>NSJW01000072.1:0-216293 GCA_019955255.1 Castanospermum australe
AAACATGACATTTATTCCGTTCATTAATAAGAATAAATAATAATAATAATAAATATACTAAGTCGATATATTAGTAATATAGATCTTTATCTGTTTCAAAATAAATTATAAAAAAATAGTAATAAAATATGGAATGCTCCCAAACTCATTTGACTTATCTTATATTGCCAGACCTAAATGGGTTCAAATCAATTAGCCTCGTCAAGTCAACTCCAGTAACTTGCGAGCTTAACTTAAAGCTGGGCATGAGCTTAAAAAATCGGCTCATGATGATCGAGTATGACCCTAAAACCATTAGTTAAGTTAGATGATGATTCGTCAAGCCAGACATCGGATCTTAGCCTAGACATTTCTAGTCTAGCATAAGATAGAGAAGAGTCATTTTAATGAGTTTGAAGAAAAAAAACACCAATTCCTATAAAGATTCGAACACATTGGAACTACTAATTCTTTTTATTTATTTTCCATAATTTTTATATTGTCACAAGAAAACCTAAAATAGCAGCCACGGAGAGAGCAGAACAGAAACATTCCATAAACATGGCAACCACTGATAAGCCTACAGTGGAGATGCGGAGAGAGTTACCCTGGGAAACCTAGCAGACTGCAACTCCCAATCTAAGACACTGGCAAATATATAATATAGCACTAGCTGAGTGATAAAACAATGAGCCAAAGGTAACTGCAGTGGCTGTAATTTCGACTGACTATTCAGGTTGGGCAAAATATTGCACACATTTCCTATATATCATTATATATTACAAGCATTGTGATGGGTGGGAGGACATTACATTAGGAAAATATGACATACTAGTGGCCATCAACAAAACAAAAAAAAAAAAAAAAAATATATATATATATATATATATATATAAAATATATACATCATTAATTAATTATTGTGTGAAAAGAAATAATAATCTGAAGTGATAAAAATTATAAATCGGTTATCTTAACAAGCATAGTGATGGGTGGAGACTGTACATTAGGAAATAGACATAACTAGTGCATCAACAAAAAAAAAAAAAAAAAATATTATAGATATATATAATATATAAATATATTATGACATATTATTAATTATTGTGTGAAGAATAATGAATCTGAAGTTGGAAATTATTAAATTATAAATCGGTATTCTTTGCTACTTTCTGATCTGACGAACAATGTTACGTATACAACATACACTAATGACTAATTAGCGCAACTAAAGCCTGGCGTTGACAGGAAAGCAGATATTTCTTTTTTGTAATTATTGGTCTGATCAATCAATAGATTATAAAAAGTACATAAATTAATATGTTGTATGTTCAATGAAAAAAAAATTCTTAATTAATTTACTTAAACAGTATTAAAATTGAAAGTTTTTTCACTCCATTCAATGTGCCATGCATTCTATTTCTATCATCATTTTTTTTTTATTATAAAAACTTTAGGAAGAGAAGAGGTTGCCTTCAAAAACCAAGCAGAAGCACCTAATTAGCGGTATGTCTACCAATAAGAGATTTACTAAACTTTAATCAAAGCAAAAAACCTTTATATTAATGCAGCTCAATCTTATCAATTGAGTTGATCATCGATAAACCATTGTCACTTGTGCCATAACCTAAAATGGACGATAGAGAAATTCAGTTTAATTAGATTTATATTGCATAATGAACATAAATTAGTTTAAATACATTGATATAATTGTAACAAAAAAATAACAAATGAACACGAAATAATCCGTTGGCATGTAAGTAATTATTTGGAAAAAATAAGTAATTATTCCCTTCGTGCACATGCAACCAAAACAACAAATTGTAATATAAGCACTTGGCCTATATTAACAGTTAGCCGACTGTCTTCTGACCACTTATGGGTCAGTATATTGAACCTTGGCAAACTTAGATCTCAAGACAATGGCCAATCTTTAAATAACACAGTCACCGACAGTTATAATTGACATGACTTGGCATATTAATTTAACAATTTTTATTTTTTAAGTTTCAATTAAAGCCTTAATTTATTTGACTTGTAAAAGATGCAAATCTTAATTGACTTTCTGCCAATGCGTCTGATCTCTCCGCTCTTCTCCCAGTAAAGGCTTTATGTTACCCATGTTGATCATTGAAGCTTTGAAGTCTTCTGCAAAAGATTCTGGGTCCCTGCTGTATAGCTCCACCAATTTGTCACTTTCACTGCCAATCTCCCTTTGAAGAAGCTGCTTGATCAGAATGGAGAGGCCCTTCTTAACAGCAACTCCTGTAGTATGTGGTGTCCACTCTTGCCAGGAGTGGCATCCAATGATTGTTAAATTGTTGTTCTCCTCCAATTCGGGCATTCTTCTGCAAAGAGGCTGCAAACCTGATGGTCTATGTTGGTCATTGTAGATCCTGTTCCGGAAGGAGTGCACCTGGCAAAGCCCAATGGTTGCCACCAGAGGAGGCCACCAGGTCTCTGAGGCCAGTCCGTGAGACTTGAAGCCAGAAAGAAGCTGTGATAAGCTGAAAAAGGGCCAACAAGTTGGGTATTTTGCAGCAGCCTTCTTGCAGTTCTTCATCTCTTCTGCTAACAATACATTGTACCAAAGGTGTGGACCCCCCAACTGTTAAGTAACAGGAGCACAATCTGTTAGTTTTGCTTAGAGTTTGCATTACATATAAAAAATTGCTAGCTTAGCTAGAATGAAAGAAATTTTGTGTAACACTTACTATGGCTACAGAATCACGAGCTGCTATGGCTAAGATATCTGCGCATGATACCTGGGGCGTTTGCAAGCTTGTCAACCGCTGCTTTAATCCATCAACCACGTCGAAACCTCTGATGAATTAAGATTTGGAGTGCGGTTTTCTCGCCAGTGAATTTACGGGGTCGTCTAGCAGAACTGATCCATCACAGCCCTGTCGTTTAAAGGATATGAGGATTGACAAAGTCAGTAAATTATACTAAAAAAAAGTGACATGTTCATATGCCACTGTTGAATGTTTTCCTTTGTCTGGTATTAATTGTATTTGGACTTTTTGTTTTATATGACGGCTCTACTTAGACTACATTCCTTGTTCATCATTTTGCAGCAAGAACACAGAAGAATTCACAAGTATATTTAACCTTACATTTACAATGAATGATAAAGTTGTTTGAAGCTGTAATAATAATAATTGTTTGGTTAGAGAATTATTATATATACATAACTAGTGGTCTTCTCTCAACAGTTCAACTTTTTGTGATAATTGGTTTCTTGACAATAACTTCTAAACCTCTCAGATTTTTGACCAATATTGATTAAAAGTTCAATTATTGCTGCTCCTCTGGTATAATAAGAGAAGCAGCTGAATAAGATAGAAAGTTGTTAAGAACAATCACTGCAAAAGTTGTTTAATATATATATATAAGGGGTTATGAAGTTGCGAAGACAAAAAAAAAAATATGCAATGACTAGAAAAGCTTAGAGTAGATAGAGATCTTGATAGCTTTTCGAAGCTCCAAAAGTGATGTCGAGGCAAAAGCAACAACTCAACGTGTTTATGTGGCAGAAGCACTTTTGGGGCTCAGAGAAACCTACACTTTTGATTTGGTGTAACCCATACACATCACTGGACCAAAAACTAATCAGCTCTCAACTGTGGAGAAGCTAGCAAATCTATAGGAAGCTAGCTAGACCACAAATACCAATCAGTTGTGTCTAAATTCATGGAACAAATATATATAATAGCTAGAAAAGCATAACAGAAGACACTATTTCAAGTTGTAAACTTACGTTAACAAAGCAGTCATGGAAATGCAAACGCAGCAAGGATGCTCCATGCCCGCTCACGAATAATTGCTCGTTCAACGACTGACCTTATGACAGGCAATGCATCAGGGGCAAACTTCCTTATAAAAATATGGAGTGAGCTTTGCATTGGAAGGATCATCAATGTGGCCAAAGTGACCACAACAAGCACAAGCAAAGATTGTTGATGAGAAGCCATCGTCTTGGAGCGTAGATATTGCTTGTGATGTTACATCATAACCAGGGAGAGGATTATATATAGAGAGGAAAGGTAGCCACAAACCGTCTTTGCCCCATTAGTTTACTTGCTGAGTTATCAACATAATATTTTAGTTCATCATATACAACTGGTTTGTGCCTGCATTCTTTGACCCAAATTGGCTGGAAGATCAAGTCAAGCAACTGTATATATATATATATATATACTGCATCAGCAGAATGGTGGAAGCCACACTCATTTAAGCCTTACTTAAGATAAAAATCATTTTCATTCATTTACTAGCTTTTGTTGCTTTCCTTACTTATTCAATCAAATTACCAGTCCTATGAAAAAGAAATAATAATAATAATAATAATAACAAGATTCTCAAACATAAAACTGATTTTTTATTTTCCAAATTATTTCTTTACATGACCAATTATCTTCAAAACCATTTGCAAATATTGTTAGCAGGCATCCTCCTTCTCAACTTTGCGAGATAATGAAAATTCAGTAAAGAACATTTCTATATAGCAATGAGCTGGCAACTAATAAAACTCAAAAAACCGATTTTCTTTCCCGGTTTTGAGTAATTTTATTTTACATGATAGAATATTGAGATACATGCATGTTGTGAGCATGCCTGGTTGTCTAGTGGCTAGCTATAAAACTCAAAAACCGATTTTCTTTCCCGGTTTGAGTAATTTTATTTACATGATAGAATATTGAGATACATGCATGTTGTGAGCATGCCTGGTTGTCTAGTGGCTAGCTATATATATATATATAAAACTAATAATGTGATATGCCAATAATACCATAGGTACATATTGGCCATTATTAAACAGATAAAGATCAAACATTCGACTGACAAGCTCAACCAGTTGAAGAATATTAAATTTTAATTAGAACTTAATTATTGCTTCACCTTGCTTATTTTTCCTTTTCCTCTCCCAATCATTTGGTTGTTGGGGATTTTGCGTGTAAAGTTGTAAGATATTTTCCTGAAGTCTAAGTACGACCTTATTTTGGCTTATTATTGTTAAAGATTTGAAAACTTTCTGTACACCTATGTAGTATTAATATATTATTGGAGTGGTTCATGCACGTAATAATGCCTTATCGGATTTATAATAATTAATATATGTTTGATGGAAGAATTTTTTATTCTGGGAATCGAAATGTTAATTAGAGTTATTGCGACTTACGATTGTTCAAATAGTAAGTCATCCATTGTCGATGTGATCAACCACAATAAATTTCTGACATGTTAATTATTCTCTGTAAATTTTGTTGAAATAATTGAAGATTTCTATATAATAATAATAATGAATTTGTTTCTAAGATTTATTTATTAAATTAATAAACTATTGTACAGTCACCATGAGAATCACATAATCTTTTTTTTATTTTATTTTTATAATTATTATATTATAATACTTTAGTTGAAACAGAGATTGAAAGTTTTTTAGCAATGGAAATATCTTATAATTGTTTTGATATAAAAAAAAAATATTTTCCTTTTTTTAATATATTTATGAAAGAAGAAAATCAAACGAGTTTTGTAATGTAGATTATATATTTTAAAAAGCATATTTTTAAATTTTGAATTTTTTGAAATTGCTTATGAATTCCCAGATTTAAGACACACCAATAGTTGTAATTTTTAAAAAGTAAAAATACAACGTTTTTTTTTTTTAGGGGTCATAATTTCTTATTACGCAAGTATTCATAAATCATGGATAGAAGTTGTTTCTATCTGAAAATATAACATTGAAAAAAAACAAAATCTAAAATCTAAATCCGAGCTGCCCAATATTACAATGGTTTTTTTTTTTTTTTTTCATCAACCTGATCGAGTTACATAAATGTACATAACTCTCTCTTTCTCTTTCATTAATCCTCCCATTCCCAGCGAATGATAAACACAGAATTTGATCTTAAGCGTTTCTACTCAATTATGAGCTAGATCAACAAAACACACTCTGTTATGAATTATTTGCCATTTAGAAAATGATTTAGTTCAAGTATAACCTAGCATGCATTAACTGCTTGAAACAACTGGACAGCCTTTATCTCCCTTATCCATTATGAGTAATGAGTCTATGTTAAGAAAACTGGACCGGATCGGCCGGTTCAACTGATTGTACAGAGAATTGGTCCACTTACCGATTCGGACGACCTCCTATAATTGGTAGGGCCAAATTTAAACCTTGCTAATTCAGGCTATGTCGTCCCATCTTCGATCTTGAAAGTCGTGATAGCCCTGAAAATAATTATAAAAGAAATCATAAGGAATTAATATTTTGCAATTACACATGCTGATGAAGGAATTTTTTTTTTTTCATATTTTGGGGTCGAAATCCCATACTCATTAGAGATTCTTCAACCACCACATCAACCATTCGATCACTGTTAAATCAATTATATTATATTTATAAATCGTTTATCTTGGTTCAATATTGTAGCTTGATACTATTATTAGTTAAGTCAATTTTCATTGATTGATGATTATTTTTTTATTCTTTCATTGTTCACGTGGTTTACTAATATAGTTGTTTTTTTATTCTTTCAAACTGTCTAAGCACTGGTGGTGATAGCAACCTTTCCCCACTTGCTGTCACCAACAATGTGTTATTTGACAATATAATGCTTATTTCAAGAATCTGGTCAACAAAGAAGGACTTCTGCATTCAGATCAAAAGCTCTTCCGTGGTGGTTCTACAGACACTTAGGTCACTACCTATAGCACCAGCCCTTCAACTTTCTCTGCGGACTTTGTCAGTGCCATGGGGAAAATGGGAAACCTTAGCCCTTCAACAGGGAAAAGTGGCGAGATTCGTATTAACTGCCACAAAGTTAACTAAAACACAGAAAATATATATGATGACCAAAACATGCTCATCCAATCACTCTATCATATGATATGTTATTTCCTAGTTTACATCTAGTTATAATGTTCTAAGAATTTGAAGTATAAGGTTTTATGTTCAGTCACACTCTCTTGTAGTTCTCTCAAATAAGAGGGAAATAAAGGGAAGCTGTGAATTCAAATTCAATGGTTTGTTAAAGTCTTCTAGCAAGCAGAAATCTTGAACTTCATATAAATATACTAGAGCTCCTTGTACTCCCTATGTGCATTGCAAGAACCAGTGCCACAACTTTTTAAAAATTTTAAAACATAACAAAACATGAGTGAGACAATCAGTCGAATCAAGGCAAAAGACAAGAATTACGTTTTTTATGGACACAGAGTTGTGCGCCTTGACCTTCTCCCTGCAAGAAGGTAGACGTTTTTCTTTTGAATCTTCATTGTGGGCTGTACAGACAGAGGCTCAAACTTTACTCTCTTTAGTCAAGAAAGAATTAATTTGATCCCAGGTTCTTCTAACCTCTGGAAAAAACATTACTAGCTAAATCAGCTAGCAACTCTGAAATAATATATTTTTTTCTCCATAAATTTATTAGTTGGATACTTAAATAAAGAGTGCTATTATTCATACAAAAAAACAAGTTTTGTTATTCTCAATAAATGTTTGACAAATCAAGGTATTTTGAAAAAAAATATGGGTACCACTGTACCAAAGTAATTCCCTAATATAATTAAAGCAGTTGATTGCTGAGTGAAAATAATGGTAATTGCTCATGCCCATGAGTAAGGACATTTTTCCTTAATAAATAATTAATTAATAAAAATGAATTTATATTTTTTTATTATATATATATATATATATATATATATATATATATAGTTAATAAAAAAATTTTAATCATTTTTTTATTTTTTTAATAAAATTCGATTTTTATTTGATAAAATAATTAATGGAATTAATTCTCAATTAGAAAAATAAAACTAATTAAAATTGATATTCGATGCAATTAGAACAGATCTGAACGATAAAACAATTGTAAATAGAAAAAAATGTATTGGAATAAAAGAAATCCGTAAAAATGTTCCTCGATGGTCATACAAATTAATCGACGAATTGGAACAACTGGCCAGAGAAAATGAAGCCGAGAATCATAAATATATAAATTTGCTATAGATTGTTCCGTATAAGTTACGCCCTCAACATCAGAACCAGTTTTCCTTTATTTCACGTTGCAGGCAGAGTTGGTCAGAAAAAGATGCCAAGACATTTTCCAATTTAAGTGGTATGCTTTTAACATTATAAAAGGAAATTCCTAACATATGCCTTGGAAATTTCTATCAAATGCCTTGCGAAAGAATATAATATGAAGCGATAAACACCAAGTGAATGGTCCAATTATTAAACAGCACAGCAACAAGAGAGCTCTGTCTTTTATTTAGATGCAGCATGTATTCCTTATTCTTCGTTTGAATTGAACTGTTCAGATGTGGCGGCGAGGTTATGGGCTATGAATTTTGTGTCAACTTGCAAAAGCAAATTCTGAAAAGGTGTGCAAAAAATTTATGAAGAGTTCAAATTGCAGGCGAGTTATACATTAATAATGGTTGACATGCTTTTTCAAAGCTAATTACATACGGAAGGTTTATAAACTAATTGGTTCCACAGTTCACCTCAGATTCAGCAGATATGCCTCCTTCACTTAATGGAGGGACACAGGCCTCCATTGAGTGTCAACTATAACATTTGAAAATGTTTAAATCATATATATATATATATATATATATATTAAATTTCGATCTAACAGTATAAACCTTGTAAAGGAGTTGATATTTAATATTGTGTTAGAGCCCCTTTGAATAGGTAATCAAGAATTTGATTCTTGTCGCATAAGTTTAAAAAGAGAATTCTATTCATGAATTCTCATTTAAATTTTTACACATCAATTTTGAGATCTAACGTCTTTTTGATATTAGAGTCTTTTTGAACAGGTAATAAAAAATATGATTATTGCCGCACAAGTTAAAGAGAAAATTCTATTTAAGAACTTTTACTTAAATTTTTACGCTTCAATTTTGAGGGAATTAATTTCTTATAAAAAGTCAGAATAACTTGGTAGCATGCTTAACTATAAGAAATTTTGACAAAAAGAAATTCAGTCAAGGAGGTTGCTAGCTCCATTAACAAAAATAGTTTAGAAACTTAGACCATGAAAACTTAGGCACAGTAACATAGATGAAGTTTTCTATTTCTCAGTTACTATGTGCCTTTTACTATTTTATAATATTTATGTTTTATTAAATTTAATATTTATTAAGAAAATTAAAACTTACTTGAATAAACGTTTTAAAAGGGATCACAACTTTGCTGACAAGGATGATGGCCACCAGTAAACTTTCGTTGCAGGAGAAAAAGAAAAAAAGAAGTACTTAATTACTTTTATAGAGAAAGAGAGAAAACAGAATAAAGTTACAAGAAGAGATAAAAAAAATTATTTTGTTTATTTAAAAAGAAGAAGAAGAAAAAAATGGGTCTCATTCTCTTTTTTAGCGACAAGTTTTTTCACTGCATGCTAACTATGGTTAGCAAATATGAAGATGTGGGCCCACAAAGTTAAATGGTATGTTTTTATTGATGCGGAGGAAAAGAGATGTTTCGCTCCAAGAGCACCGTAGAATCTCTCATGATTATTGCATGCCAGGGAAAAAGGGCAAAAAGTCGTGTGAATTAAGCCAAAAGTCAGAATGTTAAAAACCAAGTCATCAAAAATTTTAAGAAGCTTCCCCTCGAGTAATTTTTATGGTACATTAAAAATAACTATCATGATTTAAACTTATCATTTAAGTTAGATTTTTACTCACTTTATCGCTTTAATTAGTTGTGTCTAAGTAAATTTTCTTGGTTAATCATTATATGATATAATATTTCTTATTCTTAATAAAAGTAATGCTTAGTGTAAACCTTGTCGATCTATATATATAAAACTAAGAGCTGGCAGCCAAACCCAACTCCAAAATTTCTTTTTCACTCTGTCTGGACGAAGAGAGAAAAATGGAAGGAGAGAAAATGAGACGAAAAAAATGGAAAAAAAAGTGTATGTTTTATTCATATGTTTGGATGAACAAAAAAATAAGAGAAAAAAAATAAAAATTAATCTTTTCACTTGTTTAATTTGGTTGGATAAAAAAATAAGCAGAAAGAAAATGAGATCATGTATAACAAAATTTATATACTTATTATTTATAATGAAATGCAAGCTTATATTATTCTTCATTTTATATCTTTAATGACAGTTTTTATAAATTATATAAATAAAAATGTTTTACAATAAATAAATTATAAAATTTTTTATTGTATTTGCCCGCCTCACCCCCTCCCCCTCGCCCTCACCCTTGCTCGTACCCCAAAATTAAGAAAATGACATTATTTTATTTTTTTAAAAAAATTAAAATCAATTTAATTTATTGAAAAATTATTATTAATATCTAGTTATTTAATTATGTAAAATTAATATCAATCTTAATTATTCAATTATTAAAATTATATCAATTTAACTCTAAAAAGATAATTTTGATATCACTTTTCATAATTAAAGGAATAAATTAATATCAAAATTTTTTATAAAAATAAAATGATGGCACATGTATCTTTAAAAGATTAAAAAGAAGTTTAATTCTAAACTTTTTAGAATTAGTGTATATATATATATATATATATATATATATATATTATTTCCTAATTTATATCAAGTTAAAATGTTTTAAGAATCTAAACTATAAGGTTTTGCGGTCAGTCAGACTCTCTTATAATTTTCTCGTAAGATGGAAATAACAGGAAGTACTGAATTGAAATTCAGTGGTTTGTTAAAGTCTTCTGACAAGCAAAAATCTTAAACTTCATGTAAATATACTAGAGTTCCTTGTACTTCCTTAATGCAATGCAAGGACTAGTGCCACAACTTTATAAAAGGTTGAAAACATAACAAACCATGCAACTTTGGTGAGACAATCAATCGAACAAGCTGGCAAAAGACAAGAATTACGTTCTTTATGGACACAGTGTTGTGCCATTGCCTTTTCCCTGCAAGAAGGTAGATGTTTTTCTTTTGAATCTTCATTGTGGGCTGCACAGAGAGGTAACTCTCTTCCTTTTCAAACTTTCCTCTCTTCAATCAAGAAAGAGTTAATTTTGATCCCAGGTTCTTCCAACCTCCGGAAAAGACTTTGCTAGCTAAATCAGTTAGCAACTCTGAAATAATATATTTTTTCTCCACAAACTTATCAATTGAATACTTAAATAAAGAGTGCTATTATTCGTCCACCAAAAATAAAAAGGTGTTGTTATGTTGTTATTCTGAATAAATGTTTGACAACTAATTGAGGTATTTTGAAAAAAAAAATGAATATTAGAATAATTTCCTAATATAATTAGAGCATATGATTGCTGAGTGAAAATAACGGCAATTACTAATTCCAATGAATAAGAACATTTTTCCTTAAATATATAAATTTGATATAAATTGTTCCATATAAATTACGCCCTCAACATCAAAACCAATTTTCCTTTACTTCATGGTGCAGGTCAGAAAAAGATGCCAAGACATTTTCCAATTTAAGCGGTATGCTTTTAACACTATAAAAGGAAATTCCTATCAAGTGCCTTGGAAATTTCTATCAAATGCCTTGCAAAAGAATATAACATTAAGCGATAAGCACCGAGTAAACGGTCCAATTATTAAACAGTAGAGAGAGAGCTCTGTCTTTTATTTAGATGCAGCATGTAATCCTTATGCTTCGTTTGAATTGAACTATTCAGATGTGGCGGCGAGGTTACCAGCTATGAGTTTTATATAAACTAGCGAAACCGGATTCTGAAAAGGTATGCAACAAATTTATGAAGAGTTCAAATTGCAGGTGAGCTATACATTAATAATGGTTGACAAGACGTGTTTGCCATTGGTTCCACGTACAGTTCACCTCAGATTCAGCAATACATGCACAAATCGATATGCCTCCTTCACTAAATGGAGAGACCCAGGCCTCCATTTTTTGCGTGTCAACTATAACATTAATTTTGAATTGTTTAAGTATATATATATATATATATATATATATATCCTGAATCTCCACCTACCATGCAGTAAGAATTGATATTTGATATGGTATTAGAACTTTTTTGAATACGTAATTAAAAATTTGATTCTTGCCGTATAAGTTAAAGAGAGAATTCTATTCATCAACTTTCACTTAATTTTTTACGCTTCAATTTCCAGAGATTTAATTCCTTACAAAAAGTGTACTAACTTGGTAGCATGCTTAACTATAAGAAATTTTGACAAAAAGAAATTCAGTCAAGGACGTTGCTAGCTCCTGAATTTCCAAAATTATATGGATTTTCAATTAAATAACTGTTCCAGTCTTTGCAGATCTAATGTCAACATCTAGTGCAATTTAAATCGTTGGATCTAAGACCAAATTTTCTTTTATTATCTTAGTTACTTGCTTTGCCGGACAACCAATGGTTCGTAGTCACAAGTTACATCCAGAAAAATAAAGTTCCTTTCTCCTAAGGGCTCTATATCAGATTATAATATTGCAAACACTAGTCATGCAAATGATGCTGATGCATATGCAGATATTAACTGCTGAGGGAATGAATATCAGTTGTTGCACTGTAACAGGAGTTGTCCTTTAAATTGAAGATTTACTTTCATTTTCATTCTTTTTAATTTTATGGGCTAAAACTACGAAGTTATCATTCTTTTGTATTGTTTCTCTTTGACAAGTCCAATTAACTATACGTAAAAATATTTTACCCTAAAAGTAAAATTAGGATAATCATACCTCCGAATATATATAGAAATGTCGACATGTAAAGTTTATTTAACGGCTTCTTTCGTTTAACGTTTAGCCAATTAATCCATTGCCAACTTTTCGTTGAATCATGTCCAGCCGCTGAACATGGTTTTGTCCTACCGGTGTTACTTCTTCGATAGAAAATCACTGTAGAGTCGCTTATTTCATACGAAATGTCGGTAACAAGAATATGATGTTTAAATATATTATTCAATGTCTAAATAAATGGTATCCGATAATTTTTTAAATATATTATTATTATATTTTTAAAGCAATTTTATTTTACAATTAAATAAATTTCAAATTTTCAAGCAATTTGGAATTCGAGCACATCATTATGGAAAGCTAGATCACATTGAACCATGCCATATGCAGTTTTATTAGTTGACTTTTCTGCAGTTGAGTTGAGTCTGATCTCTCCCTCATTCCCAGTAAGAGGCTTCATGTTACCCATCTTGATCATGGAAGCCCCAAAGTCTCTAGCAAAAGCACCTGGGTTACTGCTATATAGCTGTACCAATGTGTCACTTTCACTGCCATCTCCCTTGAAGAGCTCCTGATCAGAATGGAGAAGACCCTTTTTGTTCAGCAAAGCCGTATAATATGCAGTGTCAACACTTGCAGGAGTGGCATCCAATGTTGCTAAATTGTCATCTCCACCACTTGTAGGGCATATCCCCTGCAAATAGGATTTAAACCATGGGTCTATGTTGTTGTCATTGTAGGTCCTGTTCCGGAAGGTGGTGCACCTGGCATATCCAATGGTGTGGGCACCAGAGAGGGCCACCAGGTCTTTAAGCAGGTCCAGTCCATGAGACTGGAAACTAGAAAGAAGCTGAGAGAAGCTGAAAAATTGGTGCAACAAGTTGGGTATTTGCAGCATCCCTGCTTGCAGTTCTTGTATCTCTTCTGCCTAGTAACACTTGGTACCAATGGAGTGGACCTCCCAACTGTCGACAGAAGAAGAACACTGGGTTAGTTTTCAGAGTCTGGCAATTGGCAGATAACCAGAACTGAAAGATTTGCATAACACTCACAATGGACACAGAATCACGAGCGGCTATAGCTAAGATATCTGCACATGATACCACAGGGCGTTTGCAAGCTTCGTCAACAGCTGCTTTAATTTCATCAACCACCTCAAAACCTCTTGCTGAATTATTGTTTGGGAGAGCAGTCTTCTCACCTATGAAGTTAGGGGTGTCATCCAGCAGAATTGATCCATCACAGCCCTGTAGTTTGCAACCATACACATTTCAGGGTACTATAATAGAAATGACTTTGTCATTTATGTAATGCTCTTAGAAACTTTCAGCTATATGTTCTTATTCTGAATTAATTGTATTTGGTATTTTTGTGATATGGGTTCTGACTTGGGCTACCTTTCCTTATCATTTTGCAGCGTACTATAGTTTAACCTTAAATGCTTAATTAATTACGTTGAGCACCAATGAAAATTAATCGTTTGACACGTTAATGTAATTAACTGGGCCTAGTCAAATCTGCTGCTGGACAAACATATATTTTGGACATGTATGAGAGACCAAAACAAGAAAAAAGGGAGGATAACCAAAGTCAGAGAAAACGAGAATATGAAAAACCTACTGTTTTAACAGTAAGATAAGCAGCAAGCATATAGAAAAGAAAGCGTGGTTAAGATTAAATCAAAGCAAAAGTATTTTGATATGAATAATGATAGTTGCACACCGTTTTGATTTGTGTAAAGTGTAAACCATGCATGCATCATGTATATCAGGGAACCAGAAAGAAGAGATAGTTTGAAATCTTTGGTGAAGTTACTTTGGGAAACTAATTAAACAACAATGATACTCAACTGAATGTAGTTAACGACACTAAACCATATCTCATGGATCTGTAACTTACATTAACAAAGCAATCGTGGAAATGCAAACGCAGTAAGGATGCTCCCATGCGTCGTTCACGGAAAATTGCCCTCTCAACGACAGACTTAATGATTGGCAATGCCTGAGGGCAAACTTTTTTGTAGAAATCAGGATTGAGCTGTGCATCGGTTGGGATCATCAGAAATATGGCCAATGTGATCATCACAAGCACAAGGGGAGATTGGAGATGAGAAGCCATTGTGTTGCACTCGTACCAAGCTTTGAGTTCGGGTGTTGCTCTGTGAGTTGCGTCTACCTAGGGGGAGGATTTATATAGAGGGAAGGGTAGGACCTAGCTCCCATTAGTTTACTTGCTTGAGTTATCAACATAATATTTTAGTTCATTATACAATTGACTCAAACCTTGTACGAGAAATGTTCAAATGTTGCCCCGCCACTGTTAGATATAGTCTTCAATTATTATAGGGCACGTGATATTTATATATATATATATATGCGTGCGTACGTGCGTGTGATCATTGCAACCCAGCGAAAAAGGGAAAAGTCGTGTGAATTAAGCCAAAAGTCAGAATGTTAAAAACCAAGTCATCAAAAATTTTAAGAAGCTCCCCCTCTAGTAATTTTTATGGTATATTAAAAATAATTATCATGATTTAAAATTATCATCTAAGTTAGGTGATTTAAAATTATCATCTCAGATACATGCATGTTCTGAGCATAATTGTCTAGTACCTATTTATTTATTATAATATTTATATGAATCAATCTAATATGGACATGTTGAAAACATTCGACTGAAAAACTTGATCAATTCTAAAATGTTAGAAATTATAATGAAAGTAAATCGTATCTTTTGTTTCCTTTTTGTGTAGTCATACTAATAAATAATTAGATGCCTCTTATGAATCATGTCTCTCTAAGTTTAGTTAATTTCCCTTTTTTTATCATGATATATTATTTACATTTATGGGCAACGGTTTTATAGGTGAGTGACATACTTATACGTTATGAATAACTATCATATCTAATGAACAAAATAATTTCGAGCAATTGATCTAAGCCCTATATAAGGACAACATTTTACACATTTTTACATTATTTTGTTTAAAATTGTATATCTCATTTAACAATTATGACCGACTTAAGCATTATAGTTCTTTTATTATGCACTCTTTATTAGCTTTACTTTGTGGTTTCCTGCATATTAACAAGCCCATACTCATTAGAGATTCTCCAACCACCAAATCGACCATATTCGATCACCACTAGATTAATTATTATATTTATAATTAAATCGTTCATCTTAAGCCAATGTGCTTGATCTTATTATTAGTTAAGTCAATTTTCATTGGTTAAATGATTACTTTTTTTATTTTTTATTGTTCACGTTGGTTTACTAATATATTTGTTTTTTTATATTTTTTATATTAAAATAATATCATTTTTACATAATTTAAGAATATGAGAAAATATGTAAAATGACTCATGGCAAAAACAGTATAATATACTTTTATTAAATGCATATATAGTATATTGACATTTAAATAGGGTGAAAGGTCTACAGCTTTTTTGGCTTCGTACATTGAAAATAAAATTTATCACTTTATTCAAATTTCTATATATCAATCCAAATGCAACAACTAAATTCAGATGACGAATTAAGGTTTATGGTTTTATTACTCATATGGAGATATAGAAATTTATTTTTCATATTGTAATAAATTTATGATCAAAAGAAAATAATATGACTTACATAATGTAGCTTAAATGACAGATGACGATTCACGTAAAAACAAAAAAGAGAACGGAAATTTAAAATTGCTTACGCGGTTGTCCAAGATTGCAATGGATTTTTTTTTTCAGTCAACAAAAACAAGTTACACAATTTAAAATAGCTAGATCATTTTTTATTAATCCTTCCTTTCCTATTTAATAATGATACAAAACATAATTATTTTATCTTTAAGTCTTTTTACTCGCAGCTAGACAATGACATAGATTATATGCTCTCAAATTTACTTGAAGCAATTGGACGGCTGGTTCTAATTGATTACGGTAACCAAGAGCTGTAACTCGAGTGGAGACTACTTCATTTTAGAACTAAATCCTACTCAGAACGTTTCCTCTGAACTTTAGTCTATCATCCTCATTCCACCACCAAGTCTTAGAACGTTAACGTAAATAAAGAGAGAGAGAGAGAGAGAGAGAGAGAGAGATAAAGAATGTGTTTTGAAAGTATCGTTTTAATGAGAACAAGAATTTGATTAAGAATGAGAGTTTTAAACAATAAATAATTATTTCATATATAATTACTCACTATTAATCCTCTTGCTAAGAATTATGATGTAGCCCGTGGCAACATCTTAAAGTTCGGTGAAGGAAACTCTAACACAGTATCATGTAACATTATGTTTCAAATTATTAAAAAAAATATAATCGATTTGATTTGATTTAAATTAAAGTGATTTAATTTAATTTAAAAAATTATTTTTATATTTACAAATTATTATTAAATTAAATTAATTCTTATTTTATAACTTTTTTAAATAAAAAATTTTATTTATAAATTAAAAAAATTTTAAAATTTATAGTTCCAAACATATATACTCTGAAAGAATTGAAGTATCGGTAAGAATTACTTAAACCCTAACAAGAAATTGGGCAAAGCCTCCTTGGAGATGCCTATGTCGGTGTACGCGCGATAATTATTATGTGAAGTTAGTTAATGAAAATTTGAGTGAGAGTGATGGAATGAAATGACGTGATATGAAAGGCAACCTCATAGCTAATCCATTACGCTCCATGATTTTTGAGATTCAACCAAGCTTGGCTCGGATTGGTCAGCAAATATATTATATAAAATTATATATGTATTGAAATTTCTCTGGATTTCACTAACAGTTACTAAAATCTATTTAGTGGATGCTAATTAACTCTGCACATGTTATTGAGTTGACAAAGTTTGAGAGGGACAGCCAATCTCCCTAACAGTTGTTGGACAAGTAAAGCGATCTTATTTTCTTATGCATTCTGATGTGTAACTCAGAGTTAGACATCAGGGAAGAAAATTAGTATATATATATAACCTCAATTCATTACCTAAAAGGAGTCCAACTTGCCCTGATTTAAAGGATTAGATTAACATCTATTTGCCTTCTAATTTTATTTATGGCTATATACTATAAAAAAAATAGTGTGCATGTTTGACGATCTTCGAATAATAACAAAGAAGAAAAAAAAAATTAAAAGCAATATGTGTGTGCTTTCTTTTCCTACCAAAGGGGACACTGCAAAAGATATGCATATGCGCTTCACTCAAGTTCAGGCCGTAATTTGGTTAGTATAATTATTATTCTCTCCGTTCACTTTTATCTTTTATTCAAGGTTTTTGTACAAGAATTAAGAAAGTAAATAAATAATCTCAATTGTAGAAAAATATAGTTCAATATGACTAAATTATCATTTTTTTCACTTCATTAATATTTTTTCTCTTCCTTAATTTTACTTACTCTACTAATTTTTTTTAAAAAAAGATATGGGTAAATTAAGTTGAAAAAAACTAATTAATGCTTCCTTGATATTATCAAATGACATATATCTTTAAATAAAAAAATTTTCTTATACGATAGATAAAAGTGGATGGAATGAGTTATAGAAATGATTCTAGATTCATGATAGAACATGGCATTCAATATTTCTTATATATTGTGAGGAATTCTTCAAATGTGTATGCTTGATAATTGATATATATATATATATATATATATATATATATATATATATATATATATATATATGTATTAGTAAGTTATACCTTTTTTATTTGAATAATAACGTCATATTTTTTAATTTTTTTAAAAAAATTAAATATATTTAAGATAATTTATTAATCTCTCTTTTTTTTTTTCAATAATATTTATCTTTTCTTTTTTTCTTAATTTATTTTTTTTAATATTTTTCAATTCACTCACTCTTTAATAGGTTAAGAAAAAAGAGGAAGAGAAAGATAACAATTAGGAAAAAAGAGAAGGAGAGATATTAATAAAATGTCTTAAATACTGTTAACTTTTTATTTTTAAAATAAAAAATAAGACATTATTATCCAAATAAAAATGGTAAAGCTTGCTAACATTTATCAACATAAAAATCAGTAAGAGGATGTTAACAATCCCTATATATATATATATATATATATATATATTCGTTTAATATTTTTGCACGAGAATGAAGAAAGTTATTATATAGTGTCAATTATAAATAAATATAGTTCAATATGACTAAGTGTGTATTTGAATTAACTTAATTTGTGGTTAAAATAATTTATAATTAAAATATTTCTAAGAGAGCTTTTAAAAAAAAAGTAATTTTTTTCTGAAAAAAAGTTATACCAAACATGCTCTAATTTACCCTTTCTATTACTTTATTAATATTTTTTCTTTTTTTCAATTTCACTTACTTTACTAATTTTCTCTCTATTAAAAGATACGGGTTAAGTTAAAAAAAATTAATTAATGTTTTATTAATATTCTCAAATAACAGTTTTTTTAACAAAAAAAAAATTTCTTGCATGATAGATAAAAGTAGAACGGAAAGAGTATATATATATATATATGTGTGTGTGTGTGTGTGTGTGTGTGTGTGGATACGATTAATATTGTCCTTGCTTTTCAATTAAAATGATAATATTGTGCTTTTTTTTTATGTATATACAGAAGATTGATCAGAAAAAGGAGCAAAAGGATGGAGGTGAACAACTTCTGTTAACAGTACTGGTTAGGAGTGCTAGCTAAACTAGTGGCACTAATATATAGGGGTTAGTTGTGCTGATGAAGAATCAAGGGAAATTCCACGTTGCACTTACATAGGCCTCATGATAGTAGTGCTAATTAAGTAGCTAAAAGAAGCACAATCTAGCTTAAGAATCATGGAAGCATAGCTTCAGTAGTGATGCTTTAAGGCCCTCCTGATATAACTGATCTTGTCAATGCAGTGCATGGGACATGCTTTTTCATTATTAAAAATCCAGATTCTGGAGACAAACGGCAATTTCAAACACGTACGCTGAGAGAGAATGAGGAGCAGCCATGGTAATGCCGTAATTAAGGGTAAGAATTGGTATATACTGAAAAATGGGGTAGGTGTTAATAATTTAATATGACAGCATGTGGCAGGCATATCCACTTTTACTGGTCACCATCAGTTTTGACGATATATAGTATAATTAATCCAAATGATTGTTGAGTGAAAACAATGCTAATTACTGTGGGAGCAGACCAATTCCAAGAAGTGAAGCATTCTTTGTGATGAATTCTTCACTTTGACCAGATGTAACACTTGCTTTAAGAAATGTTCCATACAAGTTACGCGCTCAACATCAAACCCAGTTTTTCCTTATTTCATGCTGCAGGCCAAGTTGGCTCTGTAAACAATGCCGAGTAAGGGCTTTTCAAGCTTCCCTTGTATGCCCTTAACACCACAAATTAAGCAAATGGAGCCAAAGCCTTTGCAAAAGAATGGAACATTAATTAAGCACATAATATTGAAAATGGTCAAATTATTAAACCGGACAGCAACATTAGACCTCTCAGCTGCCCTTTATTTGGCTGCAGCATGTGTTCCTTATACGTTCATTTGATTTGAATTATTCAGATGTGGCGGCATTGTTATCAATTATGAATTTTTCATCGACGACCCAAAACTAAATTCTGAAAATTACGCAATATATTTTTGAAGTGTTCAAATTGTAAGCGATCGATCGAGTTATACATTAATGTTTGAAAGTTTTTTTTTAAAGCAAAGAAATATAGTTTATAACTAATTGGTTCCGAGGTTCACATCATATGCACCCATTATATGCACAAAATGATATGTCTCTCTGTCTAAATACACAGCTTCCACTATGTGTCAATTGTCAACTACATCATTTTGAAAGTAATGCTAGTGCTAATATAGTACCATGGTTAACCAGCTGAAATTTAACAAACAGAAGCCAGTTTGTTAAAAAAAAAATAAACAGTTTCAGATTGAATTTCGTCGTCTCACATTATAAATTATACAGAAACCTCATATCTAACTTGTTCAAAAAGTCTAAGATGGATATCTTACTTTGCAGGACAACCAATCATTGTCATAGATTATAATCTACAAAAGAAGAAAGCCGCACCTTTCTTAATCAATCAATTTCTGTCCCTGTTAAAATTGAAGCAGGAAGGATTATTTATCGAAAATTTTCAGAACCTCACCAAGAGATTTCAAGTGCAGTTGAATCGGATAATTCTTTTGTAAACACTAGTCATGAAAATTTTATATATATATATATATATATATATATATATAAATAAACTCCAGAGGGATTTTTGTTTGGATGTAAATCTTTTATCTTCTTAATTAAATATCAACAACTCAAAAGAAAAAAAAAACTATTATATGTGGATATAGGCCAAAAGTCGAACCACTTTAAATTTTTTTGTATCTATTATTTTGCCATTTATTACTTCATTCAGATATTGTTGTTATTATTGACCAAATTATTTGTGTCACCGCAACATATATAATAAAAATTTAAAAGACAGTATTCTGTCTCTGTCCAAGCAATTTTAAGAACCGACACGGACAGTCGAGCTGAATTGAATCATTCTATAGAATGTGACAAAGTATTGTTAATATTTACTATTTATTCCGTTATTAATAATAATAATAATAATAATAATAATAATAAAATATTGACTAAGTCGTATTATATTAGTAATATAGATCTTATCTGTTTCAAAATAAATTATAAAAAAATAGTAAAATATGGAATGCTCCCAAACTCATTTGACTTATCTTATTGATTGCAGACCTAATTGGTTCAAATCAATTGAGCTCATCAAGTCAACTCCAGTAACTTGCGAGCTTAACTTAAGCTGGGCATGAGCTTAAAAAATCGGCTCATGATGATCGAGTATGACCTAAACCATTAGTTAAGTTAGATATGATCGTCAAGCCAGACATCGATCTTAGCTAGATTCATTTCTAGTCCTAGGCATAGATAGAGTAAGAGTCATTTTATGAGTTTGAAGAAAAAAACACAATTCCTATAAAGATTCGAACACATTGGAACTACTAATCTTTTTATTTTTATTTTCATATTTTTATATTGTCATCAAGAAAACCTAAAAGTAGCAGCCACGAGAGAGCAGAACAGAGAACATTCCATAGAACATGTGCACCACTGGATAAGGCTCTAACAGTGGAGATGGGAGAGAGTGACCCTTGGGAAACCCTAGCAGACTGCTAACTCCCAATCTAAGACACTGGCAAATATATATATAGCACTAGCTAGTGATAAAAAAACAATGAGCCAAAGGTAACTGCAGGGCTGTAATTTCACTGACTTATTCAGTTGGGCAAAATATGTCACACATCCTATATATCATTATATATTACAAGCATATGTGATGGGTGGGAGACTTACATTAGGAAAATATGACATACTAGTGCATCAACAAAAAAAAAAAATATATATATATATATATATATATATATATATATATATATAAATATATATGACATATTATTAATTATTGTGTGAAGAATAATTAATCTGAAGTTGATATAAATTATAAATCGGTATCTTTACAAGCATATGTGATGGGTGGGAGACTTACATTAGGAAAATATGACATACTAGTGCATCAACAAAAAAAAAAAAAATATATATATATATATATAAAATATATATGACATATTATTAATTATTGTGTGAAGAATAATTAATCTGAAGTTGATATAAATTATAAATCGGTATCTTTGTACTTCCTGATCTTGACGACAAACATGTTACGTATACAACATACACTAATTACGTAATTAGCGCAACTAAAGCTGGGTTGACAGGAAAGAGATATTTTTCTTTTGTAATTATTGGTCTGATCAAGTGCAATAGATTATAAAGTACATAAATTTAATATGTGTATGTTCAATGAAAAAAATTCTTAATTAATTTACTTAAAGTATAAATTGAAGTTTTTTCACTCCATTCAATGTTCCATGATTCTATTTCTATCATCATTTTTTTTTTATGATAAAAATTTAGGAAGAGAAGAGGTTGCTTCAAAACCAAGACAGGAAGCACCTAATTAGCGGATGTCTACCAATAAGAGATTACTAACTTTAATCAAACAAAAACCTTTATATTAATGCAGCTCAATCTTATCAATTGAGTTGATCATCGATAACCTATTGTCACTTGTGCATAACTAAAGTGACGATAGAGAAATTCAGTTAATTAGATTATATTGCATATGAACATAAATTAGTAATAATTGGATATAATTGTAACAAAAAAATACAAATGAACACGAAATAATCCGTTGGCATGTAAAGTTAATTATTTGGAAAAATAAGTAATTATTCCCTTCGTGCACATGCAACCAAAACATACAAATTGTAATATAAGCACTTGGCTATATAACATTTAGCCGACTTCTTTCTGACACTTATGGTTCAGTATTATTTGAACCTGGCAAACTTAATCTCAACAATGGCAATCTTAAATAACACAGTCACCGACAGTTATAATTGACATGACTTGGCATATAATTTATACAATTTTATTTTTTAATGTTTCAATTAAAGCCTTTAATTTATTGTGACTTGTAAAAGATGCAAATTCTAATTGACTTTTCTGCAATTGCGTCTGATCTCTCCCTCTCTCCCAGTAAGAGGCTTTATGTTACCCATGTTGATCATGGAAGCTTTGAAGTCTCTGGCAAAAGCATCTGGGTCCCTGCTGTATAGCTCCACCAATTTGTCACTTTCACTGCCATCTCCCTTGAAGAGCTCTTGATCAGAATGGAGGAGGCCCTTCTTAGACAGCAACTCCTTGTAGTATGTGGTGTCCACTCTTGCAGGAGTGGCATCCAATGATTGTAAATTGTTGTCTCCTCCAATTCGGGGGCATTTCTTCTGCAAAGAGGCTGCAAACCTATGGTCTATGTTGGTGTCATTGTAGATCCTGTTCCGGAAGGTAGTGCACCTGGCAAAGCCAATGGTGTGGCCACCAGAGAGGGCCACCAGGTCTCTGAGGCCAAGTCCGTGAGACTTGAAGCCAGAAAGAAGCTGTGATAAGCTGAAAAATGGGCCAACAAGTTGGGTATTTGCAGCAGCCTTGCTTGCAGTTCTTGCATCTCTTCTGCCTAACAATACATTGTACCAAAGGTGTGGACCCCCCAACTGTTAAGTAACAGGAGCACAATCTGTTAGTTTTGCTTAGAGTTTGGCATATACATATAACAAAAATTGCTAGCTATAGCTAGAATGAAATGAAAGATTTGTGTAACACTTACTATGGCTACAGAATCACGAGCTGCTATGGCTAAGATATCTGCGCATGATACCACGGGGCGTTTGCAAGCTTTGTCAACCGCTGCTTTAATCTCATCAACCACGTCGAAACCTCTGATTGAATTAAGATTTGGGAGTGCGGTTTTCTCGCCAGTGAATTTACGGGTGTCGTCTAGCAGAACTGATCCATCACAGCCCTGTCGTTTAAAGGATATGAGGATTGACAAAGTCAGTAAATTATACTATAATAGAAAAGTGACATGTTCATATGCCACTGTTTGAATGTTTTCCTTTGTTCTGTATTAATTGTATTTGGACTTTTTGTTTTATATGACGGGCTGCTACTTAGACTACAATTCCTTGTTCATCATTTTGCAGCACACAAGACACAGAAGAATTCACAAGATATAGTTTAACCTTACATTGATCAATGAATATTGATAAAGTTGTTTGAAGCTGTAATAATAATAATTGTTTTGGTTAGAGATATTATTATATATACATAAGCTAGTGGTCTTCTCTCAACAGTTCAACTTTTTGTGATAATTGGTTTCTTGACACATAACTTCTAAACCTCTCTCAGATTTTTGACCAATATTGATTAAAAGTTCAATTATTGCTGCTCCTCTGGTATAATAAGAGAAGCAGCTGATAAGATAGAAAGTTGTTAAGAACAATCACTGCAAAAGTTGTTTAATATATATATATAAGGGGTTATGAAGTTGCGAAGACAAAAAAAAAAATATGCAATGACTAGAAAAGCTTTAGGAGTAGATAGAGATCTTGATAGCTTTTCGAAGCTCCAAAAGTGATGTCGAGGCAAAAGCAACAACTCAACGTGGTTTAGTGTGGCAGAAGCACTTTTGGGGCTCAGAGAAACCTACACTTTGATTGGTGTAACCCATACACATCACTGGACCAAAAACTAATCAGCTCTCAACTGTGGAGAAGCTAGCAAATCTATAGGAAGCTAGCTAGACCACAATAATACCAATCAGTTGTGTCTAAATTCATGGAACAAATATATATATAGCTAGAAAAGCATAACAGAAGACACTATTTCAAGTTGTAACTTACGTTAACAAAGCAGTCATGGAAATGCAAACGCAGCAAGGATGCTCCCATGCGCCGCTCACGAATAATTGCTCGTTCAACGACTGACCTTATGACAGGCAATGCATCAGGGCAAACTTCCTTATAAAAATATGGAGTGAGCTTTGCATTGGAAGGGATCATCAATGTGGCCAAAGTGACCACAACAAGCACAAGCAAAGATTGTTGATGAGAAGCCATCGTGCTTGGAGCGTAGATATTGCTTTGTGATGAGTTACATCATAACCAGGGAGAGGATTTATATATAGAGAGGGAAAGGTAGCCACAAACCGTCTTGCCCCATTAGTTTACTTGCTGGAGTTATCAACATAATATTTTAGTTCATCATATACAACTGGTTTGTGCCTGCATTCCTTTGACCCACATTGGCTGGAAGATCAAGTCAAGCAACTGTATATATATATATATATATACTGCATCAGCAGAATGGTGGAAGCCACACTCATTTAAGCCTTACTTAAGATAAAAATCATTTTCATTCATTTACTAGCTTTTGTTGCTTTCCTTACCTTTATTCAATCAAATTACCAGTCCTATGAAAAAGAAATAATAATAATAATAATAATAACAAGATTCTCAAACATAAAACTGATTTTTATTTTTCCAAATTATTTCTTTACATGACCAATTATCTTCAAAACCATTTGCAAATATTGTAGCAGGCATCCTCCTTCTCAAGCTTTGCGAGATAATGAAAATTCAGTAAAGAACATTTCTATATAGCAATGAGCTGGCAACTAATAAAACTCAAAACCGATTTTTCTTTCCCGGTTTTGAGTAATTTTATTTACATGATAGAATATTGAGATACATGCATGTTGTGAGCATGCCTGGTTGTCTAGTGGCTAGCTATAAAACTCAAAACCGATTTTTCTTTCCCGGTTTTGAGTAATTTTATTTACATGATAGAATATTGAGATACATGCATGTTGTGAGCATGCCTGGTTGTCTAGTGGCTAGCTATATATATATATATAAACTAATAATGTGATATGCCAATAATACCATAGGTACATATTGGCCATTATTAACAGATAAAGATCAAACATTCGACTGACAAGCTCAACCAGTTGAAGAATATTAAATTTGTAATTAGAACTTAATTATTGCTTCACCTTGCTTATTTTTCCTTTTCCTCTCCCAATCATTTGGTTGTTGGGGATTTTGCGTGTAAAGTTGTAGATATTTTCCTGAAGTCTAAGTACGACCTTATTTTGGCTTATTATTGTTAAAGATTTGAAAACTTTCTGTACACCTATGTAGTATAATATATTATTGGAGTGGTTCATGCACGTAATAATGCCTTATCGGATTTATAATAATTAATATATGTTTGATGGGAAGATATTTTTTATTCTGGGAATCGAAATGTTAATTAGAGTTATTGCGACTTACGATTGTTCAAATAGTAAGTCATCCATTGTCGATGTGATCAACCACAATAAATTTCTGACATGTTAATTATTCTCTGTAAATTTTGTGAAATAATTGAAGATTTCTATATAATAATAATAATGAATTTGTTTCTAAGATTTTATTTATTAAATTAATAAACTATTGTACAGTCACCATGAGAATCACATAATCTTTTGTTTTATCATTATTTTTATTATAATTATTATATTATAATACTTTAGTTGAAACAGAGATTGAAAGTTTTTTAGCAATGGAAATATCTTATAATTGTTTGATATAAAAAAAAATATTTTCCTTTTTTTAATATATTTATGAAGAAGAAAATCAAACGAGTTTGTAATGTAGATTATATATTTTAAAAAGCATATTTTAAATTTTGAATTTTGAAATTGCTTATGAATTCCCAGATTTAAGACACACAATAGTTGTAATTTTTAAAAGTAAAAATACAACGTTTTTTTTTTTAGGGGTCATAATTTCTTACGCAGGTATTCATAAATCATGGATAGAAGTTGTTTCTATCTGAAAATATAACATTGAAAAAAACAAAATCTAAATCCGAGCTGCCCAATATTACAATGGTTTTTTTTTTTTTATCAACCTGATCGAGTTACATAAATGTACATAACTCTCTCTTTCTCTTTCATTAATCCTCCCATTCCCAGCGAATGATAAACACAGAATTTGATCTTAAGCGTTTCTACTCAATTATGAGCTAGATCAACAAACACACTCTGTTATGAATTATTTGCCATTAGAATGATTAGTTCAAGTATAACCTAGCATGCATTAACTGCTTGAAACAACTGGACAGCCTTTATCTCCCTTATCCATTATGAGTAATGAGTTTATGTTAAGAAAATTTTGACTGGATCGGCCGGTTCAACCGGTTGGACAGAGAATTGGTCCCCTTACCGGTTCGGGTGACCTTCCATAATTGATAGGGTCAAATTTAAGCCTTGCTAATTCAGGCTATGGCGTCCCATCTTCGATCTTGAAAGTCGTGATAGCCCTGAAAAGAATTATAAAAGAAATCATAAGGAATTGAATATTTTGCAATTACACATGCTGATGAAGGAATTTTTTTTTTTTTCATATTTTGGGGTCGAAAGCCTTGTTGGAGATGCCTGGGATAGTGCTCACGATAACAATAAACTTAATTATAGTTTGAGTAATTAATGAAATTATATGAAATTTATTTTCTTATAAGAGTTAATGCATTACGATCTATGCTTTTTTTTTTCCCCTGTAACTTCAAGCACGAAAATTGCTAGATGCCAATTGAATTTTTTTTCCTAGCACTGACCACCTGAATCGAGCTGGTTAATTAACCACTACACCATATTATATACATTGCTGAGTTGACAAAGTGTGAAAGGAACAGCTAATCTTCCCAGCAGTTGTTGGACAGGCAAAACTGGCCCCTTCCATATCTTATGCCATTCTAATATGATTGAAGGCTATCAGTTTGGCAAGAAAATTAGCATACTCCATCATTATCTGAGATATGCATGTTTATCAATTTTTTTTTCTCACTATGTTTGGGAGTTTAAAGGAAGGAAGAAAAAGAAAAAAGATTTAAAAAAAGAGAATACAAAATTAATTAATAAATTTTATTTCTTTATTTAGATGTTTTAATCAAAATATTTACAAAAATTAGTAAGAAAATATTTTAAAAAATTATTTAAAAATTTTTATATTTTTTTTCTTTTATAAAATTTTCATATAAATTTTTTTTTTAATGAACCTCTCCCTTTATTTTTTCGTTCAAACATAACATAAGCGGATAAGAAAAGACAGAAGATGCCCAAAAAGGCAAGAATACAGAGCCTGCAGTAAGGTACCGTCAGAGAATGCAAGCTGAGAGACAACCATCTAACGGTATTACAGAGCAGGCTTAGAAACGAGATAATTTATCAATAACTAGGCTAAACTACAAAGCAGATTTAGAGACAAGAACTTGCTGGAAATGTGTCTGAAGGGAGGCAGCTTTTTTAGCTACCAGTATTTCAGATATTTCTGCTGCAGAATAGAACTTCGAAATATTAGCTAGCATATCAGATATCAGAGGAGTCCGTGGATTAATTTTCAATTTTTTAACCACAATTTGTTAACTAGTTGTTGTTTAAATTAACTTATTTTGTATTTAAAATAATTTATAATTAAAATTTTATTAAAAAGATTTTAAAAAGAAAAATAAATTTTCTTTTAGAAATTGATTATTTCCAAACATGCACTGATGATAAGTGTTAATGGAGGCAATTCAGAATATACAGTGGGGCCAATTCAAAATACAGGTAAAAAATACAGTGGAGGCATTTGCCCCCCGAGTCCACAATGTGGATCCATCCCTGACTGTATGCTCTCTTTGGCGAAAAAAAAAATGTTACGCGGACTATTTTTGGAGAAACAAAAAGAGACAATTAGAGACATTGCATTACTTGTGTCTTTGTGCAAAAAAAGTGTTGATGTGACCCTGTATAGATTCAGGGGTGAATCTAATGGTGCAAATAGACATGGAAATTTTGGTATTACATAAATAGCTAGTTATGGCGGAAGCAATTATACATATGATATCGGGGAATGCAATAAATCCACTATATAACAGGTAAAAAAATTTGAAGTTGATCCCTTCATGTGGTTCCGCCCCTGCTTCTGGCTGCTTTTCTTGGAAATATTCTTTGGCTCTCTTGTTCTTTCTCCTACATATTGCAACCCCCGGCTAATCTTGAAGGCTAAAGTCCCCACCAAAGTAAATCCTTTGTTTGGTCTGCAACACTCCATCAGATTAATCTTTTCTTCGATAAAAGAATTCATTAAGAAAGGAAAGAGTACGAAACAGAAGAATCAGGAACCCTTCAAATACACCAAATTCCAGTGAAAAGATCACAATGCCAATGCATTTTTTTTTTAATCACTTCTACTCCCAAAACCGTCATAACGAGTAGAGAAAAAGACTTTCAAATTAGCTGGACATATCCAGAAATCTCCAAACAGCTTACACCAAAGCTGCCAATCTACCTCACAGTGGTGGGAATTGGATACCTTTCCAAAGTCCAAACTTACTCCTGCTGCCCTTTAGCACAAGAGCTCCAAAAATTACCTTTCATTGTTCCAAAATTCACTTTTTTAGGGTTTCCAAACAAGATAAATAATTAGAATTTAGAAGACAATCAGCCATAGATAACCCATCTCCTATGCGTGATCAACATACCAAACAACATTCAAGAGTAAGTGTAGGCCTATAATTCATACCCTTTTCTTTTTTGTTGGGAGGCGGATAATTCACTTCACAAATATATACACAAGAATCACAGAAGATGATCAACTCTACATAAATCGATGGGCATGGCATACAGGATTAGTTGCGGAGAACATTGGGTTGAAGCTGAAACAAACAAGGGTACTATAATATTATTAAAACTTTATTTAGAGTAAAATGAAGGCTTAAAAAAGCATTAAAAGAGTATCAAGAATTGAAAATAGTTTGCCAACGTTTGAAGTCAAAGCTGTTTCAATGCAAAATAAAAACAAAAAGTCAATCTAATTCAATTCAGAGGTGATAAATGCGTTTGCTTCAGTAATCAGTAATTCAAACCTTGCTTTAAACATCAATCAAATCCCCCTCAGCTGCCAAGAAAACTGTATGTGCACTCAACATCTGAACAAAACAAAAGATAATGGACACATTCATGTTCCTGCAATTGACAACTTCAGCAAATAAATAATCATTTAAATTAATTAGGTAAGCCCATAATGTGAAATTAAATCGTAAGCTTAGAAAACACAACAGCCCTCCTCCAGAACCGAATAGGGCCAATGGTTCAAAAACCTTATGAGATGGGATAAAGCTGCATTTACTAGGCATATTTTATTTAGGTACAAAAATAGGAGGGAAAGATAAAAAAGGGCATAGAATTACATGGAGACTTGCATGACAACTTGCCATAAGACCACTCTTGATGAATGTTCTGGATAGCTGCAGTGATACTTTTACAATCATAATTCCATGGTCTTCATCCAGTTCTCGAAGTCTCCAATTTCCTATGAGAGTTCAAGTGAAAGTTTATAACATTAATTCTTCTCCTTCTACCTCCATCTTTATACTTGATCATATGATTCATATGATTGTGCATTAGGAGTCTCTCAAAAGAGACTGTATGTCTGGTACCACCTTATCCCCAATATTACTCCACCACGCTATTGACATCTTTGACCACAATCAAACTTCTGCATCATCCCTACAAGTACAACTACTGTAATTAAAGCGACGTCTATTAACCAAAGAACCCCCTTAAGTTTTTCTTGTGGCCGAAAAGTACTATAAGGAAAAAAAAAAAAAAAAGAAACTCAAGTTGTGCATCAGTCCAAAGCAAAATGAGATTTCGACCTGAAGAAACAACATAAATCTAGGTTTGCTAAAGCCTAAATAAAGCATAATTTATCTGCCCAATTATAAACCTGAACCATTCAAGAACACAGGCATGTCAGCAGCCCTTAATGCATCCCCTAAATTCAACCATAGTCATTTATAAATAAAATTTCTGCAGATAACCCAAAACTGGCTCTGCACTAGGCCACCATGAATCACAAGGTTATTGTCTTGTTACATTTTCCTTTTACCCCGCACTACAAACTAACGACAGCAGATAATTTCAAGCAAACACCACAAACAGATGATTTCTTGCTTTACCCAATGTACGATACAATAACAACACCTATTTAATGCAACGAAAAGAACGAAAGTAGAAATACCCATCTCATATTTTGGCAAATGCAATAGATTGATTTGGAAACAAAAAAGGACAGGAAATGTAATAGAAGATGGGTATATCATAACAGGTACCTTGCAAGCGATGTTGAGAGCATGAGTGGAAGCGAGCCATTGATCCGTCTGCTTCATGAACCCTGTAACAGTGGCAGCCAAAGCTCGAATTTCATACTCAATTCGATTCTCGTTGATGAAGGACTGTTGTACCCTGCCATTCACCGCTTCTACCAAGAGATCCAAAACGCTCGCGGCTCTTCTTATTGCATCTTTCTTAGCTTTCTCTGGTTCGATCACACACCCAAATGAATGCTAAAACAAAATCTCCACAAAAAATCCAATTTTGAGAGAATAAGAAGAAGAAGAAGAAGAAGAAGAAGAAAGAGAGCAGTACCAGTGTGGTGACGAAATACGAGAGAGGCGTGATTGTGATGGTGAAGCAAGTGCTGCAGAGGAGCTTCCAATCCCATTTGCTGTGCTGCGTTTGGTCTCTGGGACGAATGCATAGTGTGAGTAGGAGCAAGGCGCTGTAGTGGGGAGCACCATTACCACCAATCAGTATGGCCATGGCCATTCACTTCCCAACGAGCTTTCACGAGTACGTTTGGTATCATAAATGGATTTAATTTATAAATAAAACTTTTTATTTAAAAAGTTACAAAATAAATATCTATTTAATTTTATAATAATTTTTAAATATAAAAATAATTTTTAAATCAAATTAAATCACTTTAATTTAAATTAAATTAAATTAATTTTATTTTTTAATAATTACAAACGTAATGTATAGATTATTCTTTTACACTTTTTTCTAGTGTCTGTTTGTAAAAATTTAATTTTGATTTACATTTATTGTAATTTTTTTAATATTATTATTTAATCATCACACACTTAAACAAATTTAACTTATAATTAAATTTATATAATAATGTATCAATATATAGTTAAAATTTAACAATAAAACTAAATTAAAATTAAACTATTTATAACACGCACTATTCTTGTGATCATCATTTAGACAAATTATAAATAGTATCCACATAAATACTGCCAATGTAAGAATATCATGGGTTTCGCCTGTGAAAACATGGGGTGACCAATAGAAAGTCCTTGAGGCCCACATCGATTTAGTTTTTCCCATTACTGTAGAAAGGATTACTTAATGCAGCCACCCCCAATTCTTTTCACATGCATATTGACACATACACATACAAGTAATATAGAAATGGGTACAACATATAGTTTGGTCATTTGCAATATAATAGTATGAATATGAAGGTTGGGCTATGTACATTTTGTTATTCTGGTCATAGGGCTTAAGGCCAATAGGTAAGTAAGTAGGCCACCGGGCTCAAGATTTTGATTCTAATTAACCCAAGTGCTTCCTACTTTTAGAACACTTGAACCAAAAGCCTGTGACCAAACAAACAAAGGCCCAAATCGTTAAAGTTCACTAAAGAAATGAATTTTCTGCTGCCATGTTTTGAATTTTTGTTGTCTTAACAAACAAACAAAAAATGTACATTTTTTAAGTAGTTTAATTTTTTGGAATTAGAGTATACAATTTAGAATGACCTATGTCCTTTATATAAATCTAGTTATTTGTTTTATTTCAATGATATTAAATCCGCAGCCTCCATTTCCATATATGATCAGTGTCTCATTTAGAAGAGCTTCTCATTATGAATTTAATTATTTAAATATATTTCACACTATTGCAACAAAAAATTAAAGTATCTCATGATCCTATTAAATTTAATTATTGGTTATAAAATGGAAACAATGAAAATAGCAAATGTATTTATAATATTTTTTAGTATATAAAAAATTGTATCTTAATTTAATTTAAAACTTTCAATCAAATCTAGTTTTACAAATAAAAAAAAAAAGAAAAAAAATTCTATCTAAATTTTCTTTCAATAAAACCTAAATAATGATATCTACGAGCCTTTATCTTTAATGGCTTGAACACATGCTACGTACTTTCAAGAACTATTCCATCTTCCAAATTCAAACACGAGTTTACAAGGTCTTCCTGTCTATCCTACCATTAGGCTTATGGCAAACATCTATTTATGTCATCAATAAAAGATAGCAATATATATAGGGAGTTGGTATAGAGTGGTCAACCATAAACTAGCTGTCTTTAATTTCTTGGAGTGCTTCAGCTTCGAAACAATTGTTTATTTCATTTCCTTTTTAATTAATATACTATATAGAAATTGATCATTGGCCATGGTGAGTTCATAATTCTTTTACTCCAAAATGAGGATAAGATGGGGAATAACTAATTAAGACATAGATAGAGACAGATAGGGAAGATGGAACAGTTCTCGTATGAATAGAATAACCAAACAAACGAACGAGAGTTTTCAACCTCTGTGAAAGGGTCCTCTAGACGAAGTGACCGCAACCACTTGGTTCATTCCTTATGTTCTACATCATTGCTTAAATTCATCCCTCTTTAGTGAAAACTAAAGTTATATATGTGAATACCAAATCTGTTGAATTTAGAGTACCAAAAACTTAGACTCGAGGACCAAGCTGATGAATTTAGGATATATAGCCATTATTACACAATTTAGTCATATATGGAGTCCTGTTTGCTTGTAGACTAAACAGCATCGTTGAAACTACCCTGACAGCAATATCCGAATTGCTCATGCACATGCACTAGGGTTTTAATCAATCCAATGTGCAGTATATATATATAGGTGATTAGAAAGAACGTAAGAGAAATAAAGGAGCTAAGATTAAGATTAAAACACAGTACTATTGCATTGAATGTTTAATTTTCTATGCCTCTTCTCTGCCTGAAATAAGGTTTAACATTATTATGCCTCAGAGAAGCGATCAGTGATTGCATATATAAAATATTGAGTTAATAGTAATACTACTAATCAGCTTCCACAGTCAAAACCATGCAACTTTTCAATAATTGGAGTTCAAGTTTGAAGCGCTTTTGTTCTCCACATTAATAAAAGCATTTATTGGGGTATGTGTTATAGAGCAGCCTCTGCTCTAATTTACAACAAGTGAATTGCCGTCAACTCAGAATGAAGATTTTTCTGAACCTTTGCAAATTACAAGCCAACCAAATTAAGCAGCCATCTGTTCAGTTGGTGTGCTTACTCTATTGACTTTACTTTACCAGTTTCCCTGTCATTTTCAAACTTTCATTGCATGTTGGGTATAGTTATTTTTTAGAAAAAAAACATGTTTTTTTGTAATTTTAAATAAAATTTTAATTATAAAATAAACTAATTTAGACATAAACTTTTTATTTACTTTTGTTATCTTGCACTCATTCTTATCTTCTTTTTTTTTAATCTTTCTTATCCATATTTCATGTATTAGACAAGACATGGAATCAGCTCATTAGTAATAATTCCAACAGCAAGCTTGTATTCCACAATCATCCTTATTAACAACCAACCAAAGACGTCAAAGAAAAAGTACACAATTAAAACCTTATCTGCACAGCTTTCACATCCATAGTTTCAGCAGAAGAAAACCCTCCTCATTTCTTTTATTTGTAATTCTTATTTGATTTCCGTATATATATACACGCACACACACCTCGTTAGGTGAAAATCAAGTTGTTCATTGAGAAGGGAACATGCTGAATGACTGTTAATTTGTCCATTTTCATATTTTAAAAAACTGGAGAATTCGTCCCATTAATTTAGCTTTATTGTAAAGCTGCAAGTCAAATCCTTCACGCCATTGCCGAAAGAGTTGGCAAACCAAGAAAAGGATAGCAAAACGGAACAGTGATACCATCGGAAAAGTCTATTATCCAATTGATTTGTCTTTGCAGGGCACAACACACCATGTTCTACTAACTACATTGGAACAGCTGGTTACTGTGTCGCGGTATTCAAAGCTGTCATGTGTTAAGTCAAATCTCATACATAAATGTGCATCCAACTTTCTAACCAACTCATAATTTTCATGACATATAAGCTCCACCAGAAAATTGACGTCCCTTCTTTTTCTTTTTTTTTTCTATCCATGTTTCATGTACTAGGCGAGGCATAGCATTCAAAATAGTTTTCCATTTCTTCAATCATAGAGATAATCCAAAATATCAAAATTGTAATTAAGGATTAAGGATCGGGCAATGTTATTAAGACCAGACCAGATAATAAAACGATGAAATTTCTAATTCAAATTTAATCGTTTAAATTAATTGGTCAAATCAGATAATATAATAATATAAAATTTATGAAAATATTCATAAAATATTAAAAAATATTGATCTTTTTGAAAAAAAAATAATAACCAGTTCAACAGTCGATTCAAATAATTTTGATTGATTTTGTATAATTTTGATTGATATAAAGTGATCTGATCGTAAATCTGATTATAATAAAGTTGAATTATAACTGACTGGGTATTCAATTTACGATTGAACTATTCAAACTATCTAGTCCAATTCTGACAACAGTGGAATAGGGTAAAAGGATTCAAATCGTTTGTCCCCTTTTCTCATTCTTAATCATGTCTCTTCAATTAAATACTGACAACTTATCATGAAAACATATCTCACTCTTAATTAACATCAGCTTCTTTTTAAATTGAGTTTTTTTATTAAATTATATCAGTACTTAATTGGATAAACAGGAAAATAAAACGGAAAATTCAAATCCGAGTTAAAGGGGAGTAAATGATGATTTCCTTTTAATAAAAGAAAAATTCAATGCTAAGAATATGGAATACTATAAGAAGTCAAGTTAATATGATTACAAATTGGAATTTAATTGTAGTTTAACTAAAACACGTCTTGTTATCTGAACCCAGAGACGTTACAATGATGCAAGTTTGTACACAACTGGCATTTCTCTCAAGAAAAGACTTGCTGTCACTTAGCATTGCCTTTCTTTGACTGCTATTGCCTGCGCAGACTCTTCACACAAATAAGCCAATTAAGTCGCCAACTATTTATGTTGACGAGAGAAGAATACCTACATAATATAGATTCATATATACAAACTTTTTGACAAATTATTGTGGTGAATTATCTAAAACGGGAAAAACTTGGGCATTGAAAAGCACATATTATCACTTCCTTGGAATAATATTGTGTTCTGAAAACTGGCATTGATGTAACTAAACCACATGATCTTGATTCCATTCCAGCATCTTTGTTACTTTTGAATCTTTGATAGAACGTATAATTCTGGCATTTTTGTCTTTTTATGGTCTTACGGGTAGTTTTACAAAACTATCCCTAATTATTATAATTAAATATAATATATTGTTACTTTTAGTTTTTTTTTTCTAGTTATATATAAAATTGTACTCTATATTATTCAAAGAAATTAATCTCATTTTTATAAAATTACTTTTCACAAACATTCTCAAATATAAAATAAAAAACTATCCAGAAATTAATTCTATAAACAAAAACACATTTAACTCAGAAGAAATTCTACACAAATTATCAAAACGCACACTCATGATGATTCTGGTCTCATGATAAAAGGGACCAGAGCAGAAGTTAAAGAGTTGCATGACGGATTTCCTAGGCAACATTCCTGCCGTTAATAATTCAATTATCTCAGTCTGCAGTACAGAGATTAGTGACTTTTGCTTATTTGGGTCACTTTTGTATGGGGTGCATTTTTCCGTCCCTTAAAAAATTGATGCAACATGCACACTAATTTTAATGAACTTATAATTTTCTTAAAATAAAATTATAATATTTTAAAATTAAGTTATAATATAAAAATTTTAAATTTTTGAATTTTTTAAGTAATTTTACTTTAAAATATTATAATTTTATTTAAAATATTTATAATTGTATTAAAAATTATAATAATCCCGCATGATGTGTTATTTTTTGAAAGTAAAATACATTTTACTCTCTTAAAGTATAACTCTCCCTCAACTTGTTTCTTAAAAATTATATGTTATTATTTAACTATTTTAAAGTTTAAATTTTTGTCATCTAACTCTCTTAAAATTTAAATTTTTATTATTTAACTTTTTTGAAGTTTATATTTTTATCGATTAACTCATATATTTGTATCTTAATTTTAACAAGTGTCCTATTTAATTTAAATAAAAAGTAATATTTTCACTTAAAACCAAACTTAAGTAATAAAAAATATAATTTGCAAAGGGTAAGTTGAAAGTGTTCTATATTTGCCCTTTTTTTTAATTTTTGGGAGATGCATGATCCCCCTTTGTATACTTTAATACGAAATCTGAATAGGGCAATCATTTTAGAACCCGAGATCCACGAAAATGAGAAGCCAATAATTTATCATATTCTGTAATATAATATATACATAGGTATGTGCAATTAATCAATGTCACGTTCATCCATTACTTTTTAAGCTCACTTACAAATGAAAGAGGACCAACATTCTTGAGCTTCATCAATATCGTTGATCCATACAACTTCGTGACAAATTATTCAATGGATAGAAAAATCGATGGTTTATGGTGGTATCGAAAGGGCCAGGAACAATATATCAACCAATCCATTTTCTTATTCTCTGGAAACTAGTTTTTATTTGTGTAATTAATTTGTAACCGAAGTTAGAGTGAGACACTTGGTATATTAGTGGTCCTTGATTTTGACTTTTGAGAGAGTGATGAGTTGTCATTATACTCTAATTATTACTTTCATTGCTTATGTGATGGTGATCCTCTTTCTTTTTTCTATTTAGTTATTGTGGAGGTTTGAAGACTTAAAAATAGGAGTGAATAGATTAAAGTACCGATAAAGTTGTCTGAGTGAAATTCATAATGTGTTTGGTTTGTTTTTACAATCTTAAAACCTTGATTTAAACAAAAACTTATGGTTTAGATATTTTCAAAAGTCAAACTAAAACTCTAATTTGAACAAAAGCTTATAGTTTAGATATTTTTAAAAGTCAAACTAAACATACACTTAATTCGAGATCAAATATCAATAAACAAACTCGGTATTAATGGAACTAAGATTCTTAAATAAGAGAAATTATTATATATTCCTAAAATACCATTAGAATTATATTATGATCTAATTATATTTTGACATTTTATAATTAAATTATTAAAAAACACATTTATTAACGTAACATTAATTATTCTTATACTTGCGGGTGCCATCTAATCCAATATTGTCTTTTAGTTATCTATATTTTGTTTTATGATTCAAAATCTTATTCCCCGTGTGAACAAAAACGACCAAACTAGAAGAATTCCTTACAAATCATTTAAAGTAGAAATTATATGCGTCGAACATGTTGATAAAAAAGACAACGTGAATAACATCAAAACAAACAATAGGACAGGAAGCCAAACAATCCTCAGAGGGCTGAAGCAAAGTAAAGAAACAGAGACAACCAAACAGACATTATTATGAATGTATTATTGAAAAATATTTGCCATCTTCTAATTAAAGATATGTTTAGATGGAGAAGCAAAGTAAGTTAAAGGCTCTAGGTAAATATTTTATTATGTTTAGAGTTCTTTTTTTTTAAATATCACATACTTCCAGTGTATATGTGACATTAAAAGAAAAATTATTTAAAATATTTTATAAATTTTAAGAAATTAAAAATATTAACACATCTAAAGATGATTTTAGGAGATAAGTTTTTGTAGATATTTTGATAAGATATTTATTCACTAAACAAATGATGTAGGGTTTTGTAAATAAATGATGAAATGAAAGAAATAAGCTGATTTTTTTTTTTTTTGGTAAAGGATCGAGCTACCCCCATTTTACTAGTGTCTCTACGTGGTTACTAGGAAGTGAGAATATTTTATAACCTTAGTCGGGTAATTTATAGAAAAGCGAAGCAAGCTCTTATTACTAAAATTAATTTTCAATTAATATAATTGATTTAATTATTGATTGATAAATACATTGTGAATCTCAATATATATCTCATAATAAAAAAAAAACTCAAACTCTTAAAATTTTTACCTTTTTTTCAATTTTAGAATTGGTGTGTACAGTATGTTGGAACTCTAGTTAGAGTTTCTTGTTCCTCTTCGAACATCTCCTGTAAATATTCTCGATCTAATGAATGAATATATTTTATGTTTGATTAAAAAAATATTGATTTGGGTAACTTTTTTTAATTGTCAACCTGGAGGCTCTTTTCTTTTAACTGTGTCTTCTTCCGTCAACTAGAAAGGTTAATTATATGTGCGTTGTAATAATAATAAAATCTTCACAGGTTAACATTCAACCCCAGATCATTTTATTAACCAAATCTATCATGAAAAGCCATTTCATTTCAGAATCTTTTTCTGTGAACCTAATATATCAATTATTTGATAATATAATCTTAATATACAGTTGTAATACACAAGTAGCATTTCTTTTTGTAATAAGAAAATAAATAGCAGGGGCTTTTTGCAACTTTTGAATAGTCAACTTTGGCATATCGCTAATCCCAGCAGCTATACACAAATGCCGACCCTAAAACTCTGAAAATAAAAACAAAAACAAAAAAGCATGGACACCACTGTTTCAACAAATTTCATTTCATCCCAACTTAAGAAAAATAAATAAATAGTTTCATCGTTACCAATGGGTCAATTCAATTAATCCACATTTTCCAGAAGTAGAATTGTTATTTCCATGCCCGACTTGGTCGTCTATAGTCTTTGATGATTAGGTGAGGGTGAGTTTGTTTCATGCTCTCTCTATATATTGCAGAGCCTCTATATATTGCAGAGCCTCACCTGCATAGTTTCCCATACGAGCTATAGCTATTCATCTTCATTCTAAAGCTTCACATAGAAAAATGGCACTTTCTCCTTCTCTTTCTTCTTCTTCTTCTTTCTCATCCGCAGCCATTGTTGCATTAGCTTTGTTCCTGCTCATTCTTACAGGGACCTCTTCTGCTCAACTCTTTGAGAACTTCTACTCTAAGAAATGTCCCCAGGTTTTCAGTACTGTAAGATCTGTTGTTCAATGTGCTGTGGCCAAAGAACGTCGCATGGGAGCATCTCTCCTTCGCCTCTTCTTCCATGACTGCTTTGTTGATGTAATTTATTCCTTATCTGTTTTGATTTTTCTTTTCATCTATATTAGTTTTTGTTTTTAAAACTAACTTCTGCAGGTGTGTTTGTGTTAATATTTTGTAAATTTAAATTTAGATTAATTTAATTTTACAAACTTAATTTTAATTATAAGTGTATGTTTGAAAATAATTTTTTAAAAAAATTATTTTTTTTTCAAAAATTCTTTTAGTAACATTTTAATTATAAATATTTTAATGATAAAATAAACTAATCAAAACTTGCACTTAAGTATATTGGATTTTAAGTAAAATAATTTATGTTTTGAAAAAATCACATTCAAGCCTAAAAAAAAAATTCACTTCAAATTAAAAGAGACTTTTAAGATTATATTTATCTTTAAAAAATAATATAAATGCTAAAAAAAAAGCAAAAATCTGTTTAAATTTTCAAAAATCCATCTGGGTAATGGAGACCCCCACATATACTGTATGTAATTATGATTCATTTTTTGTTCAAGAGTATTCTTTATTATCCCCAATAGTCATTTTACAAAACTTCACTTTGGTTTCAATAAATTTTCAAAGTTTAAGATCTCACAAAAGACAAGTATATATGACTCATCATTCAGTTATTCCTTCCTTTATTGTAAATAGATTATCTTACTAAAATTACCAGTTATTAATAGTGTAGTACTATATTTTTTATATATATAGCTATGCTACTCGCCAATTATACGATGATGATGACGTATTTCTCTTTCTTTCTATCACTTTCAAAATAAGTTCTTATTGAATGACGTGACACTACTAATTGCATTCAAGTCAGTAAAATGACCTCAACCTAATGCAAGGTTATGCACCACTTTTTTTTGGCGGGGCCCGTCTCTTAAGGTACAGGAATTCCCACCCAATAGCCAATAGGTTCTATTTTCTTGTATGTACCCACTCATTTTTCTTACAATAAAAATAGTTTTTTAATTATACCAAAAAACAAACTTTTGTAATTTGTCATTAAATCCCGTTGTACAATACATTAATTTGACCCTATGCACAAATTTAAAGATGCAAGTTTATATATATATATATATATATATATATATATATATATATATATATATATACTCTTAAAAATTAACATTTTTAAGTTGAACAAATTGTTCAATTACCCATGTTCTTGCCATTAACTTAGATTCAACGTTTGGTGTTCTATGTTCATCAATACCATATCCACATTATTTTCCATCAAAGTAAAAATAAATTTCTTGCATTAAGTATCTAATTTATGATTAAAAAGAAAACAACTTGTTTCTTTAAAGATGCACACCCCATTCCCCTTAGAAATGTTTCCTTCGAACAAATTCTTTTGATGGTACATTCAGTGGTCGGGCAGATTTTCCTGTAAAATGCTTCCCTATATCATTCACTGTTTTGATTGAAACAGGGTTGTGATGGGTCAATACTGCTGGATGACACTTCCTCCTTCAGAGGAGAGAAGACTGCAGGTCCCAACAACAACTCAGCGAGAGGTTTTGAAGTCATTGACGCCATCAAGTCCAAGGTGGAGGCAGCATGCCCCGGTGTGGTGTCATGTGCTGATATCTTAGCCATTGCTGCTCGCGACTCTGTTGTCATTGTGAGTTCTAAACCAATCTGCTAAACACTGAATCTCAGCAACTTTTTACTTCTAATTTTCTGAACAAATTTGACTAGTTACTTGTTCCTGACATAAGGGTCCTCAAAAAATTTATTTGTTCTGTTGGTTCATATCTTTAACTTATTGTATTCTGCAGCTTGGAGGGCCTGATTGGAAGGTCAAACTTGGAAGAAGGGATTCCAAGACAGCCAACTTCACTGCTGCTAACACTGGTGTGATCCCACCACCCTCTTCTGACCTCAGCAACCTTACCACAAGGTTTAGAGCTCAAGGTCTCTCTGCCAAGGACATGGTTGCCTTATCTGGTATTTTCTCTTCTCTCTCTCTCTCTCTCTCTCTAGTCCATTATGTGAAAACAATCTTCTTGTGTCTGTGTTGAGGTGACACATTTTGAAGATGATTTTAGATATAAATCATACGGCTTTGCCTTTAAATGAAATTCAGAAGGTGGACCTGGATGTGACATTTAAACAACCACGTTCGTTGCATGTCCTTTTCATATTCAACAGTTAAGAGAAAAGAAAAAAAATGTTTTCCAATTGAGAAAAAAACTTAAACTCACTGCCATTCATTTTCATATTCAATGAATCATATAGAAAATATAATTAGCAAACAATTTTATATTTCAAATAAAAATAATATTAAATTCAATATCCAAACAAAATATTAAATATATTATAATATAGGAATTAATAACCTAAAAGACTTTACACAGAAAGAATAAAACAAAGGAAAAAGAAAGTACTATGCTTAGAGAGAATCTTCTTTATATTTAATTTTTTTTATATAAATCATGAGTATTTTCGTATGATTCGATTTATTTGAACCGTTTTATAAGTTTAATCTTCTTGAATTGAAAGTAATAATAATATGATTCTCCCTATAAGACAAGATTTCAAAAAGTTAAACTGCAGTTTTTATATTTAGAGGTATAATTCTATTTCATTAGGCTAATACCTTTTGAGTTTTTTATATTTAATTTCTACACTAGATAAAAATAAATAAATAATTATCTCTTTCCTAATTATTGGATGATGAGATCCAAATTACAATGGTAAGAATATAAAATGAATTATCAATTCTTTAATGCACAAATTATATCATATACCATGTGTACAAAAACAAAAAAGTGTCACCTAGCTTCGTTGCGTTTGGAGTTTAGTCTCCTTCACAAATCTATATGAAAAGATGCCGAGCAATTCTACTAAAGATGTTTTCTTTGTGGCTTCAGGAGCCCACACAATCGGTAAGGCAAGGTGTACCAGTTTCAGACCTCACATATACAATGACTCCAACATTGACAAGTCATTTGCCAAGGCCAGGCAGAGGAACTGTCCAAGGACCGTTGGCTCAGGAGACAACAACCTAGCAGTGCTGGACTTTCAAACTCCTAACCACTTTGACAACACCTACTTCAAGAACCTCATCAACAAAAGGGGGCTCCTCCATTCTGATCAGGTGCTCTTCAATGGTGGATCCACTGATTCACTGGTCAGAACCTACAGCCAGAATGGGAAGACCTTCGATTCTGACTTTGTTACTGCAATGATAAAGATGGGAAACAACAAGCCCTTAACTGGGTCTAAAGGGCAGATCAGGAAGAACTGCAGGAGAGTGAATTAGAAGAGAACAAGAAAAAAACAAAGTATAATGGTTTACTTGTTTGTTATGAGCTTATACCCCAAAAGTGGGCACTTGTTTAATGTGTTGAGCTGTTGAGGTGATTTCTCGTGGCTTGGAAAATTGTGAACTGTTACGTTCAATTTTTAATTTCATTCGTGTGATTGTAAGGAATAAGGAATAAATTATGAAGCATGTTTTGACAAATACTATCAGGCCTAGTTTAGTAAAAGAAAGAAGAATAGAGTGAAATGGGAATAAGAGATTTTTTTTCCTTCTAATTATGGAGATTTTATATATTTCATTTTATTTTATTTGTTTTTTTTTCATCATACCAAAAGTCACTCTTTCGTTTTGAGTATTCATAGTAGTACTCATTTAAACTAAAGGAAAAAAAAATCATTTCTTGTTCGATTATAAGTTTGAGCTTTGGGATTCTTACACTCAATAGGACAAATCCAATACAATTATTTATAGAAACATGACACATTTCTTTATTTATTTACAATTAAAGACCAGACCAGATAGTATAATAATTATGTTTTACGGTGTGTTTAGACTTTAGAATAACTAATTTATACAACATGATGCACGCTCTCCATAACATAATCATTACAGTATCCTCATTTTTTAATTATAAAAAAAAATTGACCTATTGTTGTCAATATTGTGCTGGATTTATCCTATCTTTTAACTTTTAAATCAAAATTAAAACATTTAATTTACTTATTTAAATAAAAAAAATCGTTATTTGAAGCCACTAGGTAGTTGAGATAAATATTTGAATTAATTTTGCCTTTGTCAACTTCGAATGAGATTTTAATAGCAGTCAATACGAAGTTTTATTATCCAATGATAATAGTAGTTGTAAATATTTATTAATTTTTACAATAAAAGTTTAAAGTCTATAAAATATAATTAATAAATAATAAATATTTACTAATTATTAAAATATCGATATCTAAAAAAAATACCCAAGTAATGCCAATCATATAATGATCTGTCAAAGATGTACAAACTCCATTAACCCAAAGATGAATGAAAACTCGGCATGCCGCTGACTTGTACTACCTACTTTACAAGTTTTCTTTCACTGTATTTATCGTCATAATCATTGTTAAGGGTATTCAAAAAAATCGAACAAAACCAACAAAATCGATTATTTTATTAGATTTTCGATTGTATGATCCAATTTACTAAAAACAAAAAATTACTACTATTTAAGGGTGTAGTAAATATGGCTTAAGTATGAACTCCTTCGTTTGACCACAAAAAAAATGCATGATCTCCTTTGCTAATTATATATACTCGATTCTATCAAACGTGTATTTATTATATTTGATAGAATTTTAGTAAGTATCGACAAAACAATGAACCGTTATTTAGACCTAAACCATACAAGGACTAGTGATTTGGTTATTCAGTTCCAAAGACTCGCATGGTTCAGTTCAGCTTCCAAAATTTAAAAAGACTATTTTGGTTCGAGTTTGAGCCTCACACGAACCAAACCGAATTCCAAATGCCCCCTAATATAAGTCATCTTTTCAGGAGGGGTGGTGGAGAAATTATTAGCCAATCTAGTTGTTATCCATTTATGTCTCATCGCAACAAAATATAGGGGGTAAAATGAACAATGCAATGCTACAATGCAATAGAATTATCACGGGGAAAATGAAAAATATTAATAGGGTAACATGAACAATGCAATGCTGCTATCAATATGTGTGAACAGGGGCTTAATTGGACATTTGATAGCATAATTTCTTCTAGCCCCAGACTCAGCAAAACTGACATGATGTTCCAAGACAAAAGGAATGTAAACGCATATCTATTTGAAACCAAAACTGAAAGAGAAGGTAAATATATGCAAAGTACAGTACACAGAATTTGGTTACAAAATCAAAGCCAAACGCAATGCCAAAGTCCACCAGTATCTACAATTGCTTCCTCTCAAATGCTGCCCATAGAGCATTATATGTAAAATGTGAAAAAAAAAAAAAACTATTTTACAGATGGTAGCTTCGAGATGGTAGCCTTGTCTGTTTTAAAATCATCCAAGTATGAAGACAATTCCCAGATACCTATCTAATTGAAAGGGGAAGTTAAGGCGTCACTAAATAAACCAAATAAAATTATTTGTCCACAACCATCTTGCCCTAGCTCAGTAACGAAAACCAGACATTTTTCTTTGTTGAAACAAAAAGCTAGACTTAATGTATAATTTTTCTTCACATCACAGAAAGGTTTTTCAGAAGAGGACACAATCAATCCTCCATAAATATTTTTTTCCACTTTACAAGCAAGGAAAAACAATACAAAACACCTTTACACACATTATTTGCACCATGTAATGTATAAATTAGAGACATTCTATAAGAGTTAATTCAAAACCTTTGGATGGCACAAGAGATCGGGAGCTCAAAATCAGCCCCTCCCAGCGTTACCATGTCTTTGACTTCTAAATTGATTAAGTAGAGCCTGGGCCTAAACATAGAACAAAAGCCATCACCACTTTTTGAAAGAATAGAAATAGAATAAAAGGAAACTAAAACATGAAACCATAAAGAAAGAACCATACCTTTTCTTTGGCCCTTGGGGTGCCTGACTGTGATAAAGCTACTAATGGTGGGACAGCACCTTCTTGGAGTACCATGCTTAAAAATCTCGGACTATGTAGGCAAAGATGTAGAAGAGCAGCTGCAGCGTTCTCCTTTCCTCTCGCAGAACCCAACTCGACAACCTCAACCAGAACAGGAATCCCACCTTCCTGACCAATTGCAGATCTTCCTTCTGGAATTGTGGCAAGATTTGCTAAGACAGCCACTGCCTTATCAACCATTCCAGCTGCTGGGTCCATTAACTCCACAAGGTGCTTCACAGCACCAGCTTGCACAATCCGATTCTTGTTTTCATGAAATATGGACAAATTAAACAAAGCAGTGGCAGCATCTTTCTTCCCCCTAGGGGTTCCATTCCCTAATAAATCAACCAGTGGTCTAATTGCCCCAGACCTCCCTATCCTGATCTTGTTTTCCTCAATCACCGACAAGCTGAAAAGAGTGGCAGCTGAATTCTCCTTGGCTTCTGGGCTCCCTGTCTCAAGGACATGAATAAGAGGATCAATTGCACCAGTATTTGCAATCGCAGTTTTGTTGTTATCATTGATTGATAAGTTGAGAAGTGCTGTAACGGCATTTTCCTGGATCCTTACATCAGTTGATCGAAGTAAGTCAACTAATAAGCTAATGGCTCCACAGTTTGCAATTGCAATTCGATTATCCATATTGTGCTTAGCAAGAAGGCGGAGTTCTGCTGTTGCCTCTCTCTGAGTATCAAGATCAGAGCTCCTCAGGCCCTCAACCAAACTCCGTACCTGGGTTTCAATACCAGAAAGATCAGCTCTTGTTTCAATAGCAGAAGATACCACCCTAGGAGGAAACCTCTCTGATGGCCGCCGCCATATAGCTGGGTTTCGAGACCTTGTCTCCACCAACTGGGGTGAGAACTCAGGTTCTCTATGTGGAGTTGGCATGGCAGCAACACTAGCAGCATCTGGCCCTGGATTTAATTCCCCCGAAGCATCTCTACTATAGCCTGGACTGGTTGACAGCTGAGCACTGTTGTCATCACCTTGCGTTCCTTGAGGAAAATTGGCACTAGAAAGTGCAGTGGTTGCAGAAACAGTTCTAACATGGGTTTGAGATTGTTCAGAGCTATCAGCACAGGATGATTCCCTTCTAGATGGCGACATTGAAGGTTGGCCAACTGAATCCACACTCCTTTCATCTGAGCTAGCAGACCTGTCATCTGAACCTGTGGGTGATAATCTTGCAAGATCCAGATACTGCCCATTAATCATGCCACTCAAGGAACCTTCTGAGGTTGAACGGGGATGCAATGGTGATGTTCCCTCTCGGTGGATTCCACTAGAAGAAGTTAAGTTCTTACTTGGTGAACTAAAGGAACGAGAACGAGCCGACTCAGGTGAGGATGGCTGATTGCTCCTGGAATGAGCAAAAACAGGTGATTCCCTGGTTGTACCAGACTCCATATACCCATGAAGGACAGGTGCTTGATTTAAGTTTGTGGACTTTATGGGATCAACCAGCTTCACATTGTTTGATTCACACCAGTTTGCAATTAATGCCTTTACAGTGTAGTTAGGTATTAGATTGGTGTGAGCCAGAGTCTGGCGTGTCTTTGGACAAACAGTAAGCCCAAGATCAATCCAATTCTTGATGAAAGCCCGCTCATAGGTTTGCCCTGATGCCACAATCACTGGATCGGTCATCAACTCCAAAGAGAGAGGACAGCAAAAATCCGCAGGTACTGGAACTGGACTGCTGCTCTCAGCTTGCTTAAGCATAATAAGACGCTCATGCATACGAGTTACAACAGCAATCATTTGATCAATATATTCAGCTTCTGCAGTCTTTTCAGTCTGTTCAGCATTCTCCTTCAATTTTTCAAGGGCCACGGCCTCAATCAGAACCTCCTGATTAGACCTTAGGACCAGGCTATCAGCAATTTTTGCCAGGACCTCTGAACTGGGTCCTACACCTTCCTGTTGTTCCTTAATAGCTCCTTTAATGACTGATGATGTTTCTTCATGTCCCAATTGCTTAAGTTTCTGAACACAGTGCTGCAATTTTACGTTGACATTAGGCATCCTAAGTTTCTTCCCCATAAAGAACATATAAATCCAATTAAAAGAGAGATCTTAAAACAACTACTTCATTAATAGAATATTTTACCTCTACATGATCAGAACTCAATTCATCAGGGAGACATTGCTGAGAAGCCTTCAGCTGCTGGAAAATATTGAGCCCTGAAGCCCGAATCCTAGATACCAAGGGTTCAACTTGCATAACCTAGTGATCAAGAAAGAGGACGTAGTGAGAATAGGACACGCACTTAGAATGCAAGAATCACATCATGCACATCTATGAGATGCAGGCACAACGAAATCACTACATGTTCCACTTCTGTACCAGGTGGCAATCCAACTCAAGCAAAGATACTCGCACACTGATCACTTCTAACCTAATCACATCTCGCCAAGGTGGAGACAAAGGAAACAGTAACCTTTTAGGTAGGAGTGATGTCTGGCTACCAATATGTATCCTGGGAAAAGGTAATGCTATATAAACATTTTATATATAGAAAAACTCAACCATTTCTGTACCATTAGATTTACCTCTAGATCTGTGCAGTGTCCAATCAAAACTTTCCTGCATGAATCCACATGCAATCTAATGACTCTGCACACTTGTCTCATTAAAAAGTTCATATAGAATTTCCCTCAGAAAAATAACCCACCAAGTATTAACATGGTTAATTCAATGTATTTGACAAGTCAAATCTGAATCCAACCATCACTCCTGACCAATTTGTCTTCTCACTCAGTATAAAGGGACAGAGAAGAAAGGAAGATAATCTTAAGTAACTTAAACTATGACACTGAAAAATTTCTTCTGGTATCACCCTATTATCAGAGAATTGTCTGCAGCAAGAAGGACAAATGTAATGGATAAGGGAGTTCATCTGTCAATTGAATTTCTGAACAAGAAAATATATCTTGCCGAATTGGGTACTAAACTGCATTAAATCAGACAAGGCAGACAATTAAGATCATAAGGAAAGCTACACAAAGATGCGAACTAAGTTTATTTAAGTTGCAATCTGACAATCTTGAGCTTCTGGAGAATCAATATTTTTTCAAACAATATGTTGGTAATGCTATGACAGATCATGATCAAAACAAAACAAAAATGATGAAAAAATAGAATAAAAAATTCTATTAAAAAAATTAAAAATGGCTGAAGTTTAAATGCAACTATCAACAAGCAAGCTACCATGTTATCACATCCACCACCACATCTTCTCCATTAACCACTAAACAATATCACCATACCACCATATCTTTTGAATTATTAGAATCCTGCACCATTGCTTCTCCAAAAGTAAAGCATCCAATTCTCAAAAAAAAAAATAACTTGAAAGCAATTACAATATGGGTGCATAGCAATCACAATGCAAAGCATTGATTAAGCACAAAGTGAAACAATATGAAGTAATGCTTAGCGATATAGGAGGAGAAGAAGAAGGAAGATTAAAGGAGTGTTTGTCTATAAGCGAGGGAGGCAGACAGAAGATCACAAAATACATCAATGTTAGCATAACTGTGTTCCTCTATACAAGACAGCAGTAAATAGCATGATTTCCTTGCCAACCACAAAGCAACATATTGAAAGATATATTTATCCTAAAATTGAAACTGGGCATAAACAAATGACAAGGACAACCACTTCATAATGGAAGATCGGCTCATTTTACATTAAATTAACAAATCAGAAAAATGGGTCATCTATATCTACAACCTAAGTCTTAAGATATTATGAGACTTACAAAGTAAACTTTGCTAGACAATAGGTGCCAGTTCTCAATAAGCTCCCTCAATTCATCAACAGCCTGACCAAGATCTTCGAATATCTTACTAAGAACTTCATCAGAAGCTAAATCAGAATTAACAATCGCATCAATTATTGGCTTCAACAACTTAAGTATCTCCTCTGCCTTCTGGTAATACTTTGAGACAGGTTCGGAGTTCATGCTTCCAGAAAATGATAAATGCAAAAATGAGGATATTCCATTAACAAGCATCTTTAACAAAGATATCTCCATAACACCTGCATCAGTAACAAAAATCTAGCATGTAGATCAGATAGAAAAGGAATAAAATAGCTTCCAACCTGCAATTCAATGCTTCCATTATTATCATTTAATTTCTAGAAAACAAATTAAGTATGACAGCAAGTGCCAGCAAATTCTAAATGTCGCCAATAAAAGGAAAAAGCCAAGGTCTGAACTTCAGGTACAATATAAACAACCACAATATGCATGTAAATTGTAGATTAGACAGCAGGGCACACTAAAACAGAAACAGCATCATTTCACAATTTAACCAATTAATAAAGGACTTCTCGTCATAACAAGTTATCTTCTATTTCAGAGGCACAAACCAAGGAAAAGGAAGGCTTCTACAAAGCAAAAAAAAAAAAAAACTGTTCATTGGAATAGAAGGATGATGATAGACATGTAAGGCCAACTATGAAACATATGGACTTCTTGTTTGGATCTGACAACAGCTTCATAATAAGGGAAGCATTTGCTCACACAGATCAACAATGTGCTTGTGGTGTCAGCAGTTCAACCAAGCACAACTCATCCAATTGATATACTCTAAGCCAAATCTCTGTTCTCACAATCAGGCCGAGGTAAAAAAATTGTTCAACTAGGGGACAATTATTATTTAGTAATTTTTATCACTTTTTTGTATATATTTTCAAATTTTTATTTTCTTAACTAATAAACGATTTGGCCCCGTTAATCCAACCCATTTTGGTTATGGTTGACAATTTCAGAAACTATTTACCAAACATGCCAATCCAACCCAGCCCACATAAGGGCTAACCAGTGACGGGCCATCCTGAACTGCATCAGCCCATTTGATAGCTCTAAAAATGGTAGTAACTTATTCTTATATGTCACATGTGTAAATGATAACAATAAAAATCCGTCGATATTACCTTATTCTTACATGTCACATGTGTAAATGATAAAAGAAAAATCTCATTAATGTCAGTTGTGTCTAGAGTGCGGCCTAATGTATGAGGCTCCCACCATTGTAGGATTTGGGGATGGTGAGATGTTCACAGCCTTACCCTTGAGACTGTTTCCGCAACTAGAACCTATGACCACCAGGTCATAAGGCAGCAACCTTAATGTCAGTTGTGTCTAATCAAGAAAAATATCTTAAACAATTGAAGATGTGAAGGATTGTATAACTGAAAACATTTATTAAGTTGGTAATGAGTTAAAAAGGACTATTTTGGACCATGAATTAGATCCTTGGGCTGAAGAAGAACTGGAATTTTTAAATCTTTATAAGGCTCCCAGGTATCCCTATAAGTGAAAATCTGAATAGTTGCTTGACTAAGTTCACCACTCTTCTTTAGTAGACTCCCGGATTTAGACTTTAGAATCCTCTCGACTGTTTTCCCGTAAATCCTATTTTCAGTTCCTAACTTTTTCTCCAAAAAGGGACAACTTTCTTCTTGCTAATCACCTTTGAAAGTCCAAGGCCCCGTTTCAGGTGAAATCTTTCATTTGGAATGTAGTATTAATACAAATGATTTCTTGCAAGTTTGCAGACCACACAAAGCCCTCTCCCATAACATTTTTATAATGTATTTCTCTAATTCTGAGACTAACATCCATTTATTTTTACATTGTTCAGCTGCTAGATGCTTGTCGTATAAACTCTTGGGTATTTCTGGTGAAATTTGGATGAGTCAAAAGAGTTTGAAGCAATTTATCTTATGTCATTTCTAAGGTTTTGGTAGGGTAAAGACAGCAAAGCCCTTTGAAGGTGTGCAGTGCATGCTGTAATTTGGTGCTTCTATTTAGAAAGGAATGCCAGAATTTTCAAGGACAAAATTTTTGCTGCTGCCTCTCCTATGGGATAAAGTGATTTTCTTAGCCTATTTATGGTGCTCAGAAAAATGGATTTTTCCATAGGTGTTTATTTGTCAGATATGCAAAGAGATTGGCAAGCTTAACTTAGTTGATGAGCTTTCTTGTTTGTTCTTCCTTTTGTTTCTCTTGTTCTTTTCTCTAAGGAGGATTTCTTATTCTCTTTTCTTGTATTAATTTACTTCTCTTATCAATAATATTTCATTTATCCTAAAAAAACAACTCATTTAATAAGCTACTAAATACAGCCTGAGTGAGGCCAAGATCATACAAAGTAGTATGTAATGGATAGAAAATAAGCAGAGGGTAAGAACTTTGCAACCTTTTTGGATGTTTTAAAGATGCTCTGTCGAAATGTGATTTCTTTTTCATTTTCTTTCTTTTGTAACATAGGCCTAATTTAGTGGGTGAGTTTTGGTTCAAAATATATCAATTGGATGTACAATGCTTGATTGAACTGCCCTTTTTGGAATGACACAACACAAAACTGAATCTCCCATTTGTTGATTTGTATGTGCAAATGCCTTCTTATAATAAAGTTTTTTATCAGACCCCAATCATCATAGTTGGCCTCTATATCCAGCATCAATTTTCTATTCAATTAGGATAATCTATTTTGCTTGGGCAGTAAAACATTTAGGACCATTAGTTGCCAAAAAAATGTTGAGACCACCAAAGGCCTCAGCAACAGCCAGTATGAGTTGCTTTTCATAACACTTCTGAAGGTTCATTTTACTTTGACATGTTACATTATGAACATAGCATGGCACACAAAAAAAAAATAAAAAATTGGACTTTCCTTCTTTTACTAATTTTGTTCACCTGCACTGCTCACTTCTGCTACAATTTATTGATCAAGAGGTAGTGCCCTCCACAGCCTATGGTTAAAGGCAATGATGCTGAGAGCAGAAGTAGATTTCTCTTCAATTAAGTACATATCTACCAGAGCTCACACTTACACTTTCATGTTTCTTCTCCTTGCTGGATGATGGATGCAAATGTGCAATGACCAAATTGCAGTCAATGGCACCGAGGGTAGATGGCAAGGAAGAGACTCTTTAGGTGGCGTTTGGTGTGCTGTGTAGAATAGGATAGCATAGAATATGAGGAAATGATAAAACCTGATAGTCCAAGGAACTTATATGCCTTTAATATTATCAAATGTTTGACATAGGACTGTATAAGCTACCTGATAGTCTGAAGATATACTATCAACTGTTTGTTTTTGGATTGAATATGACCTACTTATATAATTAAATGTCAATTTAAGGGAAAAAAAAAGTCCTTTTATGTTAAAAAAGAAATAGGGCATTACAATAAATGGAGAAAATAAATAATAGATAAAATTGGGAGAACAAACATATAGTCAGTATGAATAGAACATTACAACTAGTGTCAAAATACCCAATAGAGACATGGCATTAATTGGAAATGGGACTAGCAACACACAAGATAAGCCTCCCTAAAATATTGCAACTCTGGTCAAATGGACCATTCAGCTTTACAAATATTGGAGATAAAAAAAATCCTCGTAATAATTTTTCCTAATCTGGAAAACATTAATGCATAAACCATCTGCTCAAAAGATTTTACAAAATATTGCAACTCTGGTCAATGGACCATTCAAGCTTTACAAATATTGGAGATAAAAAAATCTTCATAATAATTTTTCCTAATCTGGAAAACATTAATGCAAAAAACCATCTGCTCAAAAGATTTTACAAAAATGAGAATCTGAAACTGTTGCTATTATGCAAACCTCTAATCCACCCATGTGATGTAGCAAAGCTATACGTCTGTAATATTCAAATGTGATGTTTAGTTGCCAGGGTTGGCTACTGATAGAGTCCCACATCGAAAGTGGGGGATCCCGAAAGGGGGTTTATAAGGCCATGGGCTCTCCAGCCACACCACAAAAGCCAGCTTGGGTGGTTGGAGAGCCCATGGCCTTATAAACCCCCTTTTGGGATCCCCCACTTTTGATGTGGGACTCTATCATAGCACCGCCCCTAGACAGCCGACGTCCTCGGCGGCTGCACTCTGCCTGGCAGGTCCGGCAGGCCCAGCCAGCCCTTCTCCTCAACCTCCGGTTACCCCCGGTTAGCCCCAAACAGGTAGCCCTCTCTGAGGGGCCGGCTAACAGCTCTGATACCAATTGATAGAAGCCTGCAAGACCACGGGAGAGCCACACCACAAAAGCCAGCTTGGGTGGTTGGAGAGCCCATGGCCTTATAAACCCCCTTTCGGGATCCCCCGCTTTCGATGTGGGACTCTATCAGCTACATCCGTTAGTATGGAAATTACAAATCTGGCCACCCCTCCCAGTATGCATGTCATATTGAAACAAAATTTAAGAAACCAATAATAATTAAGTCAGGGCTTATGAAAAAGGATCATGGATGTAGTTGAGGTTGGAACATGGAAATAAATCCAAAATCAATGAAAATTTGTCAGACATTGTAGATCCAGCTGCCCACATGCACCAGCGGTTGGATGATGAAAGACAAATGGAAAAAGGAGTACCAAGCCTCTGCCAAAAATATGACCACCGGAAGCAAATCACTTAGCAGGAGGCTGGACAAAGAACTTCCTTTTGGGGAGGGGGGGGGTGGGGGAATTGACAGGCAGGAAGCAAGGTCAGTGAAAGAAGGCGCAAGAGTTGTTATATAGAAAAGGGTAATAGAAAAATTTAAGTTTTTCATCATTACCAGGACGTAAAGCCACTAAATGCCACACTAATAAGAGGCTGAAACACAACTCACACTCCTGTGTCAACCCCATCAAATTGTAAAGAATGTTCCATCCACACAAGAGGGTGGAGAAACCAGGCTCTTATTCCACTTAACGTTGAGGAAAGTCCACTCCTAAAAGCCAGGCTGAAAAGAGAGGAGACCTCACTTGTCATGGGAGTGTATGATGCTTGCTTGATCTTAGGGGGATGCGTCTGATAAGTGGGTTCCCCATAAGTGGGGGATCCGGAAAGTGCGGGTTCTCACTTAGCAAGTCATGGTCTATGTGCGCTTATCTAGCACTCCAAGCTGCGTGATTATCTTAGTTGGTGTTCGATGTGCGCTCGAAGGAAGATAAAGGTAGACAGTTTGATTTACTCGAAACTCATTCTTTAGTGGCAGGATAGTTACTCTATTTACTTTCGATTTGGGGGAATCTGATAAGCCATAGCATACGGTGTTAATTAAAAGTGATATCATTTGATATAGTTTATTATAAGATAAGTATTGCATTGCTATACACTTTTTGGTGGCATTTTAGATGGTGATTGTCGCATCCAAAATTGAGGCATCATAAGAGTCACTATTTGGTCAGATTCATCTAAGTTGCTTGTTAAATGCACTTTTAGAGTGAGCCAGAGTTAGTCGGGTTTTATTGGGCTCACTATTAACTAAGTATCATATAACAGAATGTTTAAAAGCGACTACAAATATTATTAGTGTAAGATATGTTGGTTTTATCCTAGTCTAGATTTTTAAATGTAAAAGTGCTGAATTTTGAGTTCTGACGTACAGATGAGTTTGAAATATTTCTTCGTTAATATTTTCATGGAGGGTGGCTTTTTGAAGCGTGACTTTAGCTTTAGTTTAGTCTGCAGATTTAGTTAAGAGTAATTATTAGGAGAGCGATGTCTTTTTTTATCTCTCACAATTATATATTGAGTTAGAGCTTGCATGAGACGTTTTGTCTAGTTGCTATTATTTTTTTTTATAAGAAGAGAGAGTCATTAGTATCTAGTATTAAGATGATTGCATATACCACTACTAAATTCATAATTAATGAATTAAAAAGACATATGCTGTCATTTTGAGGGATAATAAAATTAACTATTACTGAATGTCGTAGATTTGCTAAAAATTGACTCTATATAGCATCACGCATGATATGAGTTATCAGATGAATGTATCGTTAAATACGTTTCCTAATCCACATATGTAATTTTGTACTAAGATATTGTATAAACTAAATTTTCATCACATATTGGTTTGTCAATGCCTGCAATTGGTCTTTATATATATCGATAAACGTAGGACTTATCTTTTTTACTCTTAATATTAGACTCATTTAATTTATACTCACAGCCGAGTACGAGGTTCAAATAATATCAATGCAATAAATTTATAACAGTTGATTAGTTAATAAAAACCTTCTTTCATGTATTATCTAGGTTATGCTTATTACCCAGCTGCGTATGTAAAATAACAATTTGATTATACTTAAAGAGGACTATATAATTTTTCTTGACCATTTGTTCCTTGTATCCTATTTTCTCTCTACATATTCTATCTTTTACTCATCAAATTATAACGCTAAACACAGACAGACCAACAGACGACGACTAAAGACTCTCTTCTTACAATTAGCATTCCCTACCTACGGATAGCACATCTGGCACTTGCATATTTGGTCATATGACATATTTTCTTTAGATAATAATCAAAACGCAGACATTAGGATGAAGAATAACACTATAAAGATATATGAATATCAGAGGTTCAAAAGAGTTTAGTGACTGTTTGTAGAAGATAGTATTTTAATGCATAATCTTGTGATTTAGACAGGTAGAATTCCTGTAGAGGAGACATACAGGAATAGGTACAGTCATCGAAAGCGTGTTATGGCTATTTAGTTTGAAATCTACGTATTGTCGACTTGAAGGGAGACGAGCGTGAATGAAAAACGGTAGCATGTGCATTCATAAAGATGTGGAATAGCGAGTAGAAGCTGGAGCAGTGAAGGGTGTTTGTTACTTCTATCATTTCTTTCGCGTGTTCGAGTATTGACAGCGCGGCGGGGACTTAGACTTGCGCACATTTTTTTATTTTTTTTTTTTGTGTGGCCTATGCTATGTTAATATGTAACATGTCAAATAAATGAACCTTCAGAAGTGTTATAAAAGCAACTCATACTGGCTGTTGTGAGGCCTTTGGTGGTCTCAACATTTTTTTGGCAACTAATTGGTCCTAAGCGAAAAATTGTGGCTGAGTACTAGTCCGGATACAAGGAGGCGAACAGTGCGGCGGCGGTTCTAGTAGCGGCGCGGCTTTTGTTTTTCAGTGAGTAGAACGTGTAGGGCTGGGGGATTATGCCGAGAGCAGATAATTGGGAGGGTGAAGGGGAATTGGGGCGTGAAGAGTTAGCGGTTATGCATTTTTATGAATGAATGAGGCTATTATATGTGATAGTCTGGTAAGAATCGGAATCTAAGGAAGTGTGGAGTATTCACGATATTTTAATGTTGCCTTGTGTGGTTGATTTATCTAAATTGCGTGTGTTGTAGTAAAGTCATAATTGCTCCTTTATTCAATTGATATTTTTTTTTTAATGTTGATTAGTATCACCAAAAACTAAATGCATCACTTAATTATAGGGACGAATGTTCAATACCTAAATGATAATGATAAGGATAAAATTGAATATAAAATGAAATAATATCTTAATACAATATGAAAGATGACATTTTTAAAACATCCAAAATAGTAGTTGCAATAGTTTTTTATAAATACTTCATGGCTTTTTATATTTTATTCTATTAATTAACTATATTACTTTGTATATGATCTTGTGATTACAACTCAGAACGTGTAATTATATGTTTCGCTACTATTAATATCCAACTGAAATAGAAGTGTTATAATTATTTAGGATATATTGAATATATATATAATGAAAGTAAGGAAAACGCTCAATAGATGATTATTGAATCATAATTTTTTTTCTAGTTATTGATATATTATCGATTTTTCTTTCTTTAGTAGATATTATTAGTAGCAATCGATTGAGAAAAACAAAGTTTTGATATGAACAAACTAAATGTAAAGGCTATGTATTAACGTATATATTGTTATATTAAAAGATTAGTTTCAATATCTTTATTGCATATCTGAAAAACTATATTGATAATAACAATATGCGAAATGATTTGGAGTTTTATTCTCATGTTATTAATAGAGTAAATTATAGGCTATTAAAAGAGATCTACACTTTTATTTCACGCGCTTAGTATAGGTAAGATATGACAAGTAAGAAATTTTCTATATGATTCCATATAGGATTAGTTTATGGTGTATTATCCTTTTTTTATACACTAAGAATGAAATAATTTAATCAGCATTTGATCATTATGTTACAATATATCTAATATTCTCTAAATATTGAGGTTTTTGCGTTGATGCTTTTTCGGTGGTAGTCAAAACCTTTGAAAATTGTGTTACATTACAAGATATAAAAAAAATTTAGGGGATATCAAATCTTTTGTGTGAATCTCTATTCAGACATTTTTTACTCTATAAGATAAATTACTTTATCAAGAGTTTAAATTACGACAAGCATCTTATGCAGCTAGACATAAGATAATACAATGTTTAAATTATGGAAATGTTATTAGTCTCAGATTAATTGATGATTATATATAACAATTTTTAATAATATAAATAATTTGAATTTTTTAATTGATGGTGAGATATGAGAAGTCTATCGTTTGCTTGTCAAAATTGTGCAAGAATAATTTTCCTCTGTTCTAGATCAGTTTTATTATCTTATATCAAGCATTGATATCAGAAAATGAGGGGAATTTTCTTAAAGCTTGATAAGAATCGTGGGTCTTTATGTGTGAACATTTCAAAGGTGCATTTAGCGAAGAGAGGAAAACGTTTTTGTCCCACAATTTTTGTGGTGGAGAACACGATTTAGCGAATATGATAAATTCAAGAGAATTTTACGGGCATTTAACACAGATAGAGGAGGATGTCTAAAGTTCTAAATCCGGGAGTCTACTAAAGAGAGTGGTGATACTTAGTCAAGCAAGCTATCATTTTCACTTATAGGGATACATGGGAGCCTTATAAAGGGATTTAAAAATTCCAGTTCTTCTTCAGCAAGGATCTAATTTCTGGTCAAAATTAGTCCTTTAACTCATTACCTAACTTAATAAAATGTTTTCAGTTATACAATCTTCACATCTCATTGTTGTAAGATATTTTTCTTGATTAGACACTCAACTGACATTTAAGGTTGCTGCGTTATGACTGGTTGGGTCATAAGGTTCTAGTTTGCGGAAACATCTCAAGGGTAAGGCTGGTGAACATCTCACATCCCCAATCCTACAGATGGTGGGTAGCTCATACATTAGGCGCACTCTAGACACAAGACTTAATGAAGATTATTTTCTCTCTTTCATGTTACACATGTGACATGTAAGAATAAGGTAATATCGACGGATTTTTATTGTATATTCCATGTGACATATAAGAAATAGTTATCTACATTTTTGAGCTCAATGGGCTGATGCAGTTCAGGATTAGGCGTTCAATTTGGTTTAGTCCGTTAATCGATGGGCTTTGTATATATATGAGCAGTTTATTAGTTTGTTATATAATTGTTATTCTTGTATATATTTATCTATACCTATTATACATTAAAATATTGAGTTTAGGTAATTAAGGGTGGACAGTTGATTAATTAGTTACGCATCAATGTCATACTGCAAATTTAAAATGAATCATAGATTATATAAGATATTCTAAAAAGTGCATTACAGATTTCATTATATGCATCAAAATAAGCATATGTGTCCATTGATAATATTGTGAACAAATTTTTTAATAGGACTATGTTATATGTGGGAGAAGAGTGGGATGATGGGTCGATAAGAGTATGAACCTACTAATTGTGGGTTGCTAGCTTGGTTGGTGGCCTAGCTCTGGTTCTATAAGTAGGGGCCTTAGGACGCCTCACAAGCACGATGTTGATATCAAACGCTCGTGTATGCTCCAACATGCTTCCATGCTATAGAGAGGCGGATATGTCTTGAGGTAATCGATAACTAGTTGACAGTCGAGTATGATTATCTATTAGTTATTGGCTACCTGTACATCGATTATATCTTCCTTTCTATATGGGTTGAGCGCTAGTGTGATTTTTTGTTTTATTTTTTTGTTTTGTTTGTGATCAGAAGCTCTGTTACTTGGGTGGTGGCTCTGAATAGAAGATAAATTGTTTATGAGAGGAAGGTCTTATATTAATTGGTTAAATTGTGAATGATGCTGTTTCTGTTTTAGTGTGCGCTGCTGTCTAATCTACACTTTCATGCATATTGGTGGGTGTTTATATGTGTAACCTGAAAGTTCAGGACTTGGCTTTTTCGCTTTTATTGGCGAGCATTTAGAATTTGCGGGCAATGTGCTGTCATACTTAAGTTTGTTTTTCTAGAAATTAAATGATATAATGGAAGCATTGAATTGCAGGTTGGGAAGCTATTTTATGACTTTTTCTATACCTGATCTACATGCTAGGATTTTTGTTACTGATGCAGGTGTTATGGAGATAGTCAAAATTGTTAAAGATGCTTTTAATGGAGATATCTCATTTTTGCATTTATTCATTTTCTGGGGAGGCCGAACCTTGTCTCAAAAGTATTAGCCAGAAGGCAGAGGAGAATACGTTAATTGTTGAAGCCAATAATTGATGCGGATTGTTAATTCTGATTAGTGAGCTTCGCATGATTATGATAGTTTCCCTATTTACGCCTAGAACCGTTATATTCGAAGCGGAGTGCTATCAGGAGTACACAAGATAGCTGCATTCTGATACCAAAACTTGCTCTCCAGTATTAACGAAACTGTGACGGAGGCTCAATTGGGTGTGATAGAAAGACTTGAGCCTATTTTTTGAGTTAGTCTAGCCATAAGGTTTATTTTAGGAGTGGTCTCATAATCTACTAAGAATTAGTAAGAATTGAGATTTTAAAGAGATTTACATTCTATTTTTTTACAGCTTGATTTTGTAATGTACTAATTTGTGAGATCCGTTATGCATTTCAATTAAGTTATGTTTCGTTTATTCACATGCTCTGAATCTTGTATTAATTCCCTCTGGTAATGAGGGCGTTGAGGGGCCTTGCTCATAGATAGATATATATATATGTTCCTGTTTATATTTTTAATATGTGTGGATCTACATACAGCCATTACTTGGGTCTTCTCCTCTACATTATTATTGGGTTTTATGGCTTGTTGTGAGATTGGGCATAAGGAATCTCAATGCGCTATTGAAAGAAGCGAATATTCTTATGGCATAAGATCAATAATGGAACTGACCCTCCCATTATCCTGATTGTGATCTAGATTGTTGATACACAGAAAAACTAGTAGTCCATTTGATATTAGAGAAAGGAAAAGAATGAAATAAGAATGAAATTTGTTTTATATTTTAATATTGAAGACTTTATAAAATTTATTCCATTTTATTCATTTTCTTTACATTTTACTAAACATGCTCTAAAGGGGTATAAAGAATTCAAAATTTTCTCAATAATAAACACAGCTCAATAATGAACAATTGTTTATTTCTACTAGGTTAGAACATCCCAGATGTATAAACACAATACTACAGAGATTATCAAAATGGGTTTTGTGTATGAAGATCAGATTTACTTTTCACATGATAACCATATTTTCCAATCTGTAAGTACCAGGTTTGTAACATGATTTTTTATGAAACATATTGTATTTGTTAGATAGGTGGTTTTCTTTTTTCCTTTTAAATTAGAAATGGTAATTAACAATGCTCTATTTTCTTTTTCCCACTCATCTCACTAATGATGGAAGCTTTTTATAAAACATATAATTTTTTTTAATAATATAAACATATGATAATGCTTTTAAATAAAATGAGCTCAGCTCAATCCGTTTAAACTAGTCATTTTTGAGTTAGGACATGTTGACTTAATTTCTGACAAGCTTATGATAAAACAACTGGGTTCATAAGTATTTTTTATAAAAAAGTTAAAGAGGTTAGGCTAAATTTAACACTTACCATAATTAATAGATATTTATTTAAGATAAAGTGACATTTTAACCACGCAAGTCTACCTTTTTAATAATTTAATTATTGAAGTAAATTAAATATACAATTCAGTTCTTATTTATTTAAATTTATTTTACATTACTTGTTCTCATTTTTAAAAGTTAAAATGAAACGATTTCGAATAATTTTTTATAATTGATTAAAACTTTAAAATTTTAAGTAATTACTTTACAAAAATAATATAAATTAAGATAAATTAGGGCTAACTTTTTTTAATACAAAATATTAAAATAATGCCTCAACATTAATTAATATTATTGATGGCCTTTTTATAATTAGTATTAAAAATTCAAAATTAATTAAAGAAAAAAGGGAATGTTTATCAGATTTATATATTTTGATTTAACTATGTAACATAAAAGCTATTATCGATACATTAAAAAGCAAAAGGATAAAATTCCATCTTCATCTCCTTTTTTTCCACATCATCATTTACGTCTTGGTTAAGAAATAGTTTGTCATTTTATTTCTTCAAGGTTATTGTCTCACGATAAAACATTATTATCTGAATTTTTTTTCAATAATAATGTTATAAAACAGAGTAAATTAAAAATATTATTTTAAAAAAAAAATCAAGCTGATTTAAAAAAAAAAAATCTAGAGTGCAACGGAGCCACTTTTCCAAAACCAAGGCAATCTCTCACTTCACATCCCCAACCCCGACACCAACACCACCATGGCCAGCATTTGTGCCTCAAGGAGCATTCTCTTCTCCCGTACCCCTAAGCTCTTCTTCTTTCCGTTTAAAGCTTCTGCTTCCATCCCTCTCCCTCTCCAATTCACAAGGACAACCTGCAGTCTACATCTCTCACCCTCTCCCTCTGACCCGCAACAACAACAACAACAACAACAACAACAGCATCGAGTGCTTCGTCGCAATGTCATCGAAATCCTCGAAGAAAGGGGGCTGCTTGAGTCCGTAACCAGCGATAATCTCAGAACCGCTTCTTCGGACCCCGTTGCTGGACCCCTCAAGGTCTACTGTGGTTTCGACCCCACCGCCGAGAGCTTGCACTTGGGTAACCTTCTTGGGCTTATTGTGCTCTCCTGGTTCAGCAGGTGCGGCCACAAAGTTGTTGCTTTGATCGGAGGCGCCACCGTTCGCGTCGGCGACCCATCTGGGAAAAGCCTAGAAAGGCCCGAACTTGATGTCGATACGTTGGAGAACAACACAGTAAGTATCGCCAACGCCATCAGAAGAATTTTGGGGGGTGCTCAAAGCAAGAACTTGGATAACTTGAATGTGAATGTCGACTTGAGTGATTCTTCGATCATAATTTTGAATAATTATGATTGGTGGAAGGAGTTTAGTTTGTTGGATTTTCTGAAACGAGTTGGTAGGTATGCCAGGGTGGGTTCAATGATGGCTAAGGAAAGTGTAAGGAAGAGGTTGGAGTCTGAACAAGGGATGAGCTATACAGAGTTCTCTTACCAGTTGTTGCAGGGCTATGATTTCTTGCACTTGTTCCAGAACGAGGGTGTTAGTGTTCAAATTGGGGGCAGTGATCAGTGGGGTAATATAACTGCTGGGACTGAGTTAATTCGAAAGATATTACAGGCAGAGGGTGCCTATGGCTTGACATTTCCCTCTTCTCTTGAAAAGTGATGGTACAAAAATTTGGTAAATCAGAGGATGGTGCAATTTGGTCATCTCCATCCTTGTTATCTCCATACAAGTTTTACCAGTATTTTTTCTCTGTTCCAGATGCTGATGTGATTAGGTTTCTGAAAATTCTTACTTTTTTGGATATTGAGGTGATAAATGCGTTGGAGGCAGAGATGATGAAACCTGGGTATGTGCCTAACACTGCTCAGCGGAGGCTTGCTGAAGAAGTTACCCAGTTTGTTCATGGAGAAGATGGTTTAACAGAGGCTCTTAAGGCAACTGAAGCATTGAGGCCAGGATTTGAGACAAAGTTGGACTGGAAAACTATTGACGGGATCGCTGAGGATGTCCCATCTTGTTCTTTAGCTTATGATGATGTTTTGAATCTGTCATTGGTTGATCTTTCAGTTTCTTCTGGTTTGTTTGACAGCAAATCTGCTGCACGCCGTTTGTTAAAGCAAGGAGGCCTTTACTTGAATAATAACAGAGTAAATAGTGAAAATAAGAGGATTGAGGCAGCAGATATAGTGGATGGGAAAGTTCTCCTTTTATCTGCAGGCAAAAAGAATAAGGTGCTGGTGCGAATAGCATGATAGGATTTATTAGATAGCTGAATATTCTTTGAAGACTGTTTATTTGCTCCCTAAATTTGTTGATGCTTAGGAAACCTTTGATTTTGGTGTAACAGAAGCTTAAAAATTACCCGTGAAACAAGTATATTTATTGATCAGCCAGTTTGGCATTGGATAGATGTTCCAACTTCCAAGATATTGATATCCTTGTATGCTATTCACATTTCTTACTCACTTCCGTTATTAATAAACATTGCAGCTGTGTACTCATTTTTGGAGTATCTATCATTGCAGTACAAGAGTAAATTTGTAAGATCAAATTTTCTAATTATGGAATATTGAATAGAGTGATCTGCTGCTCAAGGGTTCTAGTTGCAGAAACTCCCTCTCCACTCATGGGGTAAGGCTGTGTGACCCTCCCCAGACCCCACAATGGTGGGAGCCTTGTGCACTGTGCTGCCCCTTTTTTTAATGGAATATTGAAGTAAATACATCGGTTAATCATTGTTGAATTGAATTATAAATGCCAATAATATTGAGCATGAGTTAATGACTTCATAAGTTATTTGAATGATAGTCTTTTGTTGGGGGCTCTGGTTGGCTTCTACAGTGGCTTCTTACTAGCAATCTTGATCTTGGATCTAGAATAGTTTATGTTTTGCTACATAATTTCTATTGTGTATTACTGTATTAGACATGGAGGTAAAGACTGGTTCAACAAGTTGAAGTTTTATTGGCATTTATTGTGTCTGGCATGTTGATGTCAATTTATGTTTATATTAAAGCAATAACCACTGGTGGCGGCTTGCATCATTTGGCACTTATTGGTGTAAATTTTCTTTCCAAACTTGCACTTATCGAAAGACAAAAGGCCTATGATAGATACACACCCAGCTCTAGGGTGTATATTAGGAGAAATGGGTGGGTAGCAGGGAATCACTCCCTCATATAAGCAAGGGGTGCAAGATTCTGTTTTGTAATTACCTGCATATATGTGGCAGGTGGTTAGGAGGAGCAGGTCCTCGAAACTCTATATTATCTTTCTTTCTATTTTGCTGTTTCTTACGAGAGAGTGTAGAAAGTGAGAAATCTGTATCTGTTGGTTTTTACTTCTAAATTCAATAAACTCTATTTTAATTTCTGAGTTCTTAACAATTGGTACCAGAGCTCCCGGACGTTGTGTGTGCAGTCATGTAGATTCCAAAATTTGAAGGAGAGGAAGGTTACTCGTGGTTGATCAACATTGTCCAGTACTTTGATGAGATGGGGACACTTGATGAGGAGAAACTTCTAGCGGCGACGAGGGCTCTGAGCAGTCGAGCTCTCCATTGGTATCAATGGTGGAATTTCTGCCATCCAAAGGATACTTGGTTAGCCTTCCAGATTGATTTATCAAATGCTTCCATCCGGAGCTCGAGCCATATCTGCCGGTAGTTGAAAGGGAGGAGGAACCTAATGTTTTCGAACCAGAATTGGCTGAGGAGGAGATTGCAGGGAAAGAAATGGGACTACTCGAGGGGTCGAAGGAGGAGAATGTGACTGAGGATGCGGTGTTGAAGGAAGAAGAGAAACCTGCCAGAACCCAGGAGCAACTTATTATGGGTTTTGGGATGGAAAAGCTGGAAATAGAAGCCACGGAAGAATTCTCAGTGGTGCTAGAGGGAGGCCAACTCAAGGAAGAGGCCACGACAGTGGTGGACGACCACCCACTAGGCGGCGAAAGGGAAAGGGGGGCGGATAAGAACCTGCACCGTCTGGGTAGCACGACGGCAAGGTGCAAGGCGCAGCAATTGTGGCTGCGTTTGGATGAGGCCAAACAAGGGCGAAAATGGCCAGACAAGGTCGCAGAGCCGTGGGTCTTGAGTGTTCCGATCAAACCTCCACCACCGAAGCCACCGGATTTGAAGCAACACATGGCGACCGTTGGTACATTTGTAGCTAAGACACCGGCTGAACCGCGAGCAGGGATGGCTGAGTTATGGGTCTTGAGTGGTTCGGCCAAGCCACCACTGCCGGAACCACTAGATGCTAGCCCTCTGTACTGAGCCGTTGAACAGAGCCTACAAGGAAGCATCGTGAAGAAGATCGTGAATGCAAAGGAAGAATATGGAGGGGCAAAACAAGAATTGCACCCATTGAATTCTCTTTCTAACCTAATGGGCCCAGCCCAACTTAGTGAGGTTGTTGGTAGGTTGGATTCAGACCATCAGCTAATGAGCAGGGGCAGATATGGGGGCTTCTTCCGTGGGAGAATGAAGGGTGTCAGCAGTAGTGAATGGGCTCAAACTTTAGTAACATTGGTGGGCTCGAATTGCATCCTAGGCTAGTGAACCAAACCCAATTAAAGGAGCAAAGGAGCTGGATTTTGGGTGAAGGAGGTTTGGGCTTAGTCCAAAATGGAAAAAATTGCCCAAGAGTGATCCAACTTTTAAAAGGTACTGTCGTGATTTTTCCGTCTGGAACTGCCTCAAAGAGGCCCATGGTACTTTCTGAACAAATAGAGCCCATAATACCTAGTCCTTGTCTTTCTCTAGAATTTCTGAGATCAGTGATAGGGAGACCACGCTTGAATTTTAACGTTGTGTATAGAAGAAAGAGAGAGATGGCAAACGAAGCAGTGGTTAAGGGTGCACCCACAGAGGCAGCAGTAATGGTGACGAAGACCGGATCCAAACACAAGTTGGAGAGGAAGTGGACTTCTTGGTTCGATAATCAATCAAAGCCTAAGCAAGGTGCTGCATGGGGAACCTTTCTTTGCAAGTTTTACACCTTCGACACTATTGAGGAGTTCTGGTGTTTATATGATTAGATAATCAAGCCCGGTAAGTTGTCAGGCAATGCCGATTTCCACTTGTCCAAAGCTTGGGATTGAACCAAAATGGGAGGATCTTAAGTGTGCTAACGGAGGAAAGTGGACTGCCACCAATAGAGGAAATGCTAACCTTGATACAATGTGGCTTGAAACTTTGACGGTTTTAATTGGGGAGTAGTTTGATTATGCCGAGGACATATTTGGTGTGGCTATGTCCATGAACCTGTCATGCCTTGGCTTCAAGGTCACTGTCTGGAGCACGACCCTCTCAAAGTCTGATGAACAAATGGAACATGGTGCTTCAATTGGATGTATAGCAGGAACTTCATTGGTCATTACAACGGATTTGGCTGGATGACTATCCCACCTGGAATTGTAATTTTGGTTGGGTTTCTGCTGGATGAGCCTCGTTTACACAACTTTTCTTATAGATAGGTGGACCAAAAGTTTATTGAGGGTGGAAAGGATACATGGACTACCATGAAGCTGCTGGAGCTGGATTCACCCCTTGAGATAATGGGTCGGGCCCAATTAATTGATGAAGGGAACCGGGCCTTGAGAGAAAGAGAAAGGAGTTCAGTACAAAAGGGTCCAACAGTACCCATAATGATCCAGCCACCAGAACTATTGCAGACGATTTTAGGCCACAGCCCAAAATGAATATTAAAGCTGGGTCAGAAAAATTAGGGATAGAAATCCCTTATGCAGAGGGTAGCAATTCTGATGGGGGAATATTATGGGAGCTCCCACTTGTGAGAAGGCTGCTGTAGCATTCAAAGGGGAGGAAGATTTAACAATTACAAAGCTGGATGCTGACAAAAACAAGGTTTTCGGTGAATATTATGGCCTTTACATGTTTGATCCAGAAGGAACCAATGGAACAGATATTGTGTCCGTAGCTAAGGGACTTTTTTCTGCAAATTTGCCAATTGGAGCAGTCCTTGTGGCACAGAAGTTTGATAATCATCAGCCACAACAGTTTGCAGTGGTGCAGTCTGCAATGGTGGAATGGGACCCCGGTACAAACGCAGAGGCAATGATACCCTGTTTCATGGCCAGGAATGCCACAGAAAATAGAGCACTAGAGGAGAATGGAGGCACTCACTTTTTTGTGTTTGATCCAGGAGGAATCAATGACTTTCACCTTGAGGACAAGGCGAATTTTTTTTTTGGGGGAGTATTGATAGATGCACACCCATCTCTAGGGTGTATACTAGGATAAATGGGTGGGGTAACAGGGAATCACTCCCTCATGTAGGCAAGGGACGCAAGGTTCTGTTTTGTAATTACCTGCACACGTGGAAGGTGGATACGAAAGCAAGAAAAGGAATCGGATAGGATAAAAAGGAGGGCAGGGAGAGAGGGAGGATAGGCAAGAATTTGGTAAGGAAAGGATTGGGAGGAGCAGGCACTCGAAACTCTGCATTATCTTCCTTTCTATTTTGTTGTTTCTTACGAGAGAGTTTGGGGAGTGAGAAATCTGTATCTGCTGGTTTCTACCTCTAAATTCAATAAAATCTATTCTGATTTCTGAGTTCTTAACAGCCTAAAACATGTGGCTTTTCTTTTGTTTTTTTTTTTTCACTAACTCCATTGAACTGTGCCTCATTGACCTTTATTTATTCTCTCTTTTCTTTGTACTGATCTTACTTTCATGTCTGCAATACTACCCAATGCAATGCCAGCTTCATCCTCTCCTATGAAATTCCATCCTTCTTTTTGGCTCTTGCTCTCTCAATAGATTTTCCCTTCCTCTTTAATGTCTCATTATATATCGCAAGACTCGCAACCCTACTCACTGATGTCTATCCTCACCTCTTTACACAGCTGAATGGTCATTGCCACGCACAAAACTCTAGGGCATTGCCTGCATTGCTGGACATTGGATCAATTCTGTCTCGTTTAATGCTTTGTCTCACTCATAGTAGATTGTAGCATTGGGGCAAGCTAATACTGATCTTCTCATTTGAGCCCTGCCTAAAAGGCTAGAACCATCAGCTTCTTCCTTCTGGATTGGGCCATGGGTGCTTCAAGGTTGTTTTCCTCCATTGCACGACATTGAGTGGAATGGATATTCTGATATAGAACCTGGTTAGCACTAATTGTGGAGCCACAACCTGCTGGAAGAACGAGATGGTGCAATGATACTGTAGTAACATGGTGAAGGTGCTTTTTCTTGGCTAATTTATAACTATTATTTTACATTTGCTTTGGATAATCCGTGGTCTGGAATGATTGATTTGGCTACTGTGTTGCGAAGGCATGTAACTAGGCAATGTGGTATCGTATTCTGACAACAGATTGAATTTCATTGCTGAGGATGTTAAAAGTTAAAACTATATTAAATTTGGTTTATTTTCAGTGGATTTATGTCATTCCCCAATATACTGCAATTTGGATAAGTAGATCACAGAATTTCATTGGATTGTTTTAGATTATTTAACAAAGCAAGGAATTTGTAATGTAGCATGGAATACACAGCCAAATGAAAATATTTGCAGCATATTGTTTTTGTTCGTAACCAGTATGAACTACAGAAGTATGTTTGCAGCTTTAAATAATGAAGAATCGGGGGTGCCAACTAAACTGGTTTTCGTCTTCTCCCGTTGTCACATGCCAGAAGACAACAGAGTTGTGTGTGTGTGGCCGTGAAGACAACAGAGTTAACACCAAATGATTCCTGGCTTAACCACTTTTGCTATTGGCTCTTTTTACGTTGGAATAGATAATTTCAAAAACTATATATATGAAAAAAATTAGACACAATGCTGTAGTAAACATTGATAGTATCAGCAATTAATGACATCAGATTGATATGAACATCTATTCCCTTCGTCAAATTAATTAATGAGTGTATCCGTAGAACAATTAATAAGTATTTTTAAGTTTCTTTTTTCATTAAATATTTTTTTATTTGTCTATTGAAAGGTTATACAATATTGAAAGACTCAGCAAAGAATATTATCTTGCATTTTTAAGAATTACATGTCCTTTTCTCTCATTTTTTTTAATTATTTTGATTTTTATCATTCATTTTAAGTTTTTCTTCCACTTTCTTTCTCTTTTCATCATTGTTATTTTCTCTACCCCATTCAAGGAATAAAGGTTTCCATTTTCATTTTCATTTTCTAGTTTCTTGTTTTATTTTTCTAGCCACCATCCATCACCTGCAATTCTAATTTCTACATGGACGACATGCGTTTCCCTGCCATGAATAATGGTACAAGAGTGTAACTTACAAGCGGCGTAAAACGTCCAAACGAAGCTCCAAATTGGCCGTACATTCCTTCCATTATCAAGCCCCTACCTCCAACTAGCTCTCATGGCTCACCACCGACTCACCGACTCACTCGCCTCTCACATCTCTCTCTACCACCCTCCCAACTCGAACCCTAATCCCAAGCTCATTCCCCTCTGCGCTTGCCTATACCGCCCTCTCTCGTCCCAATCGCTAATTCTCCGTCACCGTCCGTGCTCAGAGCTCAACCGTGTCGCTTTCTTGTTCAACAAACGCAAACCCGAGCTTCGGTTTACCCAAAGCCGACGCGCCGTTATCGCAGCTGTGGGTAAGGCTGAGCCGGAACAGCTTCCTCAAGGCAATGCCACAAAGGTACTTGGGTGTTCAATGTTGATGAGTTGGGCATCTATGTCTGTCTGTGTGCTTGAGAGTGCCTGTGTTTGTTTTTGTGGCATGTTTGGGTGATGTGAGAAGAAGACAGGTCAAGTTGAACTGTATTTGGCATGGTAATTCCTTCGGCAAGCAAAAAGTGGGGCAATGGAAACTGTGGTTGTGTAAGGAATAATGAAAATTTAAACAGCTTAATTGGATTGTTTATAGGTGATGCTAATAATACCATTTCATTGCCTATGGTTTTGAAGTTGGAACGTGGTTGATTTTGTATGGTTCAAGGCATATTTACAGTGCCATAGTAAAAGGATGTGGGTGTATAAATTTGGTTATGCTTAGGAGTTAATTAGGTGAATATCATGTCGAATTTGGGGTTGTAGAAACATTTAGTTATGTCTAATATTATTATATTAATGCTGTTGGTGTGTCTGTTATTTTTTGTATTTTAAATTTTTAATTGAAAAAAATAAAATTACATATACTATAATCATCTACTAACTTTTTCAGTGTTTGTGTGCAAGCATAGTGTAATACAATGCATATATTTTGGTTTTATTCCGTTGATGATGATACAATGATGAGTTTCTAAGTTGATTGGATTTAATTTAATGATGAAAACTTATTGAAGCTTTCAATACATAAAAATTCAAAGAAAGAAATAATGTTAGTCGCACTTGCATTTTTTTTACTCTCTGAGCATGCATGTGTAACAGAACATAATCACTAAGTGGGTGCTCCTGAGAAGTTAATGGAAGCCATAATTTGCCATTGTAGGAGGATTTACTCCTGGAATCTCAACAGAAAGTTAGTCAGTTTAGGAACAGAATTATTTTTGGACTTGGCATTGGGATAACTGTTGGTGGTGTTGTTTTGGCTGGAGGATGGGTTTTCACCGTGGCCTTGGCTGCTGCTGTCTTTGCTGGTGCACGTGAATATTTTGAATTGGTTCGGAGTCGTGGAATTACTGCAGGAATGACACCTCCTCCTCGCTATGTGTCACGAGTTTGCTCCATCATTTGTGCTATAATGCCCTTGTTTATCATGTAAGATTGGTTAGTGAGCCTTAATTTTCCATGAGTGCTTGAATCTGACAATTTTTAATATATGTTGCATTTTTCCAATTGTGGACAGTATTTGCATTTAACAATGAAAATTTAGAGATATTAGTTTCACTTGTTGAATGCAATTTATTGTCATGATTTTATGTTACGATTCCTGTTGGAACTGGATACCTATCATTCAAGTGCTGATATTTGTTTTCATATGATATATACTTTTGGCGGTGCATGTTTTAAACTATAATGGAAATAAACTCAAATAGCAGAGGGGAGGGTAATTAAATGTCTTCCAGACGTTTAAAGTAGATGGCACCCTCCACAACCCCCCCCTCCCCAACCCACAACAGAAAATGAAATGAAAAACCTGAAATTTATAAATGTTTGCCTCCTTGAAAGTTGAAACTTGTTGTCAAAAACCATGCTAAATAATACAAACCCAAACCCCAAATAATCTAACATTTTGCATAAGAGTCTGTTTGTCTTTCTTGTTTTACCGGAGAAAAAGAGATTGGTGATGAAGTTGTCAGGGAGGAAAAAACCTGATTGAAGATGAAATTGTAATATATGGTAACTTCATTTTTGAACTATGAATCTTGATCAGCCATTTTTCCACATTATGTATTTGTGTCGATAATAAGCTGAAATTATCTTATTTTGGGGGCTTCCCTTTGCTTGGTAATCAAGACATTTTGTCTGATTATTTTGGTTCATTTCAGTCATATTGTGAAAGGCTTTATTGTCTTACCATGTCAGGGCTTCACCCCAATTATAGAATAGAACCAATGAAATGTGAAGCTTTGATCAATGTTCCATAAAATGATTGAAGTTTTGATAACATTAATGTTACCATTTATTATGATTCGCGCTTTTGCATCAGTTTCTTTCTGCAATCAAAATTTTAATTATGAGCTTTATTTTCCTTAGATAATAAAATAGCTTATCAATAATAAGTTGTTTTGGTAGTTTTAATCTGACTGATATTCCATTCGTGCTGAGAATTTATGTAGTTATTATATACCCATAATAATTATGAATGGTATCATTCTCCTTTGCTCCACATTCATTTTTGAATGGTTAATCTATTTATCTATATGTTTGCTTTGCTTATACTGGATGATGAGAAGACTTGTGTAGAGAACATCTTCTAAAACATATTTGTACGTCCATAACTTCAGGTTTGGAAGGTTGATGGATGTTGCTTGCTGATTAGTATTTCTGATACATTGGCCAGGTATCGTGGTCATATTGATGTTTCTGTGACTTCTTCTGCCTTTGTTGTGGCCATGGCATTACTCTTACAAAGAGGAAATCCCCGTTTTGCACAGCTAAGTAGTGCCATCTTTGGGCTATTTTATTGTGGTTATCTTCCCTGCTTTTGGGTTAAGCTTCGATGTGGTCTAGCAGCTCCAGCCTTGAACACAAGTAAGTAATTGAATGTTTTAGTTCTCTTTCAATTTAAGTATGAAAAGTATAACAATTACAATTATTATAATAGCATCCTGTGAAATTACTCGTTTAACCCTTGCCAGTTAATATGATTTTTGGCTGATGTAGTTCTTGACAAATCTGAGCATATATGGTTGATCGTGTAACACTTAAGTATGAAAAGGATGGCAGCAAGTCTGGGTTTTGTCCCTTTGTTGTAGTAGCAGCTCTGATGTTCGGCAATGAACTAAGGGCCTTGTTTGATGTTTTACGGGAAGCATATATCCATTGTCATTTTTTCTATATTATTTTAAGGCACATTGCCACTGATCCTTTAGATAGAATTTATAAATGAAAGCTAACTTTTGCATATTTTATTGAGCTTATTTTTTATGCCCTCTTTTTTATATGGCTTGAATTAGGACCTGTTTATCCTCATTAGATTAATTTTTTTTGTAGGAATAGGAGCAACATGGCCTGTGCTTCTTGGTGGTCAAGCTCATTGGACAGTTGGTCTTGTGGCAACTTTGATTTCCATTAGCAGTATAATTGCAGCTGATACACTTGGGTTTCTTGGTGGCAAGGTATATATGCTTCATGATGTGCAACTTCCCTGTTTTCTCTTCCATTTGTCACTTGTTTTAAGATGTGATATTTACATTTGGTACTTGCCAACTTTGCCGTAATTTCTATGAGCCTGCTTGGTTCCTAAGATTGTACTTATGAGGTGTCATATTAGTGGTGTTCAAACTTGCTTTGAATGAGATATCTTAATCCTAGTGTCTCACATCTTTGGCCATAACTGACCAAGAGATTGTCAACAGAACTAGTCATTGATTTTATTTTGTTGGAAAAAAAAAATGATAATCTAGATATATACATATGCCAAACTTTGGTTAATGTCTTGGTTATAAGGCCAAGTAACTGATTGTCATCAATGTTCTGTGATGGTAATCTGTCACCTATTTATTGGTGAGAAATCAATTTGTAATGTGTTTCATGATCTAACTGTGTAATTAGATGAAAACTTTCAAAATAAAGATTCATGCATCACGCTTCCCTTGTCTGTGAAGCAATGTAGCGATCAAGTCCCTGAACTTTTAGTTTTCTGTTTAAGTTTCACTACTTGTGACATTGTTTTGATGTTCTCAAACTGCTTAGATGTCCTATGACTCTTCCCAATCTATCAGCGACTCAACCTTTTTTAGTAAAGAAAAAATTCATTGAGAGAAAGAAGAGAAGTACAAAGAAGGAGGATAAGATATCCCCCTAAAGCTACAAAAGAACAAAAACGTAAAATAAGTGAAGCCATCATCTCAAAAGCACTATCCAGTCTCTTTGGAGATCTATGAAGAAACTCCCCTACAAAACCATGGGCTGACAATAATAGTTTATATTTTAGATACTAACCATTCATGGAAGATAACAATTGTGCTGATTGTGCAATGATAAGTCAAACTTGGATATAAGATCTTGAGCAAATACAATAAACTCAGAGATATTTGCACAGCTTTAAGTGAGATACACACTAGACACTTTCAAAGAACTCAGAAAATTGAACACTCACAGAAATAGTACTCAGAGAAATATGAGAAGGCAAATAACAGCATGTCTGCCTCATCTAAGGTTTCAATGGCCTTGTATTAACTTAGTAAGATTGCAAAATGATGGGCAAAAAATAAGTAATTTCTTTCTGAATGGAACAGATTGTCCTGGATGAAGTTGGAGTTAGTATGTCCCGTAATTATGAAGGTTTTTTTTTTTTTTCAGAAAGCAGTTGAATTGGGCTGTCTTTTCATTTGTGAAAATTAGATTTCTTCTGACACCCAGTTGTCCAGTAGAGTCCAGGCTAGGAAAATTGAGATTTGTCACATGGGTAAGGATCTGGATCATAATGATCCCGAGAATTATCAAAGTAGGTATGTGTTTGGATTAACTTATTTTGTATTCAAAACAACTTATAATCAAAATTTTACTAAGAGAATTTAAAAAAAAAATGATTTTTTCCTTTTCATGGACCAACTATCCCAAAAACTTAAGCTGTTAGGTGAAGACACATGAATAGTTTTATATCTCTAACACGCTCCTTCGCGCAAGAGTCCTTTGAGCTTGAAGTGTGGACAATGCACAGGCCCACCTTACCTTGTGTTAAATTCAACTTAATTGTAAAGAATGTGTGCGGCAAGGATCGAACTATTGATCACTTGTTTGTGGAGGCTCTGATACCATATCATGAACTAACTATCCCAAAAGCTTAAGCTGTTAGATGAAGACATATGAATGATTTTATATCTGTAAAATTATTAAAAATAATCGGTTTCTAAACATTCACCAGACACCTTCATTTTCTACCGATATATTGTCATATTTTGAGTTGGAGTCATCTTTCTCTGCAGTTTTTAACATTTGCTTCTTGAAAGGCTTGAAGAAACTCTTGATATTTTTTAGGGTCCTTTGACTCCTTTCCAATTCCACAAGATTCTTTAAAATTCCAACCGTATGGGCTGAAGGAGATTGGGATGAATGCATTTTAATTGTTTAAAAATTAAAAAGGAGTTAAAGTCCTCTTGGCACTCATATTTATCCCAGCCATTAATTTGGATTCTTCTGGAGATTAATTGAAAAGCAGCTGTTAAAGCTGAGATAAATCAATTTTTGGGAAAAAAAATAATTTAACCTGATTTTAGGATCCTTCAAACATTGTATAAGATGGTAAAGTGTAAAATTGAAATCTATGGAGTGAGATACCTGTTTATTTATTCTTGTCTGTTTGAATGGGCTTTTTTTCAATTTTTTTTTTCACAAGAAAAAAGCTCTTCTAGAGAAGCCAAAAATTCTGGCTTCTGATAAAAGCACCAAAAAAGCTGCTTAGAAAAAGCTGAAATTTTTAACGTTTTTTAAAAAAATACTTTCTTGATACCAAAAGCACTTTTGAGCCATTACAAAAAAAAAAAAAAAAATTCATCCAAACGTGCACTAAATTCTTCAAATCTTTCATGCATAAATAATGGGAAAGCTATAAGGTTGGGTTAGTCCAAGTTAAAGAAGCATTGTTTAAACCAATTAGGAAATTGCTTTAGCAATTTAAATTTTATGAACAATTGGTGTCTTTGTTATTCATTCTTGTATCAGAAAATATTCTCCCAAGCACGAATTTCATCAAAATCATTATAATAGCTTGAGGCTGGTTGAACTTCATCTTTTAGGGCCCTTGTGTGCAATAGGTTAGCTCCCAATTCTTCAGCAAAGAGGGCATTTTTAATAAGGAATTTGGAAAGTTACTCTCTATCTTGAAGAGTGGCATGCACTTCGTTAGCCAGTTTCCTAAAAGATATCCTTATGATAAAAAATAGTTTCTACTTTCTAGGTCAAACATAAGGATGTAAATCTTCATAAAGACAACAGTTTGAAGCATTGACTTGTGTAAGATCAGCATAACTGCTCTCTAAGGGGCATTAGAGGGTTGATACTAAGCAACATCCAGAATTTTGAGGGGACAAATACTTTTAAAAAGTCAGAGTTCAGAAGTACAAAGGGAGAGGATAAGGAATTCTCTTAAAAGAAACTATGGATAGAACAAAAAAGAACTATTTATATTTTTCCTTTAGAAATTATTCTGTTATGGCTATTGTACTTTTTAAGTCAAAAGTCGGCCTCTAACTGTGTTATTATGAATTTGTGATGATATGAATTACTAGTTTTCCTTGATTTCCCATTCCGAAGGTTTGTTTCTTATCTCTTTTGAAAAAGACACCCTTAATATGGCCTTCAATTATGAAATTTCTTTTTGTACCTTCATGCAGGCATTTGGTAGGACACCACTTACTAGTATAAGTCCAAAGAAGACATGGGAGGGTACTATTATAGGCTTTTGTGGGTGTATAGTTACTTCTGTTGTACTATCAAAAAATTTCAGCTGGCCAATATCATTATCAAGGTACACTACCTGCCCTGAAAGTTAATGTCAGTGTGTTGCTCGTTTCAATTATAATGTGTCTATTGTAATTATTTGCTTGATAAAATTTGTGAGTAGAACTTTACCTAGTATTTAAGTGTTACCTTATTTTGGTTTTCAATTGAGCAGTACCGGAGAAATCACATGAAGGCCAACTTATGCTGTTATGCAATGGTTACCTTCTTATGGGAAAAACCTTTCTGAATAGAGCATAGGGAGTTTCTTAAAGTATCTAGGCGTGCTGGCAATCAGTAGTAGTACTATGTTGGAGATTTGCAGCATTAGCTTATCAGTCAATCATATTTTTGTTGTTAATTACCCTACTTTCTCAGTATTCGGTATGTTCCTTTGGTGACCTGGTTCTTGGTCTTTATCTTTGTTGTATAGTGTATATACAGGATAGAGGGTTGTCTTGTGTTATTTCATTAGCACCACTTGTTTAAGAATTAAGACTTTTGAGGAGCATATCAATTTTGCTCATTGCAAGGTCACCTGTCTTCTGTTTCTCAGTGAATTGACTTCATTATAGTTTAAGATGAACATTCATACATTTGCCATGGAACTATCTATATATCCTGTGCACAGTTATTAATACTTGTGATAAATGCGGTGTTTATATGGGCTTTTTCAGTGCAATAGCTCTTGGTGTTCTGAATTTCTTTGGGTCTGTCTTTGGTGATCTCACTGAATCAATGATTAAACGTGATGCGGGTGTAAAAGACTCTGGCTCCCTCATACCTGGTCACGGTAATTACTCTTTATTTATTAATATTTCTATAAGAGATTCTTAGTTTATTTATTTATTTATGTCTTTTATATAAGAAAAATTTTTGCTGGAGAGTGAAGAAAAAGTATAAAAAAGACAAATAAAACGTCCTCCTTAACAAAGGTAAGCAAGAAACAAGCCTTATCCTACTAAGTGAGGTCGTCTACATGGATCAATTGACACCATTGGACGGCAGCAAAATAGCAGACCACTTGAAACTTTACCCCCCTAACTCCTGCAGAAGCCTCTGAATCTAATGAATAAAGCAAACTGATTATAAAAATTATTTTTTATGCCTTGGTAATTTGTATATAACAATTTCAAATATATTTTAGACAGTTATAGTATTATACTTATACCCAGCTTTTCAGTTGTTATAATTCGTGTCTAAATTACTGATGATAGAAGTTGTTATTTTAATATGAATGATGGATATACTCTCATGTTAGGGTCTCACCTGACAGATTATTTGAAAAGAGAGATATACACATACAAATTGAATATGGGACCCTGAATCTATGCTTATGGTCCTAAAAACATTTATTGCAAGATTTTTGTGTCTATCTCTCTCCTTACGTGACCCATCCTCACATGAGAGGATCTAAATCCATGTGTGAGAAGTATCTTTCTGATGTTAAAAATGATTTTTGTTTCTTATGTATTTTCATTTGTATAAAATCAAGGGAAAAGAAATTAGGCATTGTCATGACTTTCCTTAGGAGGAAAATTTCCAATTCTGCAATGGATATCGACCACCAAAATATGTAGCAAATATATAAATAATCCAGCTATTTTGGCCATCTCTGAATTATTAATAAATAATTACAGATCATATGGTTGAAAATTTTGTCCAAGCATGTCATCTTGCCACTAAAGATGAACAGCTCATATTCAATTCCGACCTCTTCTTCTTCTCCATTAGAAAGTATTTGAAGGGTAAACATATTTTATTAACTAGATTTCATGCAGGTGGAGTGCTAGACCGAGTGGACAGTTATATATTTACGGGTGCACTCGCGTACTCCTTTGTCCAAACTTTCCTACCGCTTTATGGAGTATAACATCAAATTGGGGTCTGTATTAGTTCCTTCAATTGGTTAGTTTAAATTTCATCCATTTTCTATATATTATCAGTAAGTAAAAAGTGTCACATTAGTGGAGTAATTAAGGTGTGTTGAGAGGAGGAAGGATCACAGAAACTTTTAGTTTGTGAGAATGAGTCAGTGAAATTACACTGCCCTCTGTATCGAATTTTATAATATTGTGTAATTAATGTACAATAAAAAAGAATTAATATAATGATCCTATTACATAATCTACATGATTCTAACATTAATTCTAATTGATTCTTTACATATTCTACAAGGTGTTTTATTAACGGTAAACGTTTTTAACAGTTAGGTGACATGACTGCATGGGATGGTTCACTGGCAGTGTTGACTTGTTTACAGTTGATTGAAATTAAATTAAGTATTTGTGGAAATTCCTGGATATTTTTCATGGAACCAGAAGACAAGATGAGGGTTTACTTAAACTTGGACCGGCTTATAGTTATTGAGTGGAAAAGAGATTTTTTTCTGATGAGCATCAGAAAAGGAGCAGCAGTAATTTTCTTATCATCCCAGGCCAAGTTGACCACATTTAATCGCTACTTCTTCTCCGAATTTACATGAGGTCACAGCCACACAGGGATGAGGACTAAACAGGGTCAATGAGTTTTTAGCATTGGTTGTGACTTGTATGTAAATAGCCACGGTTGCTTTGAAATAATAGACGGTTGCAGTTGCCCTAATTATTTCTAGTGTCTTGCTAACCAATGTCCGAGTGCACTTTAGAGCACTGGTTAAGAATATAGTAATTTTTTTCAAGTAAAGAACATTGTAATCTAATTGTATTTTAGTGACAAAATTACCATTCACAGTATATATTTTTGTCTTAATTTTTCTAATAAGAGTTTTTAAATTCATTTCTAACATTGTATTCACGGTTGCATGATGAAATTCTCATTATCCAAAAGGACATTATGCCTGTTCAAATGCACATGCATGATGCAGCAGCATTCCTATATAAACTCCTGTGATGATTCCAAATCAAAACATGCAGTGCTCGCAATTAAGAAACATGTATAGTTGTGTCAATCAGATAATCTTAGCAGTGATTCTGATCACGATGATTATGTTTCCATTTCGTGAAACACTTGGTGATGATGGTATACATCAAGATGTTCATTCACAATTAACACATAATAAACATTTGATAATTTATCAAAGTATTGATACCAAAAAAAAATCTTCATAATAAATCAATTCAATAATCTTTTTAATTGCAAAATTTATATTATTATTATCTTTTTTTTCTGGTACTGGTAAATGGTAACTTGATGAATTGTTATATATTATTATATTTCAAAGGTTACTGTTATATTTTATGAATTTTAAATATTTATTTTAAAGTGTAATAACCAAATGTTTTACAGCTCATTAAAGTTAACAGTACCCTAGAGGAAAACTAAATATCATAACAACTCTCTAATACAAAGATTCAATGAAAGTTGCGGCAACACTCTTTTTCAGTAAACATCAATTTTGATTCTCAAAAGATAATTCTTGAATGACAATTTCATTTATCAAAATGGTTTCAAATAGAGAATCAATGTGATGTTATTAGATCGTGTTGTTTTAAACTGCTTTGATGGATAAAATGTTACTCAAAGATTATTTTGAGGTAATTATTAAAGGACGGCTAACTTGTATTTTTCGAAAACCAAAATTAACCTTTACTTTTTGAATAATATCATTTAGCCCGGTTTTTCATAACCTAAATAGATTCCGGATGAGGTGGCATTGACACTTAAAACAGTTTCTACTCATCTGCTGTCGTTACTCCTATTCTCTTCTTCTCCTGTCAAATACTCTCATTTTTCTTCTCAAATAATTTGCATCATCCTTTGAATAATTGCTTTTGCTCTTTAAATATTACATCACTACTGCACAAATCTCATGAATATTTGTTACGTTACAAATTTTATATTTTATCCTAGTGTGGTTCATATGCAGTGAAGAAATAGAATACAAGTTACATTTAATTTTACCTTGCATCGTTCTATCGTTATTAAATATGTAATTTTTATTTTAATTATAAGTTTTTTTAATTGATTAAAATACAAAATATTAATTATAAAAAAAATTTAACACTGTTTAGTCGGACTACACCCGGACTATATATAGCCGGGATATGTAGCACTGCTCTTACTTTTTTTTCGTATTGTTACCATTCAATATTCATTGATTAGTGGTTGTATTTAAAAGAATAATCTCAATTCCAGATACCCCATTGCTGCGGTGCCATCCCTTTTTCGTCAATGAAAAAAAATCCACGTGGCGAGATGGCAAATGAAGCTCACGAACCTTAGCATGAGTTAGGCCCTTCGAGATTAGGCCCTGCAAGTCAAGCGTTAATTGGGTCACACATCTTGGGCTGGGCCCACTCGCACTTACTCGACATTTTGGTTATCTTGGCGTTGGCGGTGGCGGATGGCAATTAGCAATAGCATTCATTCCATGAACAAATAAAATAATAATAATAATAAATAATATCTCTAAGATTTATTTTTAATTAATTAGTCAATTCATTTTGGTTTCCTAATGCTGGATCGAATCTTTATGTCTCGCTCTCTCTGGGTTGGTGGTGCATCTTCAAACCGGTAGCTAGATGTGCTCCACCTGATCCTGAGGGTTAGCCCATTTTTTTTTTCTTTTTTATCTTTTTTTTTATTCTGTTCCACTTTCTGCTTCAGTTTCAGATTGCGGGTGCAACTTGAACATGTTGGTGTACAGTGAATTTGGGTCTTGACACTTCCAGACTGATTTTGAGGCTAAAGCATACTAGCAAATTTAGTCATGGGTTTCCCTGCAAACAATCATGGAGTGAAAATGGGGTTGAGATTCTGAGATTTTATTAGTCTGGCATTGTTGTTAATCTCTTTTTTTCTTTTTTTTTTTCTCTTGTTGATTTAGTAATAATTTTTTCGAAATTTAATGGGTAGAATTGTTGTTTTGATTCAATTCTCATATAGAATTTCTTTTAAAGATCATAATTTTGAAGGACCAACTGGATTACTGCTGGGAGTTCTGGCGGTGGCAGACGATTGGTCTGGTGATGATAGAGGGTTTTCTATCTTGAACCCTTGGCTATGATCTATGATTAGTCTTTAAGTTTCTTTTTTTCGACTTTTCCTCCATGCTTTCTGAAAATTTCATTTTATTTTGTTATTTACCTTCTAAACAGTGACTGTTTGTGATTTACCTGGCCATTCTTATTTTTTCCCTTGTGTGTTTACAAATCAGCAACTGATTTATGTTCATCAGTTTGATCTCTTTTTCTCCACTTATATTTTTCAAATCTTCTGAACAATTATTGAAATTGGTATTGTTCTTTTCTTTCTTTGTTTTTCAGACTCTAGCGAAAATCATCTGCTTAAATTCAAGTATACTGCTGAAGGTCGTCAACTTACACTTGCTACACATACTCTCAGCTGTAGTTGACAGAAACACCACTGGGAATGCCGAAAGATGTGCCTTCTTGATTGCAGCTCTGTCTCTGAGATCTATAAGGTCTTATACTTGCTATTACTGCCCAACTTAATGCTTGACAAGAGTGGACCACAAATTTCTAGTTCATTCATTCGCTATTCCTTGATGCACAATTGGCACAAAAGTTTTTTTAAAGTGCCTGTTCTGTTAATACATTATCCATGTGAAGATGGTTAAAACACCTATTTGCTGTATATATATAGTTATATATTCTCTATAATTGTAAATGCTATATAGAATTTAAGTGGCTGAGGAAGTAGTGCAAAATTTCATCATACTTTAAGGTCTTCATATGGAGAATAAATCAAATGTCTTAATGCAAAGATATGAGTTAGGAAGATTACTAGGCCAAGGTACCTTCGCAAAGGTTTACTATGCACGGAGTGCAATAACTAACCAGAGTGTGGCTATTAAAGTGATTGACAAAGATAAGGTTATGAGAACTGGGCAAGCTGATCATGTCAAGCGTGAAATAACTATTATGAGACTGGTTAGACATCCCAATATTATACAGCTTTTTGAGGTTATGGCCACCAAGAGTAAGATTTACTTTGTTTTGGAATATGCTAAAGGTGGTGAGCTCTTCAACAAGGTGGCCAAAGGAAAGCTCAGAGAAGATGTCGCACACAAATATTTTAAGCAGCTAGTCAATGCAGTAGATTTTTGTCACAGTAGAGGCGTTTACCACCAAGATATAAAGCCAGAGAACCTTCTGTTGGATGAAAATGGGAATCTTAAGGTCTCTGATTTTGGGTTAAGTGCCCTGGTTGAATCCAGGCAGCAGGATGGCTTACTGCATACAACTTGTGGCACACCTGCCTACGTTGCTCCTGAAGTCATCAAAAGGAAGGGTTATGATGGTGCCAAAGCTGATATTTGGTCTTGTGGAGTAGTTCTGTTTGTCTTATTGGCAGGTTATCTCCCTTTTCATGACTCAAATTTGATACAGTTGTATAGGAAGATAGACAAAGCAGAATTTAAATGCCCTAATTGGTTTCCACCAGAAGTACGCAGGCTATTGTGCAAGATATTGGTTCCAAATCCTGACGCTAGGATATCCCTAGCTAAGATTAAGGAATGTTCTTGGTTTAAGAAAGGGCCAAATACTGGACATAAAAAACCTGAAGTGGAAAACAAGACTGTCTCTTCTTCGTGTACAAATCTTTCTGATCAAAGTGATGGAATTGATGGTCTAGCAGCAGGGGCAAGGCAAGAGTCAGTTGTGCCCATAAGCATAAATGCCTTTGAAATCATCTCCCTTTCCACTGGTTTTGATCTTTCTGGAATCTTTGAAGACAGTTTTCAGAAAAGAGAAGCAAGATTTACTTCAAGACAACCTTCATCAGTCATCATCTCCAAGCTGGAAGAAATTGCTAAGCAACTGAGGCTGAAAATAATGAAAAAAGCTGCAGGCTTGTTAAAATTAGAGGGCCTCAATGAAGGTAGGAAGGGGATTTTATCCATTGATGCAGAGATCTTTCAGGTTACTCCTTTTTTCCATTTGGTGGATCTGAAAAAATCAAACGGAGATACATTGGAATATCAGAAAATATTGAGTGAGGATATGAGGCCTGCTCTTCAGGATATTGTTTGGGTTTGGCAAAGCGACCAACAACAGCAATCACAACAGTCAGAGCAACAGCTACAGATACATGACCAGCGGCAACAACTACAGTCATAACACATTCTCAATTTTCGAGATCTCGTTTATTGTTTGTTTGTGCATTATATGGTATGGCCATTTTTTTAATAATGTTTTTTGTGCATATCTTGCGTTTCTCATTTTAACTGTCTCACATTTTCATGATGCTATGATCTTATTGTAGCATATCCTGTCTCAAATTCTGTTTTCAGTTGTATAGTTTGAATATAATTGAAGTTTAGGAAGTGATCAATTTTTCTGAATGGTACGAGTCTTTCTGAACTTTTGTCCAGTTTTGATTTGATCAATAAAGACAATGAATAATAGAATTTAAATGCAAATACCAACTTTTTATCGAGTTAACCTAGTTAGACTCAAGCCAGTATTATTAGTCCAAACGAAAGATGAATGTTCTCATGCGTAGAAGTGTTGCCTAAAGAACAAAGCATACTTGTGTCAGAAGACATATATTAGGTTGTGATAGACAACAATCGTTTCTATTGGCTCCTCATGTTTGAGAAATGAAGACTGAATAGTGAGAGTCATGCTGGCCTCAAAAATTAAAACTATTGGTTGTTGATGAACTCTCTGGCGGACACTTCCCCCTCTCTTCTTGCTTTGAAGGACCTTTGTTCCCTTTATTGTTTGCACAACATCTAATAGTGGGACTCGTACCATTATTCTTGAGAATAGAAGGCAAAGACATAACAGTTATCATATGATGCCATTCTATCTGACCAAGGTTTTAGGAGCCTTTTATCTCAAAATTTTCTCTATTCTCCTTTTTTCGAGCACTTTAATCAAAGTCCAGGTCCCATATGTCAAAAGCAAAACAAACGAAAAAAAAAAAAAAGAAGTTGGGGAAGACCTAAAAAAAAAGAAAAAAGGTGGGGAAAAAAAAGAAGCAGAGCTTGATATTCACAATGTGGAGGTGTTCTTTGAACCTCTGAGGTATATCTTTCGAGATTGTTTTGCTACTCAAGTGCAAGTCATTAATCAATGGTCATCAGATCTCAGGCATCCACAACTGCAGATTAAATAGTTTTTGGCTATTTTTTTTTAATAAAAATTTCTTAAATCTCAATGAGACTCATAATACCAACGGATACTGGGAATTGAACACTCTGATTAAATGTTAAGGCGGGGTGGCTTTATGTTTTCTTCTTTTTTAAAAAAAGAAAAATTGAAGCCAGATTATTGAAAAACTGGTAACACGAGAAAAAATTCATGGCATGTTCCATGTATTTACTGACTCATCTCAATTCTGTCCAATTACTGGAATCCGAACTCATTTACCAAGAGTAGAAAGTTGGCATGAAAAATTGGCAGTAGTCCTAAACCGCTTCCGGAAGGACTTCCACGCAAGTGAACTGTTTGGTTAGAATAGAATGCAAATGGAAAGCCATTTTTTTTTGGGTCTTCGAAAGCCATATATTTGCATTGATTTTTCCCTGAAAGTTGGCCTTCTATGTATTTTGCCTTATCAATACGAGAGCCTAGCGTACCTCGAGGCCTACAGCACAGTAGGGCATCTACCTTAAATGGATGAGACTGGACATGGTGACTATTGTGATCTAACTCTAAGTACTTAATCTTGTCAGAGGACAATGCAAGAACTTGGAGAAATTGCTTTCCCTATGGGAGCACTTGGAACAATGGCAAGGAATCTGAATTCAAGCTCATGCTCAATGAACTCTTTCACCAGTTTGCTGCTTACTCTTTCTAGGAATAAATAAAGTGAAAGATGAGGTCCCTATGAAGGTATCTGCTTTGATAGCTTACTGCAATGGTTGGCTGAAAGAGGAAACTTGCAATGATGTTCCAGTTATTGCATCTCTATTTCTATTTCTTTATGGAGAAAGAGGAGGAATGCAGTATGCTGGCTAAGTGGGATTTTCACATTGAATGACTTACAGTGACATAACAGGATACTTTTCACTAAAAAGACACTGAACAAAGGAATTTTATACTTCGTAGTCTAATTTTAGTACCACTTGATAACCAGGTTAGTAGGCTTTCTCAGCACCCGCCTGCAAGTAAATTTGATTACTAGCATACAGTTCAAATGAATATTTCAAGCAGCATATAATCAAACGGTGTAACTGAACACTGAGGCTTTGAACCTGGCTTCCTGAAACACTCAAGACTAACCAGACTGCCTTATCAAGTCAAAACAGCAAGATCAAAAATTGTGGAAAGAAAAAGGATTATTCATTTCTTATTTGTTTAAATTTCTCCATTGTTGGAAGACAAATATTACTATGTAACGTCCTGGCTTACATTCATTGGTGGCCAAACCGAAGTCAAAACCCGCATTGTCTGATCTATGCGATCAGAAAATGATAATGGGGTGTGACTAGCCAGCTAATTTAACAACTATTGTTTTCTCACCACATTGGTGTGTTAAATGTCCAACGCCTTACAATTGGACAAAGTTGGGGGACATTGTTAAGTCAATAAAATCAGTACCAACACAGGAAACTCTTCTCTTCTTGCTATATGTAAATCTTGCACAGCTAGGAGAAGGGGTGGACAAATCAATTATCTCAGCTTCAAGGGGCACGAGAAATCTGCTACCGACTTCTTTATTAGCAGCTGAAATAGCACCTGATTGTTCGCATTCTGGTTGACTCAATTCAGCACTACTCTTATTCATCACACTCATAAAATCTGTGTCTTCAATTATCTCTACTCTTTTAAACGAAGTTTCTGGCGTTGATTTCACCATCGGGGATATGATAGAACCAAATGGTTGGCTCTGGTCTTGTGAAGCTAATGAATGACCCGGTTCTCTTGCTTCAGATTCTTTGTTCCACCCAAATGCTTCACTAATCTTGTCCCCATGATTCGGATTTTTTGATGAGTCATGAGTGATAGAATCATCACATGCATCTGGTACAGAACCACTATTACTAGTATTGTTATCAAATCCCACTTCATTACTGCAACCATCTTCATTCTCTGACAAACCATCAAATCTTTCAGTATAACATGGAAGTTCATCCATTGAGCAAATCTCGATCTTCATGTGCTCGGGTAAACTTGGGCAACCAGCAGAATGTGTCATGTACTTAGTGGAGAAGAAGTTCACTGTGATATTCATCCTGTGACAATTTATATCATATGTCAGTATCAAAACACTAAATCGTACTGTTGCAGCAAAAAGGGATGTCCATTCCTAACTCAATACAGAAAGAGACCATACCTCTGCCAGGATGGGAGGGTAAGCATTGTGTACACAAGTTTAATCTTATTGGCAACTCCTGAGAGGGATTTAAAACCAGCAGCTGCCTTCCTTACAGCCAACGATTCAACAGGGTGCTGCCAAGCCCATTCAAACTGCAAGGCCCAGTCAAAAAGGAAAAAGAAAAATACTGACAATCTCAGGCCACTCTAACCCACCAACATCAAAACACTAAGTGTGTGTTTAGATTAGAATTTGTAAATTTAATTTTGAATAAATTTAATTTTACAAATTTAATTTTAGTCAGAAGTGGGTTTAAGTGAAATAATTTATGTTTATTAGAAATTCACGTTTAATGCAAAAATAAAAAATAATTTCTTTAAACTAAGTGGACTTTTGAGGTTAAAATCATATTTAAAAAATAATACAAATATCAAAATAAATAAAACAGAAAATGGACAAAAGCTTCCAAAAGTTTGTGCAAATGTCCACCTAAACATACTATAAATGGATGCTCACAGTACACAAATAAATCTTGCTCAGGTAAATCAACCACCCCAAACAGAAAGTTTCAATTACTTTTAGTGACCAAACGCATGAGATAGAAAGCAGTATCAGACCTGAAGAGCAGAGACGTTTGTTGGGAAACCATAGATACACAAAACCATCTCCCAAGGCCTCCTCCTCTTCGTTCTCCAAGCTCCGCACCCAATTTCCCCATTGTGTTGCCTGATCCTACGCCGCGGATTAACTGTAAATCTGAAATTACATATATAAACATAAACATAAGCACAAACACACAGACCCATCATAAAATCAGCAAGTTGAAGCAGGAATCAAAGAAAATAGTAGATACCTAACAATTTCTAACAAAGAAAAAATTGAAAAATTTTCAACAAATGGGCGGCGCAAGAGAATCACCATATCATAAAGGCACCAACTGAAATGAAATGAAACAGAAACCAAAGAAAATCGCACAAACCCAACCCAGCTTTTTCTAAGAGGAAAAATTGAAATTTTCTGAATGATCAGCAACACCAGAGAAATCATAGACGCAGCGACTAGACTTGGGGTGTCGGCAATTTCGGGCGTATATGAAAGGGAATCATCAAAACTTGATCTGGAGAAGTGAGAATAATAAAGATGAGATAGGGGAGAGGTTGGGATTGGATGGGAACAAACCCGATGTAAGTGTGGCCTTTGTAGCGGGGATTGAGAGAGACCAAGAGGTAACAGGCGAAGAACCCTCTTGCTTCGGCGCCTGCGTTTTCGTTGTGGTTATGGGGTTGCTGTTGCAGTTGCAGAGATTCATCAGAGGCAGACTTTCGGAGGGTTTTTGATGCCTGAGATTCAGATCTTCTTCCCTTTCTTTTCCCCATCTCTCTCTCTCTCTCTCTCTCGCAAATGAAATTCGACCGTTGACACTTCACTCCGACGGTCACACTGAACAATAAAATGCATATACGAGGTGGCTTTGATATTAAATTAAAGTATTAAACTAGATATTATAGTTTACTAAAACAAAATTATTTATTTTAAGGAAAATATGATTTTTTTTTGTGAATGGAAATTTTTTTTTTCATTTTCTATTTAAATTTTTTTTATTATGTTTGGTGTAATTGTTGAGTTAAAATATTTAATGATATAAAATTATAATATCATTTTTTATCTATTATCAATTTAAAATTTATTTTACATAATTATCTAATAATTTAATTTTAATTTTTTAGATAATTGTTATCGTAGTAAAAAAATATATAGATTAACAAAGAATCAAAGTTAAGCTCAAAAAATTATTAGTGGATATATTCATAAAAAGAAGTTATTTTCATTCAAACTAATTTCAAAATCATGTTATTGTTTTCATAAAATAATTTAATTTTAATTTATTATTAATTTTAAAAAAATTTACACTATCATTCAATCACAAATTGACACATCATTATTCCCACTGTTAGTTTTTTTATTTGTCGTTTTATAGAAATTTTATATGTTACTTTAGAAAATTAGTAAAGTATTAATTTTTTAAAATTTTATTCTTGATATTAATGAAATAAGAGAGGGTTAATAGTGTGAATGATAATATTTTTAGTATATATTTTAACAAAAGGATAATTTAGTCATGCAATTATTTATTCTTATAAATGATAATATTTAATAAATTTCTTAATTCTTATGCAGGTATCTTGATTGAAAGATAAAAAAGAACAATAAGAATAAAAGAGTTTGACTTATAATAATTATTTTAAAAGTTAAACTTTTTGAATGATGTGTCAACATATAATTAAATGATAATATATAAAATTTTACACTTAATAAGGATTGGCTCAACTAGTAAATCGAGTTAAGATTTCCAAAGGTATTACATGTAACTCTTATTACTTTTACAATACAAATATTGAGCAAAATTAAAAAAAAAAAGTGTGTGTCCAATTTGTAGTAGCATCCCTTTATAAGTAATGAAAGATAATTAAAACAGGATAATAACAATTGATCCTAATATTTCAGTGCATTTTCAAAGAGGCCCTCCATTGTTTTTTCTTCTTTTATCATTATAATCTTCACCATGAAATTAGAAAACAAAATCTAAAATCAACAATTTCTTACCCTTTTATAACAAAATAAATAATAACTTCTTAAAATTTTAACAAACTTAGATCCCCTTTATCATCAAGATTTATTTAAATGTTTTATATTCTTTAATGCAGTGGAAGTTTTAGTACTCTGAAAAATCTAGCATTGGAAATTTAAGTGTCTTCATATGCTTCTTGCTCGTCCTTGGGACCATAGTTTGCTGCTCATTTTATTTTATTTTTCATTTATTTACTTATCTTAAGCTTCGCAAGTCTGGTTTTCTTATGTATTAGTTCATTATTTTTAATAGCATGAATCTCAAATATACCTCATTTAAGAAATTTGTCAGTATAAAATTACCTACTCTGAACTCTATTTGTTTTTGTGTACCATCTTTGCATAGAAAGTGTTTGGTGGAGAGATTCTGTTGTGGTCCCGGAGTAAATCATCTCCTTTCCTCCGTTCCAATAAAAGCATGCCACTCCGATTTTGTGGGCCGCATAATTTAACTTATAAAATTCACTAACTGTGGTTAATATTTGGTAAAAAAAGATTTTTAACAATTAACAAAAAGATAAATAGGACCTACACTTAAATAAAATTTACTTCTTAGCTATTAACTTTTCTTCTTTTCATGCGTGAGTTAATACTGAAATTCTTCAGTTCTTTTTTTATTTTGCAACTAATAAATATTATGGATGTTGAATACTTTTTTTAAAAAAATAAAAAATCTAAAAAAATAATTATTTTAGTCCAAAAATAATTAATTTTTCTCTCTGGTAATTTTTGTTACAACTTTTAATATTTTGCAGCAAATATACTTGGTATGAATTACTCATAAATGTCATCCTCACTAAAAAAAGTATTTTTTCCTTTTTTTGTCAAATTCAAATATATCAAATGTCAAGTTGTAATTATTAAAGAAAATATTATTTGCTTAAATTTTAAAAAATAAAGAATAATTATAAAGTTTGAGAGGAAACAGGATAAATTATGTTACACACTTTGAACGTACAGTATATGTTGCAGAGATATATATACATGAGTACATTTGAATATTTAAAAATTAAATATACAAACTAATTTCTAAATGATAGGAACAACTACTAATATGAGACTGATTTTGAATTAGTCTTATTTCTTTACAATAACAATTTCACAATACAATATCCTAATTTGTAAAATTCAGATTTGGCCATGAAATTTTTATTTAAATTTAAGGATAAAAAAAAATACTGTGCAACAAAATAGTTTAGAAACTCACTTACTCACTTACAATACCCTAATTTGTAAAATTCAAATTTGGCCATGAAATTTTTATTTAAATTTAAGGATAAAAAAAAAACACTGTGCAACAAAATAGTTTAGAAACTCAGACCATGACTACTTATGCACGGTAACATAGATGAAGTTTTCTATTTCTTAGTTACTATGTGCTTTTTACTATTTTATAATATTTATGTTTTATTAAATTTAATATTTACTAAGAAAAAATAAAACTTACTTGAATAAATGTTTTAAAAGGAATCACGACTTCGCTAACAAAGGATGATGGCCACCGGTGAACTTTCGTTGCGGGAGAGAAAGGAAGAAAGAAGTACCTAATTGCTTTTGTAGATAAAGGAAGAAAGCAAAATAAAGTTAGAGGAAGAGGTAAAAAAAAATTATTTTGTTTGTTTTGAAAGAAGAAGAAGAAAACTGAGTCCCATTCTCTTTTTTAGTGGCAAATTTCTATATTGCATGCTAACTATGGTTAGCAAATATGAAGATGTGGGCCCGCAAAGTTTAATGGTATGTTTTTATTGATGTGGAGGAAGAGAGATGTTTTGCTCCAGGAACATAGTAGAATCTCTCGCGTTTGCTATGGTTTCTTAAGGCAAAGCACTAATTTTGAAAATACCAAAACTAGAATTACAAAAGAAAAAAAAGAAGGAGGGAAGTATCATCTATGAAAGATTAACTTAGCATTAATGTAGTCCTTTACATAACATTTACATCAATTCACTCGAGAAAAATTTACTCCTCTCAAGATTAGGTTTACATCTATTTGAGACTTTATTGATTCAAATTTAGTTATTGATATAAATATATTTTTATAACTAAATTGATGCAACTCAAATCTTTTGGGATTAAAATGGTAGTTTATTTTTTTTCTAAGAAAAAAAAAAGAAAAGAGGAATGCGGCTTATTATAAGAGAATGAAAGGCCAAAACAAAAGAAAGGAGCATCAAGCTCAGATTTGTGCGTAGCTATGAAGTACAAAATGAGAGTGAACTCGTAAGTGGTGGACAAGCTAATTATGAAATAAATGTCAACATCTTGAGATTTGCACTCCTGTAATTGCCCAAAAGCTAATTCAACATGAGACTTGTAATTCTTGAATTGGTAAGTTAACAACTGGTCCCTTTTAGAAAAATTATTATATGCTCTAGAAACACAATAAATATATGTTTTAAGAAACATATATTCCATTAATTTTAAATTGTTCACATAAAATTTATATAAATTTTTTTAAAATCAATAGTAAAAATATTTTCTGATACACGTATTTATTCATACTCTAAGAACATATAATATTTTTTTTCCTTTTACACGAAAAATTCTTACATACTCTTAAAGTAAATACTTTTTTCTTATTCAGTGTGAGTAGATGCAAGACAAATAAGTACGCGATATCATATTTAACATTATTTTTATACACTATCTTGCATCCACTTTAAAGAATAAATAAAAAGCACTACTCAATAAGCATATAAGAATTTCTTCTTTTTATACAGTTCTTAATTGCTGATATAGCTGTTTCTGAAAAGTGCTGCCTATTTAATGGTCCCAAATGCAGCTACACAACCAATTGCAAGGACGTTGTGTCATGACAGGTTTTGTAAATAGCATTTCAGGTGGTGAAAAGTATGTTTGAACTGAATTGCAGAGCAACTGTGGTACTCTCATATTTCCTCCATTAGTTAGTTAGATCTATCAAATATAACCTACACATATTTAAATCAAATTAACAGAATTCGATCCTGTAGCCTGTACTGTAAATTTTTCCAAGAATTTGGTAGATAGCGAGAAACAATGGGTGAATGTAGCTGCACAGCAAGACATGATTTAATGTAAAAAGGACGATAGATAGAAGTAAGATTTAATAATTCAAAATCATGTGAGAGGTGATCAAGAAAAAATGAAGTAAAAATATCATTGTCCATAACCAATAGCAGTAAATTGGCTTAAAAGACGCCAATTGAGCTATGTTCAAGTATATGTGACAGGTGAAAATCTGGGTAGAAGGAAATTGGTTCAGGTCGTGGTAACATCTCCTTGATGTACCCCAAAAAAAATGGGTAAAAGACTGCTCCACTGGGTATCTCTTCCTACTATCTACAGAGATTAGTTCAGATGTGGGAAACACTCAAGTGTTGACTATTTTTCTTCTGATTTCTAGCCTTTTAATTTGGCTAAGTACCCGTTGCATTATTCATCATATCATATAGAATGAAAAACCAAACACATTTTGGTCAAAGTTGGTTCATAATGTGCTGTAGATGCCCAACACATGCAACACAAGCTCAGGCATTTGCCTGTCTTTTCTGTTTCTTTCAACTAGCACTCACTGACCGCTTGAGGTTGATTTAAATAACCAAAGATAACCAAGAAGATTTCTGCAATGATTTTATGATCACAAGGAGAGAAAGGAGACAATCTAAGTGAAAGAAGCTAGGTAATTAGTATGAGATTACTAGACTTTTTTTTGAGCAAAGATAACTGGACATATTAAATGCACTATGATGAAATATACATGCCCTAGCCAACTGAACTTGTTTAGCTGGGCCAAAGGAATTAAACCACTTTAATGGCTATTCAGCAAGGATAAAAAGTTATAATGGGAAATAGTTATTGCAATATTAAGAGCCTACTTGCAGGAAATGAAATTAACTTTTTTTTACTCTTAGTTGGCTAAAAATGAGGACTTTTACTCAATGCACTTTTGTGGCAAGATTTATGGGTAAAGAATGAAAGTGGAAATCATTTTACTTTATCCTTGATAAAATTTTGTCAGTTGAAAACAAGATGAAATTGATGTAAAGATGAAAGTGAATTAGGAATCAACAATATTTTCTTTCCCGTTGGTTTGGTAACCCACCAGGCAAGATAGTTGTTTTTCTTCCTTTTATTTTTCAATTTTTTTTCTCTTCTTGATCATCAATTCATCATACACTCTTTTTAACTTTGCACTACCAAGCATAGCCTCAAGGATGAGAAGCTGAAACCAAAGGGACACAAAATCACTAAGAAAAAAAAGCCATGAATCAAGTTGCAATAAATTACATATCTCACATAAAGAACAAATAACACTCTGGCAGAACAAAAGATTTATTATAAGTCAAATAAAGAATTAGCAATGGCACTAATAAGGAGGAGCATATCTCATTCCAAATGCTTTATAACTTCAGCAGTCAGCACTCTTATCATCAAGACAAATTCCCATACCTGTTTCAGTTGTTTGTGACAACTAAAGAGCAATTTTATCACATGCATGATGAAATATTCACATGCCACACCTGCTTCTGATTCGGGCAAAAGTAATTCTGTCATTCAGCAAACATAATCTGACTAAACTACCCCTAATATCGTGGAGTTGAGAAAAAACTAATCACTCCTATTCCCTTACTGGAAAGTGATTTTCACCAACTATACCCAAACAAACAACTCACAGCACTTTTCAGAGAATATTCTCAAACATGAAGCTAACATTTATGACATGGATACCTCCAAAATCAACTCGGACAAAGGTAATCTCCCCACAGAAAAATTTTCATAGGAATTCCAAGCTCATACTTGAGTTTAGTAATATTAGAAACTAGAAAGTTTAGATTCTAATGGGAATAAGAATCTATTCCATATTCTTGTAGAATAAGTTCTGGAAGTATACTTTTACAAATATAATGGTATTTTTCAAGCAGTTGTCAGTTTTATGAAGAATTCTAGAAGCTATGAAGATATTTTCCTTTGGACTGTTCGAAGCAAATTGCATCCTTAAGTAGTGATTACATGGTTATCTCCTTTTTGCTCCTGTTCTCTTCTATTTAGATATCTTCAGTTTTAGTCTGGGTAGCTTTCTTCCCAAAACATCATCAGAAATTCTTTCTTTAGAAACGAATTTGTTCTTCCTTAAATCTTTTTTTTTTTTTTGACTGGATTCCTTAAATCTTCCCTAGAACCCATCATCAACCAAAGGTACTTTTTCAGGTGCTGTTTACAGCACAGCACTTAACAACCACCAACTTGGATCTCTATCATTATCCTATTACTAGTGAACCAGACATTCTATAAAGTATACATTCAGTAACTCTTTAATCCATCTAATTTTCCATCATTATTCTATCGTAGAATCCCAATCCTATGCTGTCAAAATTTCACTGTGTCTGCCATGCTTGACTCACATAAGTTCAACTATAAAAAATGCAACAATCCACATATCCTGCGTAGTGTTGTCAAACAATAATGCCTTAAACTCATTTGACTCCAATAAGAAAAGAGCATCACACCTCCAGCGACAGCATGCTAAGAAGCTAAACACACTCATAAAAGTGTTCCCCCCAATGAACACTGAATTTGATAAAGCCACCACAATATCAAATTCCTCTGGTTTGCACCAGTTCACCTGCAAAAATCTTCCCCCCCATGAATTGAGAAGAAACAAGTTTCCCATGCAAAACCCATACTGGCATATACAATTTTACATGAAAACAAAAAGCAACTCAGCAATTCAGAACAGAAAAAATTAAAGGGCACACTTCATAGTTTATATGATGACATTTTAAGAGACTGGGTATTATTATCATTATTGCAGTTAAGATTTTCATTATTCAAACCAACAATAAAAACAACAGCTATGATACAGATAGAGAGTATCGAAATTGATCCTAAAATTACAATCAGATCCAATGTTCATTCAGCCTTTGGGCCTACAAAGATCACGAAGCAGAAAAAGGGGAACATACTGATGACATCAGCTGGAGCGCTTTGAAGAGGAGGAGTTCAACTGCCTCCAAAGATAGCGCCCACTAGCCATGTCCACGAACGTCCAGAACCCAGATTCTAACGCTGCCCGAACCTGAATCACGCATCTAGGATTTAAAAGACAACATTTTTATAAAAAAATTGAACCTAAAATAGAAAAGAGGGAAAGGGGGAAACCTTGGAAGTTCCATTTAATGAAGGATCGGAAGAATCAGAGGTTTCGGGATTCGTGGGCAGGGCAGCGTCAGCGACATCATTGTCCACCTCTGTGGGGTGAGGTTGAGATCTGAGGTTCCTGAGGACGAAGAAACCGGCAAGAGTGGCGGACAAGAATATGAGAATGAGCCTGAGAGGACACATTTCCTCTCTCTTTCTCTCTCTGATTTGGAAGCCTGTGTGTGCTGCGCGTGGCTGGCAGAGTCAGACCCAGAAACACAAAGGAATTAACCTTAAACTACGTAGTCAAGTGCTGCGGTTAGAACGCATGATGGAAGTGGGCACACAAATGAGAAGGTCGCGTGGTTGGTGGCTTAGCCAGTTGGCTTGGTGCAGATCTAGTCAAATTCTTCAGGATGTGTTTATACTTTGTATATGATTATGATTATCATAATTAGCAGAGTTTGTAATTTTGTTTTGTTTCTGATAGAAACAATGGAAAATTTTGTTTTGCAGTTGATTTTTAATAACAACTAATTTATCATAACCCATTGGAGGGTTGCTCACTTGCTCTAGCCATAATTAAACTGGTTTTATAAATTTTTTGATATATTGGCTTGGGGAAATTTGAAGCAAAGAATTGGTTAGAACAGATATCTCATTCTGAAGTATTATGCTTACATATAAGAATCTAAATATGTATTTATATTGAAAAAATCACCATTAGTCAGTATTACTAAATCATTTAATCTGTCATTCACATGGCAGCGCTGGTCTCAATCTTCCCAACCCAACGATTGGATATAGGGACCATTTTTTAAAATTGGAACTCTCTTCCAATCCGAAATAACTCCCAATAACTCAACCCAATTGCAATCATTTCACATGATACCCATTGCTTATCCTCCAAGCCCCACCCTTCGGGAAACAAAAATAATAGTACCCGTTGAGTTGAGTGGGGGGCTGATGATGGGGTGTGTTAGGTATAAATGCTGACAAGTGACAACACAGCACTCAGGTCATGTATTTGGAAAGAGCTGGCGAGCATGCATGCACCCATTGTTGACCAAGAAAAAATGTCTAGGTTATTACCAAAAAGGAAAACCCAAAAAGACCAAAAAAAATGTAAAGTTTATACAAATAAGAGCTGTGGTCTTGCAAACCGGAATCAGTAATTTCTTTCAATGCCATTTGAAATTAGGAAATGATGGGTGATATAATAAACATCAGGTTTGGTCTGCCATCTGCTGCAAATGAAGTTTGCGCCTTAATAAATGAATCCACTATGCCTATGTGGTGCATCAGATTTAAAAATTCCCATCAGTAAAAGGGCATGGCCTGCAAAGTACGAATAAGCAAAATTGGATGTTAGTGACAGCAATTACACATGATTAGTTTTGATTTTTATGTTTTACCCGTGATTAAAAAAGATAACAAAAATATGATTGATGAAGCCACAAATGTTTCACGAATGTACTCAAGTGTTAACTCAGATGTACAAGTAATTGATCTTACGGTGGAAAATCAGTGCCCTCTATATTTGCTTTTACCAAGAAACATGCATAATTCATTATATATAAATGTCAACACTCACCATGAGGAAACAAGCTTGACCCGAAAAAAAAAAAGCCACCCTTCTATATCTTTTAGAGTTTGACAAATCGAGCTATCTTGGTAAGGACCGTTCTCAAGCTTCGGATGCCTGCTCCAGATTTTGAACTTACCATCATCTGCAATAGGAAAAATGCAAAACACATAACTTGCTCTCAACAATAATATCAGAAAAAGAAAAATAAAAAAGTATAATCTGCCAAAAGAATCCATTTACCACTGGCTGAACTACAGACTTCTTCTCCTTGAGGTTCTGTGAATGTAATCAAGTACGCAAGAACTTGTTAGTCCTCAAAAAAAGAGCATTAATTTTCAGACGAAGGTTAATTTGGATGGCCAGTTTTCACCTCTTCAATTTGCATGGCGCGTCGTGCTACATCAATTGGGAAAACCATGTCTGTCTTAGTTAATACTATCTGGTATTTAGTTTGTGATCTGCAAAATGATATCACACATCAAATAAATTTAGGCATATGACATATTCCATTTTGAGTTTATATGAACACAATATAAGCCACACTTCTTTCTGTAACTCGCCCGATAAAAAAAGAGAGAATGAACAAAGGTGCACCAATTGCCCATGTATGGAGTACCTTTCCATTAATTCAATTAGTTCATGATCTCTTGGCTTCATACCCCATTTTGTATCAATAAGAAGGCATACTCGTTTGAGCCCAACTCTTGTGGAAACATACTCCTTCACCTACAATTAGAGGTTTTCCAGAAAAAACAACTCATCAGCGTTTAATATCACAATGCAACTCAAAATGCACTTGTGAACATCAAAATATGCAGAAAATGCCAATATAAATGACCATATACTATCCAAGAGTAAAGACAGAAAACACAAATCTATGTAGCAACAAGCAAACTTGCAGATATAAGGATAATGTGGATACAGAACAATATAAAGTTTTTGTACAACAACCAAGATCCAAGCTTGTTCGCTATAGGTGCGGTCGGTTACATGGATCAATCAATGTCATTGGACAACAATATAAAGTTTCTGTACTAAAAGACAATTAAGATTTTAATATAATCATTACCAACCAAGACCACTAAATCAATTACCCACTTTTTGCATATACAGTTATTTTTTTAATTAGTGAATGAATATGAAAATCTTAGAATCAATATCAAGCACATGTAACAGGTAAGATATGAAGAATAGAAATTAATCACTATCTCATATACCCAAATCTACATGGATCTGTGGAACTCTTAACCAGGCTTTGCTTTCTAAAACTTATGCTCACAGCATAAACATTTCAAAAATCAAATGATTCTGAAAGAAAGAATCTTATCTTTGTATCTAGCATGATTTCAATCATCTTCATGGTGTGTGAAACTGGCAGCAGCATACCACCACAAGAAATTTGAGTTCCAGGAGACAATTCAATTAGTTCAGTGAACACAAAATCAGTTACATAATTATTTTGATGTCAATAAATAACCCAAAACTGAATTTGCTCCCCCCCCCCCCCCCCCCCTTCTCTTTCTTTTCCTCTTCTTTCTTGTCCCATTAGCTCAACAGTTATGAATTGGTAGGTCAGGGGTCAATAACCAATTAAACATGCCTTGTGCCAAGTGATATTTTAATCCAACAAACTAGTGATTTCATAGGAGTGGAGTATTGGAAGACTAGCACCTGTGGTATGATGATACTTTAGAGGCTAAACCACTCTTTTCAGAAACATGCTGACCACCTAGAGATTAAATACAATTTTCATACTTACGAGCTCCTCCCAAGCTTCTTTCACTTCTTCTTTTGCATAGGCAAATCCATATCCCGGCAAATCAACTAAGCAAAGCTTCGATCCCAACTTGAAGAAGTTAATTGTCTGCAGAGAATTCATTATTATTCCTTCTTTCCAACACTTTCTTTTGAATTTCTACATGTGCCATTTTTTAAGAAACTAGGATACCTGAGTAAGGCCAGGCTTGTCTGATGTCCGTACAACCCCCCATTGTCTGGTGAGTGCATTAAGAAGAGATGACTTCCCAACATTTGACCTTCCTGATAACCATAACACAATCCGATAAATATCATTTCACTTTTTTCTCTCAGCAAGTACATTAATAGATATAAACCATTCTTCCTTTTGGCTGCTAGCATAGCCCTCACTTTAATTAGGTAGGTTGGGGTTTAAACCACCGAACTGCTGGGTTATACCATGGTAAAATTATTGGTATAAATCATTTACATTGATGTACCAAAATACAAAAACGTAAACTGTCTTAACACTAGCAAAGGAAAACATAATTAGAGAATTGAATATGCTGCAAATAGTAAGACAGGACAGCTATTTACTGTTGGAATGTTGGACCTGTCCACCAAAGACAAAGTCAACCATCAACTAAGTGATCCATTGTGTTTGTGTAATCAAAACTACCAACAGAAAATAAACTTCCTCTCATGTGCGCGGATGAATTTCATTTTTATACATGAAACATCCACGGCTATTATAAATAATAAACCATAATTAGTAAGAATATGAGTAGTGATAGCCAATAATACAATTGTATCAGTGCTAATGTGATGCAAGTTATATCCCAGGAAGGTCTGGATAGCAATATGGCAGAGAGAGGAGACCATATTCAAGTTCTAATAACAATGATTTCACAGAATGGTGTAGCTAAGGTTGCTTAAACAGATGTGTCTTTTGAATTTTCGTTTATTTCCTGTCAAGGGTATTCAATAATATTCTGTTGGGGTCTTTTCGTCAAGTATTCGGTCATGTCCATCTATAGATTTTAGCAGGCTTTTCTTTAGTTTATTTTAGGTATTTGATATAAAATTTATGTCTATTAGATAATGATTATTTAACTTGGGACCTAAGTTTGCAATACTTGGTTCCCAAGTTTTGACCTCTAGTAATTCTTTGAAGAGTTACTTTTCAAAGAAACCCTAGTTATCAAAAGTGTGTTGTGTCTCCTAGGTGTGAATCCTAGATTTTCTTTCTTTATCTTATATAGTATCTACCCTGTATTCTAAGTTCTAACCAGATTTGTTCACTTGATCAGACCCCTTAAACTAAGCCAACAACGAAAACAACCTTTCTGCTAAAGGTTTGCTTGAATTCCTGTCAATCCCTAAAGTTACTATTTGTAGGTTCTGTTCACTTCCCTAGAATGGAAACCTCATATGTAAGTGCTGATGTTTAAAGATCCTGCATCACAATGACCACAATTCTATGAGTCTCTTATTACAACAATGACAACAATAAAAAGGGCAGCTCACTGCACGAGGCTACCACCATTGTGAGGTATGGGAAGGGTCAGATGTATGCAGTCTTACTGCATGAGTGGAGAGGCAATTTCCGCAACTAAACCCATAACCACCAAGGCTCAACAAAAATAATCAAATTTATTATTATTATTATTATTATTATTAGAGTAAATTCCCAATTTGATCATCCAAAAATTAGGTCGACATTATTTTGGTCCTCCAAAGAATGTCAACATTAATTTAGTCAATGAATCATGGAAAGTGACATTATTTTGGCCCTTCAAAAAAATTAACATTAATTTAGCCCCTCAATTATTAAAAAATGTTATCAATTTAGTCCCTTAATTATACAAAACTGACATCAATTTAGTCATTTAATCATAGAAATTATATCAATTTAGTCCCTATCTGTACGCAGATGGATGATTTTGATGTCATTTTACTTGATTCAAGAACTAAATTGATGTCAACATTCTTTGGAAGACCAAAGTAATGTCGACTCAATCTTTGAAGGACCAAATCGGGGGTTTACTCCTATTATTATTATTATTACATCAAATTAAGTTATAAACATTAACGTTGGGAACAGGTATAGAACAGCTAAAGATAATGAAACTAGAAACAAGATAAAATTCTCAAATATCACACCTTGACCAAATAAATGAAACCATGCCATCATATAATTAAAGTGAACCAAGGAAACAAAGGGACAAAGAAATATAGATGAAATGAGTTTTAAAATCCTACCAGCAAATGCAATCTCTGGAAGATTAGGAGGTGGAAATGATGATGAGACTTTTGCAGCAGCAAAAAATTCCAATTTATTCCTAAAAATCTGTTTCAGGCAGTCAGCATAGAATGTCAACAATAACAGAAGAGAAACAACGTTAGTTGCAATGAATAGCATTGCTTATTTGCTTGTTCTAAAAGTATATTATTATTCAAAAACGCATTAAACAGGGACATACATTTTCTTCAATTCTCTCTCTTTCTGAACTGGTAGAGAAAGGAATATTATCTAAGGGTGCAGAAAGATCTATATTGTAACCTGCCCTTCTTAAGTCAATCAAGCGTCTCCTGCCCAACAGCTGTGAATAATAACCATAGTACAGGAAATCAAAATGCCTTTACGGCAACAACGGATGAAACACAACATAATCAACACAACAATCAAAAGTCCCTGCTCATACAAATTACATTATTTTCCACATAGGAAAGTATTGAAGGGCTAGGCTGTATTGCACGGAATTGAGCATTCTTGGACATTTCGGGCTCTTTCTCAGACTCTTTTTTCTTCTCTTCTGTACCTCCTGAAATTAACTTAAATTATTAAAGAGAAGAAGTTCTCAAGATACTCATGTAAACTGTAAAAAGCATCACAATTGAGATAAACAACAAGCAACCAAGTTACTGGTTTGTCACAGACAAACAGCACAGAAAAATAGTCAGCATTTGAACTTTAAATAGAAAACATAAATGTTCAAGGAAGGACAATTATCTGGTGTTTCTATTTCTTAAATTAAATGAACAGCTCCTTCTTGTGCATCCTTTTATTAACTTCTAAATTATTAGACAATACACGAAGCAGATTTTAAGCATGTGGTCTCAGCCTTCAACCTCGTTCTCAAATGGGATAGGGGTGCATTCAACTAAATGTAACTGGCTCATTGGCATCCTAAACTAATGGTTTTAGTTTCTGTGTAAATCCTCACTCTGTATCTGTAAATTATATTAATATATAATAAAAATAATACTTCTATTTTCTTAATAGAGAAATGTTAGATGCGCACATGTGGATAAAATCTAGACTGTACATAAAAATTTAAAAGTGGTGCCAGTTAAATTCTAATGCTGCATTTCTGCATTTTTTTGGTTTATACAGTAAGGGTATCCTCAGGCCAGCTTTTGCATAAACTGAAACTAAGTCCCTCCTCAGGCGATTTTAAGGGCGCACCCCACATTGGCCTGGTACATTTAGGAGAATTAATTCTTTTAGGTCCTGACCCAAGGTTTGAACCCAAGTAGTCAATGGAGGAAGCACACCTCCTTAACCACTAAGCAAACCCCCTTGGGCTTGCCATTTGTGCATTTGTGAAAGGTAAAAGGTGGTGCAAATAACATAACCCTTCTTAACAATACAAACTAAAATGAACTTTATTTTTCACTAGTAATTTGGTCATATCATTTAACCCATTTTCATATTACAACTGGCAGTTGGAAATATTCAACAAAGATTTAGAATATTTAACAATAGATAATAGATAATTCTATTATATTTGTGCATATCATTTTTTTTAATTGACTGAATCCTTTAAAAAGAAAAATTGTTTTGATAGAAAAAGAAAACTTTTTAAAGTACAACTAGAGGGGGGGGGAGGCTAAGATATCCTCCATAACAATAAGGAAAACGAGAGAATCAAGAATGCAGCAAGGCTGCCCAATCTCTCTACAAATAAAAAATAAAAACACCTTTGAAACAACCACCCGCGGAGCACCACAGAGAAAGCATAAACACAATCATATCCCAAAGCAAATCTAGGGTGAGAGTTTTCGAGGGAAAAAAGAAGATAAAAGAGGCCAATCAGAAACAAATGTCATAAAGAATAATTATATTGATTATTATTTTAAATTTTTATATTTGTATCTAATACACATATTAATATTCATGGTTCATACCTTTAATTCCATTTCCAGCTCCTTTCTCAACATAGGAGAACCAGAACCAAAGAAACCATGGGACTGAGATCATTAAAAGAGAACCAAAATTGCCTTAGTGTGCTTCAGGAAGCAAGTACTACACCAGTTTCACCCAATAGTTACTGGAATGAATCAGTAACCAGTAGTCCCATTGCAAATATCCAGTATGAATGGAATCAATCATGGGGTAGAGAAGAAAGAAAAAGAAACTGATCATTACCATGTCACCTGGAACATTTCAGAATAACACAATTGTTTCATTCTTCTCTAAATAAATGTAAGCCATCAACTCAGTACAGCTCAAAACTTAGCTCGCAGCCACCATCACTCGCACATCTTGTATTTGTATATCATAGAAAAGGGTGTGCAATTAGCCAATTACTATTATTATTGAGTTATTTGGAATTAAAGTATCATGTCAGAATACATTTTCAAGTTCCTAAAGCAATATTAGTAGAATAACCAATACAGTAGAATTATCAAGCAGCATCCATGATTATGACAAAGAGGAAGATAAGTTACCTACCATTAGTAGCAATGCCATCATCTAACCTCTTGTTTGAGATATCATGTGGGTCAATCCTTATTACCCTTTTCTTCTTCTTTGGCTGATCATCTATTGTCTCAGCATCATCATCCAACCCTACTTTATCTCGGGCTTTTTTCTTGGCAGAATTTGAAGGAGATACAACTTTTTGGCTTTTCCTCTTGCAAAATTCAGATTCCTGTTCTCTATTTTTCTTCAATAAACCACTCCCACGATCATCCATCATAACAGATTCCCTTCTACCCAGCTCCCTTGCCTTGGTTTTCTGTTTAGCATTTGCTAATATGATATTTTCCTTCTTGTCCTTCATTTTGCGAGCCAAATCCTTAGCCTCAGAACCGGCATTCCTTAACTTACTGGGAACCCACATCGAACGGTGGCTGGTTTTTCCTTCAACATGTTCATCTTTCACCTGCTTCTCCCCTTTCTTAAACGAAGTTTTCTTCTTGGATGCTCCTATGCCCTTTTCAACTGTTGCCTCCTTAGCGCATGTTCTCTTCTTCCTCCCATAAGAATCCAAAGGTCTCGCCTTTCCTCTCTCAGCAAACACCCCTCTACTCCCTTCTTCACCCGATTGCATTCCTTTAAATTTCACCCTTTTCTTCAAGTTCCCCTTCGACCCATTTTCTCTGGCATAAGGCCTATGCTTCTCAACAGACATTTCAGCCTTTCTAGTTCTCATGGAGTTCTTAGAAGTGCTCACTACAAGTTTGTGCTTCTTTTTAAGCTTCGGCCTCAAGCTTGCCTCAGTGGACATTTTTTACCCAATGTTACACTCTCCCAACAATTACAACATTCTCAAACGCCACATTGAAGTAAGAATACTGAAGCCCGTATATGTATTTGCATGCAATAAAGCAAAGAACAGGCACAGAGCTACCTTAGGCAGTTGCGTTGGCTTAAAAGAACGCTTTAGAAGGGAAAAAAAAGAAAAAGAAAAAAAGCAACTTCACCTCGTTATGGAGTGGCTTGGGCGAAGATGGAGTTAGAAAGTAAAGAACTTTCAGTGAAATTTTGAGAGAGGAGATTCCTGGTAGCGGAGGCGATGATCGTTGGACATGGAGGAAACGGAGGCGGGTTACAGAAAACAGAGTGTGTTGCGTTGTCTCGTGTTGTGTTGAGTAGGTCGCGAATGGCAAGTGCCATGGGCCACAGTAGTAGCACCAACCCACCAAGGTGGACTAGGCCTTCTCAAATTTCGGCCTGCCCATACATCTTTACCTTTCTCTCACTTTTTGTTTTGTGAGATTGATTTTGTTTCACACAATCAAGAGAAAAAAAATTAATTAGGTCTAGTTAAAGTTTTAATAAGAAATAGTATTTATGTAGAATTTTAGTTAAATTCAAAAGTTTTCATCTGTGTAATTGTAAAAATGATTTGCATAAAAATGTGTACTATGTTGCTTTTAGCCCCTTCACTCGTAATTTTTCTTTAAAAAAAAAAGTTATCCAAACAGTATGCTACATACGTTGAATTACCCAACTTTCAACAATATAACATTAATTTTAAAGAAAATGAGATTCATAATTAGTTGGGCATTTTTTAATTTCTGATAAATTGTTGTCCATCAAACGATCCTTAATTACCCTGAATTTCAATTAGTCTAATTTATAATCTTTTTTATTTTGTAAAATGAAAGAATTATACTTAATACATGTTTGGTTTTTATTAATTTTAACACAAAAAAACTTTTCAATTAAAAATGTTCTATGTAACATTTTAATTATAAACCTTGATAAATACAAAATAACTTAATTAGTTTGTTTGATGTAAATATTTAATGACTAAGAGAGAAAAGAATGAAAAAATATAACTATTTGTACTAAATGAATCTTTAATTTCACAAATCCAAATAAACTGATTTGTTCAATTCCATTAAAAACTCTCCTAAATTCTGTTTACTTTGCCGTTTTTGAGAGTGAGAATGAATAATTCAGTTCAATTAACCTTAAACCAGCTACACCAATAGCCATCAATATTCAATACCCCTCTAATTCAAGAGAATCCTGTCACCTGTACCTGTAAAGCAAAACATAGCCACTGAAAACTCCACAACAAGAATCTGTAAATGCAAATTTTGTTCAGAATGATCATTCTAACATTCCTTAATCCTATTCTTGTTTACATTCATATATTTACATATGCTACATATAACCAAAAATGATATATATATATATATATATATATATATATATATATATATATATATTTCTGATTTGATAAGAAAATCTGTGGGCTCTTGAGGAAAATTAGTCCTCAGTCCTCACCCACTATGAAATACAATGGTTAACCATATATCCTCCTTTATTATTTCATAATATACAAAACTGCAAACAACAAACAACAAACATCAATCTTGTATCCTCATTCTTGGGAGTCACTAAACTTCCAATGGATTTTCACCTTCACTCTCCACTTCAATCCATGTGTGCCAACAACACCCTGCCCTACCAAACTCATTTTTTTACACCTTTTGAGTTTCAATTTTTGAATTCTAGTTCTACCCCACTTTTTTTGGATGAAAAATCTGAGATAGAGTCTAGTCACCGGGAACCTGTGACTCAGTTTCCCGATGATGCGACGTCGTGCGGCTGCCGGAAGCGCAGAGCTGAGGCCTCAGCTTGTTGTTCCAAGCATTCTTGAAGGCCGCAGCGTCCCCGCCCCTTCTCTTGGCTTCCACCACTACCAGCTCGTCCGTTAACCGGTAAACCTCAATCGCGATCCCGAAATTACCATTCGGCCCTTCCAGCTCCAACCCGCATTCCTTCTTCCTCCTCACGGCCATCCCCTCCGCCTTCGCCGCCTCCTCTGCCTTCTCCACTATCTTCTCCGGCGACTCCCGCGACAAGAACCTCTCCTCCGCCGCGCCGTACGAGTCGTCGAACAAGCCGGACAGGTCCAGACCCGACGAGAACGAGATGATGTCAAACGCGTTCAAATTGGTGAGCTTCTCCGCCCCCTCGAGCTTCGACCCGGACCCGAAATCCTCCTCGTGAAACTTGATCTCCTTGTACCCCTTACGGAACCACGGGTCCCGGAGAATCTCGTCGACGGTGATCCGGGTAGCCGGGTTGGTGTCGAGGAGCCGCGACAGGAACCGCTTGAGCTCCGACGACATCCACCTGGGGCACCGGAAATCGCAGTTGTAAATCTTCTTGTACATGACCATCAGGTTCGGGTCGTTGAACGGAAGGTACCCAGCGGCCAGCACGAAGAGGATGACGCCACACGACCACACATCCACCTTCGCCCCGTCGTAGCCCTTCTTCGACAGGATCTCCGGCGCCACGTAAGCGGGCGTGCCGCACAGCGTGTGGAGCATCCCGTCGGGTCGGATCTGGTCCCGCACCGCGCTCAGCCCGAAATCCGAAACCTTCAAGTTCCCATTCTCGTCGAGCAAGAGGTTCTCGGGCTTCAGGTCGCGGTGGAACACGCCGCGGGAGTGGCAGTACCCGACGGCGGAGATCAGCTGCTGGAAATACTTGCGGCAGAGATCCTCGGAGAAGCGGCCCTTGGAGATCTTGGAGAACAACTCGCCGCCGCGGACAAACTCCATGACGAAGAAGATCTTGGTCTTGGTGGCGAGGACCTCATGAAGCTTCACGATGTTGGGGTGGTGGAGGCGGCTCATGATGGTGATCTCGCGCTTGACGTTGCCGACGAGGCCGGTGCCGGAGATCTTCTTCTTGCTGGTGATCTTGATGGCGACGCTCTGGCCCGTCTGGAGGTTGCGGGCGTAGTGGACCTTGGCGAAGGCGCCGCAGCCGAGGAGCCTGCCCAACTCATATTTGCCGAAGAGGGCGGTGTCCGCCGCCGCTGGTTCGATCTCCGGCATGGTTTATGCGACCAGAGATCGAACCTTCACAAGAAACAGCCCCAATCAAAAGCTAAATTCGAAGACTTTGATGTTCAAATCGAAGTGGGTCACGCACAAATTTTGGAAATCTTGAGAGAGAAATGCAGATGCAGATGCAGCGATTGTTGTATTTGTTACGGGTTGGTTGGGGCGAAGAACGAGGGTTTCGTTTTGTTTCCGCGTTACGGAGACAGCTGTTTTATGGAACGTGAGCTGGTGTCGTGGCCTCACACGTGTCCTTGGTAAGTGTGAGATGAAGTTGACTCATCCAATAGGATATTGACACGTCGGTGCCGCCCGCGCATATGTCTCACTTAGGATTTTGAAATGGTAATGTTTTTTGGGTCCTCATTTCTTTGTCCGCGTTCGTTCTTGGAAACGTACAAAAATAAAATCAAATGCTTTACAGTTGACATCACACGGAGGCCACTGTTTTTTTTTAATTACAAATTTAGGTCTATTAAATTAATGTAGATTAATTTTATTGTTTTTACATAAATTTATTAAGTAATTAAATTTAATTTACTTAAATAAAAATATATTTTATGTTACATAAATGCAAATTCTAATAAGCATACTTCCACAAAGGTGTAGTTTAAATAATAAACAAGTAAAGCAGTTAAAAGAGTCTGGTAAATATAAGCATACAAATTTCTCTTAAAATTCGTAAAAGACAATTTTAATATTTTAATCAGAATTAGCGTTACACTTAAATAATGTAGGAATATTTGAACAAAGAAGCAAAAAACTTACTCCCATCACTTGTAATTCTAGCAAAAAGCATGTTTGAAAAATTTTAATTTTTTTAAAAAAACTTTTTTTAAAATTTTTTTCAATAAAATTTTAAATATAAATATAAAGTAAAGAAAATCAAAGCAACTCATCATGACCACCACATTAGTGTACTATAATATTATATGGTTCCAACGGATTTCGGAGAGGAAGATATAAGGAAATAGAAATTACCACGCCTTTTAAAGAGAGGAAGATACCTTCGGAGGGAAAAAAATAGAATGAAAGTACGGAAATTGTGTTTATATCTTGGTAAGGAAGGTCATCAGATCAAACTCTGCTCTGGGGTTGTGATTTCAGGATTCTTGTTCTAGGATTTATTGCTTAGGTTCAGTTCTTTTCTTTGTTGTTTAATTTCTTTGTGTTGAGCTTGGAGTTTTTTTTTTTTTTCAAACCAACATAGCCAGTTTTGTTTGGTGTTTAATTTTCTTTCTTTCACTGATTTTGATTGTCCTTGTCTAAGAAAATTCCTCTCTTTTGTTTTTGAAAACAAATATCACACACATTATACATGCATAGAATAAATTTAAAGACAAATAGTAAACATTATTTAAAATGTTTTGGGAGCCCTAGGCTATTGTCCTCCTATATATGGTCCATATCTTTACCCATACCTTATGTTAATCAATAATTTATTAGAGAGTTAGGTAGTTTTTTTTTATGTATACATTTTAGGAAGAAAAATTACAATTCTCACACTAATAGGTAATAACTTATTTCATGTGCCCCCTTATTTAAGAAAAAAAGATTAAAATGTATATATATATATGTGTGTGTGTGTGTGAAAACTGAAAGGTTTATCTATACATTAAAAATCTTGTAAGCAAACTGCAAAATCCTGATTTCTTTCTTTCTTTCTTCGTCTTTAATTTTTCTGCCATGTTGAGCAGCTGTTCGATTCCGTCATCATTGAAAAAAAATTGATTACGAAGCATAAATGAAAGTGGCTCGCATATATGCTTACATACTCACTTTTTCAGCTCAACATGATGAGACAACATAACCACCTAATTTTATAATAGAAATAATACAATTATAATAAAATTCAAATATTCCATGAGCTATCGCATATTCCAAGCTGATCTCAATTTCTCTTGCAACCAACAACCGGCCTTAAGAGCAATGCTAACCAAATAATGGTCACGGCAACCAGTAGTTCCTTCCCATACTCCTATTTTTTTCCCTTTCTTTTTTTTTAGGTAATAAGCGACGACAACATGCAATTATCTAAGTTTTGCAATTACTTTGTTAAATAATTTTTTTATAAAGTTAAATTTCATCGATTTAATTATTAAAATTTAAAATTTATGCACAGTAAATTAAATTTATAAATTTTTAACAATTAATTAATATTTTATTTATTTATTGTATTCTCATTTATAATATACTTTTAAAATACAAATATATAATTATTATTTATAGATTTAAATTTTAATTATGCTAATTATTTGTTATCAGATTGTAAAAAATATTATTAGAATAGTATATTTGAAATAATTTAATTATAGAAAATCATTATTTTTTAAATTCTTTTTTAAAATTTAATATAAATTATTTTAATTATAAAATAAATTAATCTGAACATTATTTAAATCACCTAATTTTAGGATGAATAATCTATTTTTAACCAAAATAAAAAAATAAATTAATTTAAATACTTGCATGTGCACGCTCGCCCGCGCGCGCGCACACACACACAAGCTGTTCAATAAATATAGGCAATCCAATCAATTATGTTTGGAATGCGCAGCAAGATCAATAATGCAAAATGTATTCTAAAATATTCTACAACTTCCCAGAGCAACAGCGATTCCTCGATAAATCGTCGGCAAATTGAGAAACCTATTCCAGGATTCCGCGTAAGCCAACGATATATTGCAGTTTTTTTTTTTTTTTTGGGTCAACGAGCTTGCACTACTTGAAGTTTGCACAATTATTATTAATTCATATTATTTGTGTTTTAGAGTGTGTTTGGTTAAGCATTTGTTTCACATAAATTAACTTTTAGTAGTTTAAATAAATTTTTATTTATTTTTTATTTTATTAAATTTGATATTTGATTTACTTTTTAAGTATGATTTTAATTTTAAAAATTTATTTAATCTAAAATAATTATTTTTTATTTTTAAATTAAATATAATTTTTTATTAAATATAAATTATTTTATTCTAATTTATTTTTAATAAAAATTAAATTTATATAAAATTAACTATACAAACTCTAATTTAAACGCATAGTTAATTGCCAGCATCACTTGTCCTTTTTTTTTGTAGTTTTTCTTTTGTGCCGTACGATCATTTATCTTTTTTCACACGGTCATCAACTTTCCCTCTACGAGGAAATTAGAAAGTGGGGTTACTGTTACACTCAAAATCTGCATCCATTAGGTCGAGAATAGTCTCAAATAGATGCTGAGAATCTATTGCAATTAGTAGACATAATTAAATGGCAATGGTCTAATTTGGTATTAAAATATAATAAGTTTGACAAGACACATTAAATAATTTAATTTGTAATCAAAGCTCCTACCTAGATTGATTGATATTAAAGATAATTATTAAAATCATTAAATAATCACATTGTAATCGGATCTTTAATTGGCATCCTAATCAATCACATAATCACGTAGTAACTGGACAAAGCTATCACATCTGACATCAGGGTTTGCACTTTAAGAATGGCCAAGTTGCTGCTTATTTTGAATATTTGTCGATCCCGTAGCAGTGTAGTAACTGTAGTTTATTAACAGTAGCTAGCCAAGCTGCAATTATTGCTGTTTAATTTGTTCATATAAAATATTTTTACTGGTTGGAGAGAGAGAGAGAGAGAGAGAAAGAGAAAGAGAGAGTGGCATCGCTCATAATTTAAAATGTGCATTAATTGAATAAGATTGTGTATATTTAATGCCACGTTTTACAGCCAAGTCAATGTAATTTAGCGTAGTTTTACGCGGAACTACAGATTCATATGTAGACAGGGATGTTCAGACTTCAGTGCATGCATAAGGTCATTAAAGAAAGGCTCATTTTACCTACTTTCTTTCCGGAACCCTTCCCACCTTCATGCAACCTACTTTTTTTGCTGGAATATATTTGACCCACTTTTTCTCCCTAAGAAAGTGCACTGTGTTCTCATGAACTTCCACGTAAACTGATTTGTGGCTGTTAGCTAGCATAATAACATCCAATAATATATGATACCCCTATGCTTCTACAACTCTAATTTGCAATCCCATAAGGAAAATGTCATGTGGTCAGCATTTTTTTTTCTTGAATTTTTTAGAGAACGATTTGATATGTTTATTAACTCTTAAATATATGTCTTAACCGTTATTTTATTTTATTAAATAACTATTCTTAATTCTATTTTAATTTTATCAAAAATTCTAACTAATTTTTTTTATTATATAGCATTACTCTAATAAATGAATTAATTAGAGATTCATAATTTTATTATTCTTTTTTGTGGCCGAAGCCAGAATATATAATTTTATAGTTTGTAATGCATGTATATAATATCATTACTCTAACTCTCTCTGATAATTGCTAAGAAGTATTTTATATAATTTCCCAATAATTGCTAATATATATATGATGGATGGGTCGTTCAAGGGCTTTTAAGTTTCACGTTAACAAACATGTTAGTGTGAGAGAATAATTATAGGGCCCAAACTCTAAGAGAGATAAAACGTGGAAAAGGATAATATATAAGATTTTGATGGAAGACGTGCAGTTTGGTGAATAGGCGACACACGACAGAACACAATCTCCTTATCCTTCCATCCATCACATTCATATACATATACATCAATGCATCGTCGTGGAAATGGAAAGGACATGTCTCTTTCTCTCAGCGATTGCTCGTGTCGTGAGTGAAGAAGACCGAAGGTAGCCATGCCCATGCTGCGTTAATGTTAGCCTCACGTAACGAGTGGTGGACATGCCACTCGGACTCAGTACGTGACACTGACATGCAGATACAGGTGCCACTTTGCTAACCTAAAACCCTCAAACCCCATAACATGCACACAACACAACCACCATATATTTTGATGGCCAACATATGAACGCCACTCTTCTCATCTTTCTTCATCAAAACACAGCCATCACGGGTACACATGGCAATATTATGGTTTGTCATCCAACTTTTGAGCTGCTAGAATCATTGAATATTAACGATTGGCACACGCACCATCAATGTAATTGCGCTATTACTAATATAGCTTACTGTGTGTTTTTTTTCTTTTTTATGGTTTGCTATAATGAGATCATTGATCATACCATTCATCAACGGTATTGGAGGAGTGGCCATGCCAGTATCATTGTCTTAGCAAGACTCAAATAAGGTTAGAATCAAATTAAATTGTGATGTTTGTTAATGAACTTAAATATAAAAATTTGCGTCTTGAATAACAATTATAGCTTTTGATCTAATAATAAACATTTGATCCAACAATTGATAAATTGCTAACACTATTACCAATCTACACACTCTGAATGGTTGTGTTGTTTGAATAACCAACAAAATGAGTTGGTCCTAATTCACTTGTAATTATTAATTAAATTTTCTAAGAGTAAAAAATTTCATATATTTTTTTGGTCAACATTATAAATTTTTTTGGACAACCTTAAATTTCATTTTTTTTTTGGGTCTTCCAAGACTAGTACAAAAGAGCAGGCCAGAAGCCGAACTCCAGAAGCCCAAAACCTAAACCCAACCAATTCAGCAACAACACTAGAGAAAGAAACGATAAAAGAACAGGTGTGCTTGGATGAGATAAGGCTGTAGCAGCCAGGCACTTCACAAGGCATTACTAGCTCTGCCTTTGCTGAGAGCAAAGGCTATGGGCTTTTCCTGATTCCAAATTACCTATGAATCCCGTGTTCCTTTTCCTCCACACAAACCTCTCTAGAGCCTGATAAGTTGACGTCCCTGTAGTAATCTCGTTTGTATGAAAGACTGTTGAACCCAGGTCTCCATTACTCGATGATTCCTCTACACGGCCTTTTCGCCAGCTTTCAGCCCTTTGTTTTTAAAAAGCCTAACTAGAGCTTTTAAGCCCAATAACCTCCCTGAGCAAATCCAAATGTTCCACTAAATTGGGCCCCAGGCTTGGCTGAATAGTGTTAGTCTTGAGGTTCACTCTGGTTACACCATGCTTAGCCAGCAAGGAAAAATCAATTCCTCTATTACCAAGATTGATGTCTTCCAGTCTTATTTTACTTGTTTCTGGCTTATTAATCTGTTGCTTTTTCCTCTGTTCAGTCGGATCTTTTGTCCCGTCATTCTCCTACTTATCTCTGCTCAAAATGTCCTTAAACAACATTTTAACCACAGATTCTCTGTGACAAGTTGCGTGGGAGGGTTGCAAAACTTCATCTGCATTTTTCAATCCTTTTTCCAACCCCAAATAGTCACGCGCAATGTCTTGTCCCTCACTTATACGCGCCTCCCCTTGGTTTCTGTCTAGAGCATTCTTCTTATCTCTGTAATTCTTCTCCATCATCAAAGAATTGTGCGATTTTGCATGAGGGACCCCCGGGTGGGGGCCGTATCGTGGTTTTTCTGGATTGCAGACAGACATAGCTTTCTGGTCCACGCATGTTTTTTGGCTATATCCCAATCTCCCACAGTTGAAGTAAAAATTGTGGAAATTTTCATACTGGAGCATGATCCACACTTTTGGAGGATCCTCCCTTGAAGTCCAAAAGCCCGCTGGGAGTGGCTTTTTGATATTAACCAAGACTTTAATACGCATCAAGCTACATAGAAGCTGACCATCAACGTAAGGATCTTCCACCCGGAGGACTTCCCCTATTCTACCCTCAATCTTTGCAGCATTCCTAGTATTAATCTGGCCTAGGGGTAGACCATAGATTTGAATCCAATAGGAAGATAGATCAAAACCAACTTCAAAAAACGTAACTTGAGGATTCCAGTATTGAGTAGTAAGAAGATAACCCATAACATTCCAAGAGGCTACCATAAGGATTCTACTAGCAGCATCTTCATCTTTGAAGTGAAACAAAAAATAATTCGGGCCAATATCTATATTGGATAATCCCTCTGGTTCCCCCCAGCCCTTAAAGATCATCTTTTTAACAGCAGTATGATTCAAGATTTTTTTTTTCACAATAACCTTACCAACTAGAGTTTTCCTGACTCGCTGCAGTATTTCATCTTCATCCGCTTTTAATGCGAGTGTATCACCTTCTAGCTCATTTGGACTTTTGTTCGGAGTAGTTCTTTGAAGCTTGCTGAACTGGAACGCAGCGCTAGTTGGGAGAAATCCTACGAGGAGGATGAGAAGCTCCTACATAGAGGTGAAGAACACTCCTACGCAGAGGAGGGCTGCAGTATTTCATTTTAATTGAGAAAACTTTATTCGTTTTTTCCTGTTTGACGGAAAAGTCCAGAGTCCAGCCCAAAGTGGTTGATGATTTCAAGTGGGCTCTTGATGAAAAATGAATAGGCCAAAAGTGAATCCTCACTCCACAATGGGAAAACGGGAAATTTGCCCATTTTAAAACTGAAGCTTCAAAGTCAAGAAGTCCACATTGTACAAGGGAAAGGCCCTTTAATAGGCAAAGTAGTAGTGTCGACCACAAAAAAAAACAAGGCAAAGTAGTGGTGGAGACACTTACCAAAAAAAAAAGGAGTGGTGTAGACGTGATGTGCCCAATGTAAGTTAGAGAAAATCTTACATATGTCGAGTGTAAAACAATCTTTTCTTATGTTGTGTCATTGAGTGCGTGTTATACTTAGTTTAATTTTGTGAGTATCAATATTCATACACAACTAATGATTAGCATTAAAAATAGTTAATATAATAAATTTTTTTAATAATTCAGTGTATCTAAGAATTTATCTAATCTTTATCTTGTAATCTAGGTAACAAGGCGAAGCAGTTATGGATATGCCCAAGCTCGAATGTGAAAATTAAGAGAGGCGTGATATAATGGCTCATGTGGCTCAATGGATAAAATCCCATGAAAAGCTTCAATTGGTTCTTAATTCTTATAATACATCTTCAATACTTTACATGTTTTTTGTTTCATAATTAAATAAGATAATGATACTTATCAGTCAAAACTTAGAGCCCCATTGTAGCATCGAAGTGGTAGTGCAAATAAACTTTTTTTCAATTTTCCTATATTTTTTATTTAAAAAACATTATAAAAACATAAGTTTAATATTTTTTTGTTTAAGTTTTAACTTTCCCGATTTGACGATGACTAAAGTTTAAACTCCAAAATAAATATATAAGGAGAAATACTTTTAAGGAAATCCAAGTTATATTAACTTGTTAAACAAATTTAATTATTATGTTTTGATTCTTAAAAATAAATAAAATTTTAAATAATTTAAAATTTAAATAGAATGGTCACATGTTTGGAATAAATAATCATGATATACTCCTTTGAATAATAAATTTGCTAAAGTGTGTGTGTATATATATATATATATATATTCCCACCATATTTATCTTTGTTATACGTATGAATTCCATAATTGAAGCATCACTTTCCTCTGGTTGACCACAAGGTCCCCCTACTTGGCTAATCTTGGCCAATCCAAAGCTTGCGATCATGACATTTCACTTCATTTACTTTTAGAATCATTTTTTGGTCTCTTCTTTTGAAATCTGACTTGTTTGTTTTATTGTTTGTTGGTTTATGCAGCTATCAAAACTGGTTTGTACTGTATTTCTTTTTAATCTCTTCATATAAGAATTAGATTTCCTTTAGACTCTATTCATTTATATTAACTAATCATGCTTGCATAAATATTGAAAGTGATGTACAGACAAAATAAAAGACGTGATTTGAAAATATCTACCTGATGGTATTACTATTTACAAGACTGTACATACGAGAATAGCACAGTAATAGAACATATCATTCTCCTCCATGCATTTCTTTTGGTCACCAATTGTTTACAATTTTTAATAATTTTATTTTTAATAGTGAATATGGAAATAATTATTAAATATGATGTATCCTAACATGGTTGTTCTTCCTTGTTTTTAATTTTTAATTTTTTTAAATCTTTTGTTGATGCACCTTACAAAAATCTTATTAAAATATACGAATCAGGCCACTAGGCACTGCAGTAGCAACATTTTCAGACCACTACTCTGGCAAACAAAACGAACTGACGCTGGAAATGGGCCTATTGAATGGACTTGTGTTCAAGACGCAGTAGCCAAATTCAATAAAACGGAGGAAAGTGAAGATAGGGGAAAAAATCCAAGCACTAAAGAAAAATGTTACAACATAAATTTACTTTACTACTCCTAAACTAATTTATGTTTGAATTAATTTATTTTATGTTAAAAAATTTATAATTAAAATTTTAAAAAATTTCACTAAAAAATTATTTTTATGTAAAATTAAACAAAATAAACACGTGATTAGTGCCGAGATATTAATTTTTTTCACATCAAATCAAGTCCTATACTTTGTTTTGATATCCAATATGTATCGACCACAAACTGAAGCTTACCACAATCTCAAGCTAAAATAACTAACTAAAGAGGAGTCTCTTCATAGTCACCAAAATGAACTGTACTAGACTAAACAAAAACACATCATCAGATATCATACATCATATGGTATATAGAGAAAATATATTCATGGCATGTTCAACTTATTGCCACACTTGCACCTCCATGCTTCCGGGTAGTACTCGGCGGTCACCGGCGTCCCCGGCGGAACTGGAACATGGACCGGCCTGCAGGGTGTACACTTGCCGCACTTGGAGGCGCATTGCGGCGGTGATGACCCGGGCCCACTCAGAAACCTCCTTGCCCAACCTGGAGAGACCTCTGATATGCCTTTAGACACCATGCCTTGTCCAATTCTCTCCTCAACTTTCTGTCAAAAAAAAAAAAAAACACATAATTATCCAATAATCAGTGCTCCATTGACAAAATTATAATTATAATTATCATCCTGCTCCCCAACCCATCAACAATAAACAAAACAAACAAATAATGAAACAAAAAGCTTCAAATTCTAACATGCGCCGCTGAGCATGCATGAATGCTGAATAGAGTCAGTCATGGCTTCAGTGTGGAGCCAATGGGGGAAGCACATGGGACCACTGCCCACGAGTGTTACCTAATCACGGTGGACTCCACCTATCTGATGGCTCTCATTGCAGCGGTCCTTGCACCCTGCACCTCTATTTGGCGCATTTTAGCCCCCTATCAGTTTGTTCCGAGAATGTGTCTGTGAGGGTAAGATTTTGGAGACTGTACATAAAAAACTACTGTCTAAATCTTCACAACAGTTCCAGACTGAGTTAGGCCTAGGTACTAGGTAGCTTAATTACCGTAAAAACAAAACTTTTGATGTGGTAATTTCTAATTTGATGCCACATTCAGCAATTGGAGATAAGGTAAGGTCCAAGAAAAATAGTAATTAGAAAGCATATGTACTAGGGACATAATTTTGATTAGAGTAGAAGAAGAAGAAGCATGGCTTTATGCTACCTGAGAATCTGTATCAGTTTTAGCAAACATAGTACAGCTGCTAGTATCTGCATTGTAGAAGGGGTGAAGGGGTGTGAGTCAGATGAAGATGTAGTGAATTTATGATTTGAATTAGTTTCATAGGGGTAAGCAGAATTAGAGAAGTGGAGAATGGTGGAAATGGCAAAGTACAAATGGGCGTGGTGTTGCTTACCCAGACATGTAATGGTGGAGCCAGTAGTACTGCTGAAGATCAGTGTGCAAATTGAGAGCATGAGAAAGAAGGAGACACTGCAACACAGATTGGTTTTGTTTATGAGCCTAATGGTATTTCTCTTCCTCTCCATGGACAAGAAATATCCTTCAGAAAGCCCCTAGAGCAACAGCACTGGGATGGCTGCAGAATGCAGATATATGCCTGACACACACACACTCTCTCTAAAACTGACCTTTTGAAGAGTAGTGTCTCAGGTTATAAACCAGTAATAACCCAGGAGGGCTTGTACTTTCCATGCAAATATCAAGCTAAATAAATACCTACCACTTTAGCCATTTGTCTGAAATCAAATGACGCAAGCTTTCCACTCTCTCACTACTTTCTTTCTCTTAGTGTGATAAAAATGCAGCTAGGTAGAGAGAGTAGACATAGTGGTAGTGAAAGGTGGAGAAAGTGGTTGGAATGGCACAGCTTATCTGATGGGGTGGGTTGTGGCAGAGAAAGTGTTTGCACAGTACAGGGGAGATTAAAAAAAGTAATAAAACAAAAGGTGAATCTATGCGGATCGTCACTTCCTAAGCTTTGCCATGTTTGGGTCTAGGATTCTCTTGCAGGCTTTCTTCTCTGTCTCTCAACGATTCCCAAACCCAGAAAAACTAAAACTACCCCTACCCTTCTCTCTGCTGCTTTCTCCTCTCACTGCCAACGACCCTTCTTCCCCACTCTTACTCTGTTTTCCTCTGCTTTTTCCCTTCTCTATATAGTTTCTGTTCTCAGTGCAGAACTTGGGAAAAACTCCTTACCAACTCCAATTTTTAACTGCATCTCCGTGATCTTTTCTACTGTCATTTCATTAGTAATTCATAATTTACCATGAAATGTCAAGCTATCCATAAATTATTGGTGCAGTGGTCTTGTATAACCTCCTGTCTTTGGCATTTGGATGCATTATAACCACTAATCTCTTCATTAAACCTAGGAGCATTCAATGGATCAGTTTTACTCAATGACTTGATTAAATTGACCTAAATCAAATAAGAAAATATAGGTTGTGTTAAGTCGTCGAGCTTGTTCAAGTAAAACCCGATCAAACCCGACCATAGTTAGTTTGGATAACAGGTTGGCTAAATGCCAACTCGATGACCTACCCAATTGACCTGACTATTTTTTTGTTTTTGTGAAACTCTTGTGTAATGTCAAGCCTTTTTTTTCCCTTCAGTTTGTCATTTTACACTTTTTCCTCTTCCCTTATATCCACATGTTTTGTTTTATAAATTGAAAATATTAAATTATATAATTTTAAATTATTATTTTATTTAGATTGATAATTTAAAAACTTAGACTACTTCTAAGATAAGAAATCAAATAAATATGATGTTATTTAAACTTGATTTGATAACTTAGAAACTTGGATTGTTAGCTTAGGACAGGTTGTATGATACATTAATATTATTTTTTTTTAATAATTATATAATTTTTATTTTACAATTTGTAAATAAAAAAAATAAAATATAAGTAACCCCACTGACCCAAACCAATCCAACCTAACCTTCGGGTTGCTTGAAAAAAAAATTACAAAACTAATCCAATCTAATCCAATTAAGATTGGTTTTCTTAAAATCCAACCTTACCCATTATGTGAACACCCCTAATTAAACGGCACAAAAATGATCCAAAGTTGGGATTTTCTTTTTCTCGCTCAAGTCTCAACCAAGCGTCAACAAGGTTCTCTTCTTGAGGGATTAAAATAATTGGTTCAAAGGTTGGATCTCTATTGTAAGTTTCAACCACCATTGACAGATGGATGCTTGGAATATTTTGATACTTGCATTAGAGATTCATTATGCACTTAATAATTCATATAAATACAATATTTTGTTTCACCCTGTTTCCAGTTGAACTTTTTGGGAATGGAAAAAGTACATGATGCTGAAAATGCACCGCACATCTAGCTATTTTAATATAAACAATATTACAATATTATATATATATATATATTTATTTATTTATATCTTTATTTTTCTAATAATTATTCATAAAACACCCAGCTAAGTACCTTTAGAAAGTGGGGCAATTATCACTTCTCACACAGACCTTTGTCAATGCACGTGTGAAGGTGATGAGCAGCAGTTAGAGAATAGAACTAGAAGCACTCAAGCCATTGATCTCCGACCAATTTGGCACAGGACACAGGAGAGAAGGGAATGTCACGGGCACCGGCACACTATGGCTGTTTAACAAGTCCATCAATTAACTCAGATTCCACAGGCAAGGAGGTGTGGACAACTACATTGTCCAAACTAGTGAAGAAAATGGGGGATGTCTTGGACTGGGGATATATGTTTGTGCTCTATTTGTGGCCTTTGTTCCCATTTATGCAATTCAATTGCTCTTTAAATGCTTTAGAGCTTCAGGCTCTCCAACTACATAGTACCAATAATTGAAATCAAATTTCTAACTTCCTTTTTACAACTCCCAGGATGGTTTCCATGGGATAGCCATTTTAGATGGGATTTTTCCTTACTGGGTTAAAGTTTATCCTTCTTAATTTGGCAACTCTTAGTAGGGTCTTATTCCCACAACCATTCGAGTTGCTGGCATTTCTAATTCCATGGCTAATTTTATGGCAATAGGTGAATTTGGAGAAATAAAGTAGCTAAAGACAAGCTTGAAAGTTAGCAGTGTCCACACCTGAATACAGAGGCCATTTACTACACAGATATTCAGAGATCACATGTAGTACTCCCTTCCTTTCAATTAAATTTGAAAACCTGCATTGTTGTGGGGTAGACTGAGACTCTTTGAAAACTAGGGCCCTCTGTTTTTCACTTTCTGGCACCGTAACATGCATGAACTATACAATAACTCATGAACCTCAATCCACGTTTAAGGCCAACTCTACTAAAAGAGTAAGACCATGATGCAAACTTTTACAAAGTTTATTGATGCAAACGTACGTATAAAATAAGTTACTTGCATGAAATACCATAGTCCAACTCTGATGTAAGAATGGCTACAGAAATAACAAGAAAAAAAAAAGACCTTTTGGTTTAAGAAATATAAAATTATTATTAACTATATAGATCGAGAGTGCTTAGAACAAATAAATTCAACAATCTCCCCCAAATGTCAGAGAGATTCAAACCCATGACATTGTTTGATAACATTTATTGGATCTAGTACTTATTTTTAGACAAAAAGTTATAACTAACGGTACCAATATAACTTTATTTTTTATGTGAGGAGATTCAAACTCATGACCTTGTTTGATAACATTTATTGGATCTAGCACTTATTTTCAGACAAAAAGTTATAACTAACAGTACTAATGTAATTTTATTTTTTTATAATTTCTCATAATTACATAAAACATTAGAAAATTGCACCCACTATAAGTACCATGAGTTGGAATGTTAAACCTACAAATCCTAAGAGATATGCAAAACAAATAAATAACACAAAGATTACTATAAATAAGTTTTCCCTCTCACACATGGATGTAGGTTCTTTCTTTCGGTGAAAGTAAATGACAAGATTAATTCTAACCATATATGGCTATGATCTTGATAATAGATGGCTAGGCTAATAGCTACGCACACGTGCATGATGATAACGACAATTGCATAAACATGTATGACATTATTGTAAACAACCATTGCGGATCAAGACAATGATAAAGTGAGCAGTTCTGGTGTTTGGTCATTTCAATGTTGCGACAAATTATAGTTGTTTGTCGTAATTTAGAACCATACATACACAAGAGGATGGAACTTTAATTAGTGATCACAAAAAGTTCGATTTGAGAATGAATGGCTAAATGATATATATAATATAGATGAAATTAATGCTCTTAATTTAAACTAGATAACAAATTAAGGGTGATAAATTTTGCAAAGAAGTACAGCAAAATAGCCCTTGATTGTTCCCTCCATAGTTATATGCAAGGTTTGTTAAGTCAAATTAAAAATGAGAAAGTGACAACCGATGATCGTCTTGATTTAAGCCTTGGAAGGTTATTAACCACATTTTAAAGATAAAATAACTATAAAGTTTTTAAAATAAATAACCAGATAATGACCCTCTGCATCCTAAAAATTTTAGCACCATTGGTGATTAACATTCTTCAATATAAATTCACTTTGATGAGATTTTTAACACCCGGGGTGGAATTTACCTTTGGTGTGCTGAGTCTGACCAGACATCAAGATTATTTGGTATGAGAAAATTAAAGTGCTTTACGTTCTTAGATGTCATGCTAACTACAGAGATTTTACATTCCTCTAGATCCATCTAAGATGTACTGATCAAGCATCAAGCACTTTCATGTTAGATTGATAAGTGTTACGAAGACAAGGAAGGTAAATCTAAAACATGACCCGCATCCGCATGCAATGGAATTGAATGGACAAGTAGAGCACTTTTTAACACAGTACTACACCAAGTTAAACACAATATGCTGCAGGTTATACTGCACTGCAGGTTTTATTTATATATATATATATATATATATATATATAGAGAGAGAGAGAGAGAGAGAGAGAGAGAGAGAGAGCTACGAATGTAGAGAAAAGGAAAAGCCTCACCACCTTATACTTAATTCAGTTAATTGGTCTCATCCTCTTGTTTTCATGCAAGGTCCTTCAATGCCTCTGTCTCTTTCTCTCTCTCTCTCTCTCGCTCTCTTTGGCCTGCTGTTAACCGCAAGATATCGTTGTCTCCAGCAGTTTCCCTCGAATCGCATGCTTTTCAAGCTAGAAATTGATAGTTGGCCCCACCACAGCTTAGAGGTTTTGAACTTTTGATCGTGAATATGGGAAATGTGTGGGTGACATTATGCAGGCAACTGTCCTCAGTTCCTCATTCTCTCAAATTATTCAGCTTTGAATAAAGCTGACATTTTCTTTCTTCTTTCTTTGTTTTTTCTTTCCTTTCCTTTTTGCTGCAATTTCTTTTATTTTGACAGACGAATCCTTCTCTGATCTCTTTCTCTATATCATGTGCCTGTGAATTTATTTACACCTTGTAGGAAATGGATAGCCATGAATTATTTGTACTGGTTTCAAGGCAAGTTCATATGCACAATTATGGTTTTTTTGTCTCTAAACTACATCATGTTTTGTCAATTTTACTTTTTTCATTAAGATAATTTCCATGCTAATTTTTTCTTAATTTTTTAAGCAGTACTTTACAATTAATTTCATATTAATTTTGTGTATTTGACAGCCCAGGAATGCGGACAATTCAATTTCCAAGTCATATAAGGGTATGTTGATGATGGCTAGAAATTTCGGGGAATCCATTGATCATTGCAAGCTATAGCCCAAGGTCTAGCTAGTCAATGTTTTTCCTAAAGGCTTTTCATTGCATATATGAAAAATCAAAAATAAGATTCTGCAACCTGGAGGAATATGCAATCACGCATACAGTGGCTGGGGCTAATAAGTAAGCTCATAGACTCTTCTTTTGATCAGGGTATTCAAGCAATTCTAATTGCTAGTTTCTAAAACTTTCAAGTGACCCTACTGCAGAGCTGTGATAATAAACTGATTTAATTTCTGTTAGCAAGCAAAGAAAAATATGAACAAATTTGCTTGGGGGAAAGTCAATGTGCCTGGGTACACTCCCATTAGTGGTGCAATATGCGCTGCTTGTGAAGGATTCCATATGAGGCTTTTCAATGAGTTCTTAACTTCCCAGCTTGGGTTTGTATTTGGTTCGATGCGGAGACACGGTTTTGAATTTGGGCTCGAGGAATATGCATGTTCCCTTGCTCCATAAGCCATTTTGCTCTTGCAATTTGTTCACACAATAAATACATAGCATGTTGGCTTAGTTTAAGTGAAAGTGACATGAGTCTTTTAAGTATTATATTTAAAATTATATTTTTAATAGATGTAAATGAAATATGCATTGTTGATAGATCTTTTCCCGCGTTATATAGTATTCCTTGTGGTTGACTCATCTATAACAAATTTTAATATTTATTTTTTATTATGTTAATATTAATGGGAGACAATAAAGAAACCAAATTTCAAAATTTAAATAATATTAAAGGGAGACAGTAAAGAAAACAAATTTCACAATTTAAATAATATTAATGGGAGACAGTTAAAAAAACCAAATTTAAAAATTTAAATAATAAAAGAGTTTAATTTTAATTTATTATTATTAAGAAAATTTTATATTATTATTAAATTATGAATTATTAAATTATTAAATTTTTTTTATTAAAATAATAATTATTTAAAATATTAAATATTTTATAATATGTGATTGAATGATGATGTAAAAAAAATTTATAGAGTAAATTAAAATTAAAATTATAATAAAATACTATTATATTTTTATGTGTATGCACTGATATACAAACTACATGTCTCGACAAAACAAAACAAAACCCTTGGATCCAAAGAATCGTGGTCGTCTGATCGTCTCCAAGACCGTCGTTTAACTCATAGTAGGACCCACATGTACACCTTTTTTTATAATTTATTTTTTAAATTTAAATATTTTTTAAAAATAATATGATATCTTTTTGAATAATCAATTTAATAATTATTTCAATATTTAATATACAAATTATTTAAAGATAAAAAATTAATATTATAAAAATGAATAATATTAAATATTTTAATAATTAAAAAAACTATTAAATTAGTTGTTTACTAAGATCTAGAATTTTTTTAAATGTACGAGTGCTTTTATAGCTGTTTATTCAGTATCGAGGTTTGAGGAGTGAGTACCCAGAAACTGCAAAAAGAAAAAACAAAAAGAGAAAATATTCAGTTTCTTTCTTTTTTTTGTTTTTACCATAAATCTTCATTTATTTTTTTTTGAAAAGAAATCTTCAGTTTCTGAAACACTAGAGATTCCCGGCTCACCTCGTTTTCCCAAAAATAATATTATAATATTAAGAGCTAATAATTTTGTCGCAATGCACAGTGTCACAGAACAAGACGCGAACGCATTCACTCAGACTTTCGAGCTCTCAAATGTCAGAAACATGGTGCCAACCAGCAGGAGCTACTACAGCCGTGAACTCCAACCAATAGTGCCTCAAACGTCGTCGTATGATCACTGTACCTGTCACTACACTTTCACTTTCCGGTGAGATTTTGGCTAAACATTGTTGCTTTGCTCTGAACCTCAAATGGGTATAGGTTTTTTTTTGGGTTGGTGTTTTTGTGTTTTAATATTGCTAAGTTTGCATCTAAGAATGGGTGTTTTTGGGTGCTGAACTGTGAGATATTTCTCTGAGTAGTTACTTGTGAGTCCCCTAGAAGAAAATTCTGGCATTTGCTACTGTTTTGTTTTTTACTGGTTTTTTTATCTGAGATTCTACTTGCCACCACTCCCAGGATTAAGGCATTTTTTGCCTTGAATCCCGGTTCTTGCTGGGTAATTGGGTTTATGCAATGTGGCTTAAAATCCATTTTTCACCAAATGTCTTTGAGTTTTTGTTTCTTTTTCAAGATTTTGTGAATGGCATAGTTGTTTGTTGAAGCAAGGATCACCGTAAGATCTATCTGTGTGAGTTCAAGGTTTGATGTTTACTTAGGGATGGAATGCCCAAACACTCAACCCATGAAACCCAACTCAAATATATCAGAAATCGTCTGCAAGTTCGCCAAGGTCTGTAAATTGAAATCCATAGGGGTGTTCTCCTCTGAAATCCCCAGTCTCCATCACTTGCACAAACCCCTTTGCAGTGATGCTCCTCTGAGTGAAAACACCAGTGATGTAAGTGAGGAGACCCGAAGCTATGGCCAGAAAATCCATCCCCAGCTTATTGAACTGCCAAGAGAGGATGCCTGTGCTAGCTTGGAGATCATGAAGATATTTGATACTCTTTCAGCCCTGAAATTCGCATATCTTCAGCTTCAGCAAGCTCATATCCCCTATGACCCACAGAAGATTGTTGCTGCTGATGAGCGAGTAAATGCTGAGCTTGAGAAGCTCTGCAAGTTCAAGCGTGAATATAAGGAGAAGCAATACAGGAAAGCCCGGTTCAATGCTGCACGTTCTGATCTCTTGCGGGCTGCAATTAAAGGCCCAAGAGGCATTGTTGGGGAAGCTTAAGTCTCAAAACAGTGCTAGAGACTCTGAGATTCTCCGGTTACGGCTAAAGCTTCAGGATTTGGAGATGGGGAATAAAAATCTGACAAAGAAGATCAAGCGGATAAGTAAGCAGAAGAGGAAAGCAAGTGTTTTGAGTGTTACTAAGTTCCAGGATGTCTTCAAGGCTGCTTCAAAGTCCATTCATGATTTTGCAAAACCATTGATTAACTTGATGAAAGCTTCAGGTTGGGACTTAGATGTGGCAGCAAAATCCATTGAAAGTGCAGCTGTTTATTCCAGAAGGTGTGACAAGAAATATGCTTTTGAGGCCTACATTGCACGCAGAATGTTTCATGGGATTTCCTTAAAATCTTATGATGTGGGTGATATTATGAAGTTTGATGACCCAATTGATGCACTGGTGGAGAATCCAGACTCAGATTTTGCCAAATTTTGTGGAACAAAATATCTCCTAGTTGTTCATCCGACAATGGAAGAGTCATTCTTTGGGAATTTGGATCACCGAACATTCGTATTGAATGGCAAGCACCCAAGAACAGAGTTCTATCACTTATTTGCAAAAATGGCAAAATGGGTTTGGGTTTTACTAGGGTCTGCGGTATCAATAGATCCCCATGCAGCCCTGTTCTCTGTGAACAGAGGAAGCATGTTCTCCAGTTTGTATATGGAATCTGTTGAGAAGGAAAGAGAGAGTGCAGTTCTATCAGATGAAGAACGAGCCACCCACGAAGTTCAGTTCATGATCATGCCTGGGTTTGAAATTGGACAGACATTGGTGAAGTCTCGAGTTTATATCTCAAAACATCCTTAAAGCTAAATGGTGGTCCTTTTAACTGGTAATTCAGCTAAGAGAACCACATAACTTTTGTACAAGACTTCTTTTAATGGTACCTTAGCTAGTCAAGATAACAATGACTACTAGGTTATGCTAGAACCTAAATCCACCAGCTTTGTGCTTGTAATCTTCCCTGTTGATTATTTAGAGTCCTGAATCCTGATATATTTATTAGTTACGACGGTCTTTAGTTTCTTTACCGAACTGTATTTTCTCTATGAAATGTACATAGATGCTTAATTAAAACTGCCATTTTAGTCAGTCGAATTTATGCCTTCTCTTTTGTTGTGCAATCAGGTCAAAAACCTCGAGTTAAAATTATAAGGTCGCTTATTACTCTTGGCTTTTTTTGTAATGCCCCCATTTGAGGTGTTGATTTGTCTCTGTTTTCCATTATGCTGTAATCTCTTTTATTATCTTTTCCTTCTCAAAATAAGTAAATAACAGGACTGCATCATTCAACTTTGGTTGATGTATTTATCTTTTGAAATTTTGTTTTAACGTGATACTATGCTGTAGTATTTGTATGTGGGATCATAATTTGTCTCTCAGCTTAACTTGCTATCATAGGTTTAAACTTGAAAGTGCCGTGGAATAGAATGATTTGGGATTGAGATTAAAGAAAAAGAAAACCTAAAAAATTCCAAAATTTCAGGCATCCAATGCTCACACTTTCATCTCTAGTAAGTAAGAAAGAAGTATGGCTGAAGAAAGTTTAGAACTTAAGTAGGGTGGTGGCTTGGATGGTAGGCTTTGGAATGTTTGTTGCAGACAGATTGTGAATTTGACAATTTGTGATGCTAGTTAGACAGGGGAAGCCTATTGGTGTGGTGAGAGGATGTGAGGTCTTTCATATATAGGTTCTGCTTTCTTCGGTGAAAAGACGCTAGTTGGTGGATGTGGGTTTCACGTCATAGAATATATTGCCATGCACTGTGTACGCGTCAAGGGTAAGCATGGCTGTCTTTAGCTCCACTGTGGCCTTTGACTTGAACGGCATTCTATTCTGCTTTCGATTCATATAAGCTGCATCGATACTAATCGTGTTTCATATACTGACACAGTTCTTGTCTGAAAGTTTTTATGCTTTATAACTTAAGATAATTATTTTTGTATGTATATACACATGAGGGTTTGTGTAAAATTTTAACTTAAAAAATTATATCAAGACTTTAAGTATTCTAAATTATTAAATAATATATAAAAAGTATGTGAGAAAACAAATGTGTAATGAAACATCATACACTATATATTCGGTATACTTTTCTTAGGGATATATTTATCTTTTTGAGACATTATAAGGGCAGTGGGGTTGGTGACTAATGGGAATTCTGACTTTGGTTTATCTATTGTCTCTCTTCTCATTTCATTCATTGCTGATAAACAGAAACGAGAATATATGTAAATATGGAGAAATTCTTGCAGGTTTTATAGGAGCGTTTTTAGGATTATACTCTTATATAATTATATATTAACATTTTAGTATTAAAAGATTAAAATATACAGTTACCAATATAATATTAATTATTTCTACTTTAGATTATGTATTTTTAATTATTTAATACTAAAATATCAAAATAAAATTAGATGTGAACATAATTGTAATAGCTTTATAGAAGTATGCAAGAATTTCTTATAAATATGAGACAAGTGAATTATTATAGTTAACTACAAAAGTTAATTTTCAGCGAAAAAGAAAAGAAAAGTTAACGGTTTTTTCAACTTTCAAGAGCATACTAAAATTTTAATTGTGGAATAAGGACAATTAATTAATCTAATGTTCCTCTCAAAAAATAATCTAATGACATAATTTCAATAGCTATTTCATTATAGATTTTGAAGTTAATGATATAGTTCCAAGAAATTTAGATTTATTATTAGAATAGTGTAAATTTGTAGTCACAGAAAAGTAAATGCAGAGTCTGATTCTAGCTGTAACGTCGTTAACTTTTTTTTTTTTCTTTGCTTAGCGTAACAACGTTAACTTTGGAAGCGGCTTTATGAGAAAAATCAAGCGAGTTAGTATTAGGGCTAATATTGCAATAAGTTTTAGTGGGAAAACGACGCCCACAAGTATGTTTTCAAGCCCTTATTATAGGAGAATTTGATACGATTTCTTCTTTCGAGTTAACGGGAGAAAATTCCAATGATAAATTTCATATAAACTCAATTATCTTATGAAATATTTGTTAAAAATTTTTATATTATTATTTAATCATATATTGATAAATTATTAAAAGAGTTTGATTATATGATAGTAACTATTTAAAAAGTTAAATATTTTTAATAATATGTTAATACATGATTAGATGATAGTGTAAAAAATTTTATATTAATAATAAAATCAAAATTAAACTCTAAGATATTTTTACTTACACTAAAATCTATTAACTGTTTTTTATTTAGATGGCACCAAGCAATTCACTAATAGTGTAAACATTTTCTACCTTCTGATAGTCTCAAAATTAAAATCTAGTTGTTTTTTTCTTTTCTCCTAAATACTAATATCTTTAATTTCATTCTTCCAGCTGAAAGAGCATGGGAGGAGGGTAAAATCAGACTGATTGCTACACTTTAGTCACATTTAAATACCAATTATATTTTAATATAGGTACAACTTCTTTATATAGTGCTCTAATTGCTACACCTATCAAAAGAAGAATTACTTTACAAAATCATATTTATATATATAATAAAAGTTGGTGAGAGATATGCAAAGTTAAGCTAGGTGTATCATCTTTTCTATTTCTCTTTTTCTTCCCTCTTTTTCTGAATGTTATAAAAAGTGTTCACACATTTCAAAGTTTTTTTTCTTTTTTTGGGTCCATTCCCACATTTCAAAGTGATTCAACGAAATATCCCCTTGTAACCAGAGGTTGTAATGCTCTAGCTTCTCTTGCTCTGGAGAAAAGGAGATTTGGTTACATCATGTTCCTCTCTGAGCAGGTTGGATTGGGCTTCCGAAGCATGGAATGAAAATGAAAATGAGTTTAAAACTATGGGCTTGTATTGGGCCTATAACAGGATCTTCCCATGATAAAAAGTATAGTCAATAGCAGCTGGACATGATACTCATCATTTAAAAAAATAAAAAGTTTGTCCAAAAAAAAATAAATAAATAAAAGCATATCTCAAAAAAGGAAAAAGAAAAAAGAGAAAAAAAAAAGACTGAATCTAATACTTTGACTTTGAGAGACGTTTATGGCAGCAATAGGGATGTTGGGACTATGGATAAAAAGGCAAAGGATGTCATCATTCTTAAAGCCAGGAATTAGGGAATAAATGAATAAGCACTTTCAAATGGGTCTCTCCTGTTTGCTGAATTCATGATTACTCGTTTAAGATTAAATACATTCATGCTCCAAACAAGGCGTGGAGAACCAGATTATGAGTTTCAATCCTTCAGTTGCCAGCAAAATGCTGGTAATCAGAACAGTCCACACACAACAAAAACAAAAGAAAATGCATCAGCAGTGATGGAAGGTAATCTTATTGCTTAGCAATGTCTTCTAGGCACTGTGTAGAGACTTCAAACCCCAAGGGTAGTCCCAAAATGAAGATGCTTATGATCCATACATGTTTTTAGCATGCAACTTTTTAACATTATTATATTAACATACTATGTATCTTAGATGATAAAATCTGTGGTGCATCTGTGTCACCTATGCAACTAGTTTTGTCAGATTCAAAAATAGTCCAATGATCCAGAAATTAATACACTGATAGTTATGTTGGTGTGTAATCAAAATTAGTAATTTCTCCATAAATTTAGCCATCTTGAATACCTGATGTCTTTGTTAATGTTTTTCTTTGGCATCTGCAGAATGATGACTAGTGTGTTACGGAAAGTTTGTTGGCACAATTATATCACACTGCTACCAAGGAATTGATAACTTAGATGAGCATGGATATAGAAAACTAATGGTTGCTGTAATATACACAGTAAGAGATTTATGCATGTTTGCTGGTAGCAATGATGGGAGAAAGTCATTTGGTGGACATACTTGGTCCCCTTGCTTTCATTCTGGAACTTTTGTAGTGGACCACCAACTTTTATTTTTTCCTATTAAAAACCAAGCTTTTTGGCTTTCTATATCTTCCATTTCAGCTCTTATGAATTTGAACAATTCTGAGGTATCACAGTAGAGAAACACAGAAACACTGAGAGAGCAAGGCTGTGCTTGAGGCGTATCTTTGATGGGTAACAACAGGTTCACATTGTCAGATATGATACCAAATGCTTGGTTTGACAAGCTCAAAGATATGAGCAGATCAAAGAAGCGAAATGGTTGTCATGTTACGAAGAAAAAAGCAACCTCACCAACAACATCCCGAAGATCGCAGCCAAGATACTTCCACTATTTCTCCACTGCACCAAACAGAGCTGGTAAGCTATACAACTCTCCTATCAACACCAAAGACTCAGACATCCCATTCACTGATTCACCAAGAAGGTCATCCAAGAGAAGGTCCAGGAGAAAAACCATTTACAAGCCTTCTCCCACAGTTGTCTCCTCCTCAGTCATAGCCAGTTGCAGCTGTCCTTCCACAAATAACTGGACTAATCCGAATCAAACTCGGTCTCCAGAGTATTATGTCTCTTCCATAGAGAGTTCTTCTGAATCAGACCTCCTTGAATATGTTTCATATGATTCTGAGTGTGATAGCTTTGCTGTTCCTGACTTGCTTAATGGGACAGCCTCTAATTGCAGTTGTAGGGTTAGCTCTTCGACTAATGACATCATCATTGACATGAACAATGAATCCTTCATTGGGAATTCTGAAAAGCTAGATCGTTTGGATAGAATTTCACAGTTGGGTCTTGCTCCAATATTGACAAAGCCAGTGAAGTTTGATGATAAGGTCACTGAAGCCACTGGGTTGAGAAGTTCAACTAAATTGGATGAGCTACAGACTCACCAGTCTCTATCTGTCAAAATTAGCAAAGAGAAAAGCTGTAGAACTCAAAGAGAGCGAAAAAAGAGTCCTATAGCTCGAAAGTCCTCTGCTAATTCTACAGGTATAAGACTTAGAGTCAATTCTCCAAAACTTGCAAGCAGGGAAGTTCAAGCCTATGCAAGAAGGAGTGTGTCATCCAGTGCATGCAAAGCTTCAAAAACTACAGGTTTTCCAGAGGGCTTTGCAGTTGTTAAGTCCTCACTTGATCCGCAAAGAGACTTCAGGGAGTCAATGGTGGAGATGATTTTGGAGAACAATATCCAAGCATCAAAAGATTTGGAGGAGCTACTTGCCTGCTATCTTTCACTAAATTCAAGTGAATACCATGACCTCATTGTCAAAGCATTTGAGCAAATTTGGTATGACATGGCTCAACTCAGACTGTAAAGATCTTAGATTACCCAATGCATATGTATAGTCTTGTAAGTACCACCACTCTCTGGATCAACTTCTGTTCTGAATTCTCAGGCAAATTGGGTATCCTCATATAATGAACACTCTCAATCTTTGACAACCTGAAATATGCAGCAGCAACATGGAATTTGGCGTCAAGAATAAGTTAATCTGCTCACTTTCTTCAGAATTATAGGCTATGGACTGTGACAACAGTCTCCAGTTTATGACCCATTCCCAAGCTGGATGGCCACTTTCTTACAATGGTTGATGCTGTTCTACTTTTTTGGGTTCTTTTATTGTCTCAAATGTCAACTAAAATGTCCTTCTTTGAAGATTTAACTGTGTCTAGATTGATTAGTAGAAGCACTGTCATGCCAAAATTGCTGGTTCAATTCAGTGTTCAAAGGTCAAGTGCTTTAAATTATTAGTTGCAACCAGGCATACCGGACTCCACAAAAGCAAACAAGGCCAAAAAGGAAACAGTCCTCTCTTTAGTTGCGGTGTCAGAAAAACTAGTCCAGTTGAGGCAAAGTTAGTTCTGAAGTATAAATCATAGAAGTTAGTTTGGTAAAATCATATGACGAAGTGCTCTTCAGCGACAAAAATAATATTTATAACACTCAAAGAAATGGGCATTCTTCTAACTATTATTTTTCCCAAACTTTTTTAAGTTTTTCTGAAAGAAAAATTATAATACCAATCGTATGATAATTAGAATACCATGTTTAGATCTAACCTGTTAACGACATGATTATAATCCTAAGATATCTGAGTGGTTGATCTGCAGACCTGCAAAAATGGAAGAGGCTTGCCTTTCTCCGCTTCTCCCACTCTTCTTCAGCTCTCAATGGGATAAGTTGAAGAGTAGCCATGTAAGGTTAGGGTTACTCTTGTCTTAGAGAGTGCAGAGAGTAGATCTAACCACAAATAAATAACCTAACTAGTCTTTCCATAGTAGACTTGTAGGTTAAGGCCTACACTATTATTAGTTCACACTAACTCAATGTAAGATGTGCCTAGTCCATAATAATTAGATCATATTGAGCCTATAAATGTTTGTCTATAATCCAGATCATATTGTCAGTCTAATTTTCACAAATAAAATGTCACAATTAATTATAACCCACATCAAAAAATTCTAACAGCCTGAAGTAACAACAAACTTGGACAGAAGGATGGAATAAAAATAAAATTCAAGGGTATGCTAATTGCGAAAAGCAAGTTAACAATGTGATGTGAGCAGTAGCAGCTTGCCATTTTCTTTCACGTTTAAAGATGATATTGGAAGTGGAAACAACTCCTTCAATTAGAGAAACAAGTAAACATGCTGATATGTCATGAATCAGGACAGCAGGCATTTCCCGGTAAAAAAACGTCAGCCACATTATCAATCAGATCGTTGGACACAGTGAAGACACAAGACGACGTTGCAATAGTGTTTGCTTTCAGGTCATAAGAATGCGTCTCGAATGAAAGGACCTCATAATGTAGCTCTCTTTTGTTGCTACTTACTAATTAATAATCCTCAAAGGTATGAAACTGTGAATATATGCTAGGCCTTCTCAAAAAACTATGCTAGTTATTGAGATTGGTAGTAGAGTAGTAGGCATAAATCTTTTGTAGTCAAACTTTTAGTAAAGATATTTCCCTCGAGACAAGAATTTACCACAAACATTGGCAAGTATTGAAAGTTCACAGATTAGTAGCATATTAAATTTTTACCGTCTTAGGCAAACATGAATCGGTTTCATTAGTAGCACCAGCCTTAAATATAGTTGGAATTTAATGCTATGAAAAATGTGGGGCATAAAGTTAACATGTTGATCGCAGAATTTGAGGTGCAAGCAGTGACATAAGGATGAATCTGCAGTATTTGCATTTATATGAATCTGCAATATTTGCATTTAATATGAATCTGCAATTCATTCATCACAAATTGATGAATAATCATATCATATTATCATAAAGTTGGCAATATAGCCACATCATAGTACGCGGGGCTAATTGCAGACGTTTATAAAAATAAGAAAAGATTAGTACCAATATAATCTCAAACTGAAAATAATATTACTGATATAAGTTAACAATACTTGGAATTAGTACAATTCTGAGAACTACTTCTGCTTTAGAGCGTTAGCAATTGGTACTGAATTGGGACCCTGAACTATTTTGGATGTCCTGAAACTGCATTTTACGCCAAATTCATTGTACTAAAGCATCGTCATCAAAATCAGTGACCAGGGAAAGAACAGTGAAGCACGTAAAGACTGTAGATATTGCTTGAGTTACAAAGAATCAAGACCATATGCAAATGGCAAATGTTAACAGTAAAGGAAAAGGTGCAAAAATTCAGCACATCATGGGGACCACAAGATCATCACAAACAGGCTGGTAGAAATAATCAAAGGGAAGGGAGGACCACGTCAGACTTGAGGTAAAGAGTCCACTCAGCCAACTAGACATTATGTTCTTGGGGAAACCTTCCCATAATTGCACAGTTGATCAGTCTCTTTACATTCAGAAAAACGTTTCAGGTCATGTTTCTTTCAAAAATCTGATAGAGACAGAAAGTGCAGATTCTAGCTAGCCTCAATCCACCTCTGGTTATGACTTTATTTCACAATTCAAAGCAGCACAGAAAAATTTGCTGTCACCCCCTCCTTTCCAACATAAAATTTTTTGTTCACATTAAAGCTTTCCCCCACATGTAAGAACTGACTTTAAAACAGTATCATTCTACCCAGATCCAATATTATGAAGCTTCGTTATCAAGGGATAAGCATTATATTTTTATTCTAATATGCACATCTTCAATTATAGCCTAAAATATAACGGCACGCTGCATCTAACAAATGAGACACTGGTGATACCGCTCCACACCTTTCATAATAAGAATTCATTAGTCATAAGTGGGTTCCATGATTATAAATCTCATTTTACCATGACTAAATCCTTAGGATAGACCAAAACGGTCAAACTTAGGATGCTATTTTGGATTGAGTATTGATGGGGATTTCATCTAATTGCTATAATGTCCAGCTTGAATTGAGAGCAAATCAAATTTGGCAACTCTACCCAGGAAAACTAGGCACATGCTGAGTTCTTGTTTGGATGCTTAGCCAGATTTAGCAACTATCAGATCCAAAACATCAAATAATTGATTGCTATGGAGAAAATGCATGTCACCATAACAATGCACCAAACGAATTCCACTTATGCTTTGAAGTGATAACTTCGAAAAGTTTAGCTACATGACTGTTCATCGCTGACGGTAAATAGCACACGTAATCATTTTCCAACAGCGTGCAAATCGTTATATGGTCTACAATGAGAAAGCAGCTAATAAAACAAACCACCAGCATCATGGATCTTAATACTGGTCACCCTGCTGCACGACGTGCCCTTTCATCTAGATAATAGAAATAGTTTATGACAAAAAAAAGAGTGGTGCATGTTGGTCAAGCTTACTTGAGAAGATTTGCTTCATCTCCAAAAAGCATTTATTTTTGTTCAGCACACTCCATGTACATCTATTTACACTCTTTTGAGCCTAACACCCTAATAATGCAATTATTTGGGTATCTCAGTGGTCAACCTTGAAGATTGACTTTTCCTTCAAATCGTGCCAAACATTCCTTGAAAATCTGATAACCCCATAGCACATCAACCTGATCATTTTCTCTAGCCCATGACACAGAAGGTTATGCAGTTTGTCTCTTTAATTTACAATGTTCAGGAGACGGCCAGTTCTAAACTTATTTAGCTCTCAAGTTTTCTCCCTTGCCACTCCTTGAAGAGTTCATATCTAAAGCACCACATACCGGCTGTGACTATTTTCTGGAAATCTCACAAGGTGTCTGAAATCCAATATTTTCCGCAGCTCCAGTTGTCTTGAATAACCGTCTTTTGTTTACCTCCTCGACTAGTGATCGGTGTAGTAGTCGGCTCCGTACATCAATTAGTGACCTGTTCCTTGTTAGTCTACGGTTGTCTATCATCCTCTTATTTTCACTAGTAGAAGGTGCCTGTGGTTTGACTAAAATTTTACACTGGTTACAAGTGTTTAGGTCTTTTCCAGGGGAAAATCTTGTAAACTTGTGACTCTTTATGGTGGGATGTTTATCTTTTCTTGTAGAAGCCACATTGTACTCCTGTTCGTCCACAGAATAAAAATTCAAGTTGGCATATGTCCCTTGTGAAGAGCATGGTGAACTGGCATCGTCAAGCAAATCATCTGCAACAGTAGTTTGTCACATCACTATAGAGACTAAAAATAGTTAAACCAACACTTTCCCACTAGATGATTATTGTAAACTGTAGTAGATTTTCACGAGGACTTCATTAAAAATCCATCGCAAACATTAAACAAATATTATTTGTAGGATTTCATAATACTAATCCTACAGTCTTGAGCAAGTTGCTTCCAACAGCAAATTAGACTAACTAGTAGTTTTGTCCCCGAGGACATTGTAATTCCACGGTAATCCTAGCAATGACCAAAAAACCTAGCCAGTTAAGTAGGTGGGGTACAATTCCTTTAAGTACATTAGTGAACTAGGACATCCACTAGCAATTGCAGTAGGGGGGGAAAGGGACAAAGACGACATACCTTGGAGCCAATAATATCCATTTGATATTTCCTCAGCTTTATTGACCAAACCTGATATTGATTCTTGGGCTGATGAACTAGAAGAGTATGAGCGGAAATGATGATGTGGTCCATCATCTTGATAACTGAATGTATGGCAGGTTTCTGAACAGTTACTTTTTCCTCCTATGTGGCAACAGCACAGATATTCCTCCTTCAATCATACTTGCAATTTCAGAAGGCTCCCAATCTGCAATCTCCAATTCTTTAACCATCTCCATTGCAACATCAATGGGGGTATCAGTGAAAATGTCAAAGGGAAAATATACATTCCTAACAAAACCTGCAGGAAATAGCAGCAGAAAAATTTTATTGTTACTTAACAGGCAGGTCTATAAAGTTTATTCAATTAAAGACTTAAGCTCATTTACAAAACAAAAGTAAATTTGTTGTGATCAAATTGCAGGAGGCATGTACTTAGACAGCTTTAAAAGAAAATTTTCCGTAAAATGAACCTAATAGGACATCGTGCATTAAGAAAATATTAGTTACCATCCTTATCAGCAATTTGCACTTTGAGAAAGATAGTACCATCTTCAGGATTCAGCTTTCCAGTTATTGTCATTTCAGTCCCAGGTAAATCATCACTCAATTTTAGTTTTTCCATCTCACTGCAATTCAGAAATGGCTGCTGAATTTCAAAATTTGTCGTTGATAATGCATCATCAGACACAAGAAATGGGTCAAGCAACAATTCTTTTGCTGATGGTCTATTTGCTGCAGTTACTAGGCATTTGCCAATAAACTTCTGTGCTTCCATGTCTTCAATCCGGAAAAATGCTGCTGGTAGCTTCCCCTGAAAATGAAAAGTTGCTTATAAATAAAATCCCAGCTTTACTGATACCCTTAAACGTTACATCAGGATCTGAATTTACCGATGTCACTTTCTTGTAGATCTGTGCAGGGTTAGCACATTCACTATATGGATAGTCAGATGTAAGCATTTCCAAAGCACACATGCCAAAAGAGTACACATCAACGAGTTCATTGTATTCTTCCTCATACAATTCTGGTGCCATGAACTCTGGGGTGCCTAGCACAAAGGAGAAAATTTTAATATACAATAATTGAAGTAGATGAGTACCTGAAACGCTCATTGGTAGCAAAATAAGTACCTATAACACTGTGGGCTAACTGGGAACCACGGAGAACTGCGGCTAGACCCAGGTCACCAATTTTCACTTGTCCAAGATGGCCATTGACAAATATGTTATCACATTTGAGGTCCCTATGGATTACTGGAGGATCATGTCCATGTAGATAAACAAGACCCTGTAAGATTTGATGTGCCCAACTCTTTATTACTTGTATGCTAACTCGCTCAAATTTCTTCCTGTATCTGCACGTGCCAGAAACTTATCAGTTATTTCAATAAGCATATAACAAGCCAGAAAGGTGCAATATACATTCCATACTTAAGGACTGCTACCATAGTCAACAGATCCTAGGGGCTCATGATCATGTTCTTACTTCTTTTCTGACCTGTGGTACGTGTTCATAAAGTATGAATCGTTAAAAGTTCAAACAGCGTCACTTGTATCAAACAAAATCCATGTGATGACCATCCATCCTAATTTGAGTTGGAATGATCCCTAAGTGAAAGATATCATAGATAAGAGCCACAGATTCATTATTAAGTTTCTCATAATGCTTTAAAGACTAATTATGTTAATTATACACATTTCATATAAACATAAAACATGTCTAGTAATTTAGCATTGCCATATGTGCATGCCATGAAATTCCATATTCCTATTTTATAGAGTTTAATGTGTAATATCTGATGTACACATTAACATAGAATATATCAGAATACTGGAATACAAAAATGTCAGGATTAAATGAAAAGGGGCATGTAATTTATATTCTGTGCAAAAAAGATGTTGTATGCCCAGTTCTAAAGGAAGGAAGTTACTCTCTCAGTGTCCCTGAAGTGAACATTTCTGTAATGAAGTTGAAGGTCTTATTGTCAACATCAATCCAAGAAGTATAGAAGCGCATGATGGACCGGTGCTTGAGGGTACTGAGGAGATGAACCTCTAAGTAAAGCCGCTGCAAATCGTCTGGTGTGAGAAGTGCCTCGCTGAGTTTGACCTGGTTCCATGCTACCTCTATTCCAAGGACCTCATCGATTGCTTTGTACACTGTCTTCGTTGCCCCTTTTCCAAGAATATCTCCATCCTAATCACATATAACACAGAACTTTTGTCACATTAAGTCCATTGTGTGATCACAACCTACTTTCCCATATACTCAAATGAAAGAATAAACAGAAATGCTTATTCTTGGCCCCTTGAAAAGTTTTGAAATAGAATTAGAAACAGTTAACACTAGGCTCAAACCAGGCAATGGTAAAAAGGAATCGTTGTCAATATAATTGTCATAGCTAACATCATATAGTTGCAGAGTATTTATCCATGACATCACTGTTTTAAAATCTTGCAAATATGAACAAAAGAAGAATTGAAATATTTTATTTATAGTCACATTTATCCATTCGTTTTGGTAATCCAATATCTACAGCAACATATATGCATTGATTTTTCACAATTTTGATCAATTTACAAGATGTGAAGTGCATGATCAACAAACATTTTGGAACTAATGCAGTAACATTCTTCTAGAAGATATAGCATGTGCCCAGACTATAAAAGGGGCATAAATTATTAATGCAGCTCCTGGGTAAGCCATCAAGGGTTTACTTCTTTTGTCGGAAATCTACCAATCCATAGTTTCGATATATTTTCATTTCTTAATTTACTTGCCTCTAGAAAAGGATCAAGGCAAAAGAAGCCTAGTAATTTACACAGTGAAGATCTGCTGGAGAAAATCTGGTGAATAAATTCTAAAATCCAATTTATCAAGATAAGCCTGCTTTTTCTGAAACCTTTCACTGGCACAGTGAATACACGCAAACATCCTTTATTAAATACCACAAATCTGCAGAAGTAATCTCACACTAGCATACAAATATCATCAAAAGTTATCTGACCCTTAAAGGCCGCACTCCAACATATTACTAAGCATGAAGCCAGGTTGATCCACTCAATCATAATATAAATGGTAAAAGCAATCAATAAATGTTGCTGTGCATGCAAATTTGATTTGCAACAATTCCCTAGAATCAAACAGATTGCTCCAGAGTAACAAAAGCTCAACTGCAGAGGAATTTATCTTGTAACATTGAGACCTGAGCCATAACCCGTTTGAGCACAAGCCCAAAAGTAGTAAAAAGACGAGCGAAAAGAGACAAGATGTCTCAATCAAAGCATTAGATTACACCTGTAATTTTAGAACCAGTACTTTCTTCCAACTAGCTAGAAACACAATAGCACATGGTTCAGCCTGCTCACAAGACAAACCAAAGTAACCATGGGCACAAAAATGTTAAAAAGCGTTTCCGCTTATCAGTGCATGTTTGGGGCATGTTTGGGGGCGTTTCCATCACCCAAACAAGCTTTTAAAGGCACAAAATCAAATGTGATGTCTCATATGCTTATTTGGTTTAAAGTTACTATTTGTTGTTTGTGTTAGAACGTAATTTTTCTTTTAAATATAAAAATTACTTTCCTTAAACATACTTTTGACTAAAATAAAATTTATAAAGTCAACTTAATATAAAATTAAATTTATAAAATTTGATCCAAAGATACATTAAAAGAGCATGCCCATGATAAAAAAAAAAAGAACAACTTTTTCCCTTCACGTAATACAAAAAATAATCCAAATTCGAATGACACAAATAATGCCACAACAAATGGAAAGAAACAGGGGATTGGAGCTTACCCGACCATAGCGACCAGTTGGGTCAGTTTCCACATAACGATGCTCTGCTTTGCCATCCGCCTTGCTCTCTTTCTTGGAATACATGTCTGATTCTTAGCTATATGCTCCCACTAACAATCACCTCCTAAACTTGAAACACTATAATTTGAACTGCAACTTTTATGCAGAAAGCGAGTAGAAGAGAAAAATAAAATAAAATAAAATAAAAGCAGCAACAGTTTATGCCGTTATCCAAGCTAAATCCGAGGTTTTCCCTCGTGGTTTGCGTGGGAGAAGACACCATAAAACAGCCAGAAAAGCACTGAGTAATCAATACTCTGCATTATCCTACCCATCTTCACAACCGCGCATGTCAAGTGATCGTGGTCCTTAGCAACCATTTGATTTCTTTCTTTTTCTTGTTCTTTTTGAATACGAAAAGTACAGAGAGAGAGAGAGAGGAGGTTGCAAGATTTGACAGGACAGGACAAATGAGAAGAAGGGAATAAGCGGATAATTTCCTAGGAAAGTGGCAGGTTCCTGTCACAACCCTTTTTCACCCAAGAATTTTGCAGGGGACGTATGGCACATGCAGCTTCTGGGCAGGTTCAGTTTGGGCATTCACAAAGCATAAAGGATTGTTGCTGTAGATAGGGGTTTGTGAGAGCACAAAAGCACGGAACTTGAAGAATCTGTGGCCACGCTTTTTTTCAAGCATTTGTGGATAACAAGGGAACCCAACAGAAAAAACAGTAACGCGGCAATCTCAGTGTAAGTCTGAGAGAGAAGCTCCTAAGTGGAGGAACAAAACCCAGAAAGAGAAGCAGAAGCAGAAGCTTAGAGACTGAAAAGAAATGAACTTTTGGAAGCTAGCAAGCTAGGGAGGAAGTGAGGATTTTGGGCAAGTCTCAGGCTTTGTGTATATATATATATATATATATATATATAGATATATGTATGCAGATTAGAGAGTCAAAACTTGCATATATTTATCAGCTGTTGTTGGCATAGGGCTGGTGGTGGACCCCATTGCGACTGAGGTGGCAGCATCGGAGGGCTTGTGGTTGTGTCACGTACTTGAGGATGGAGTCTCAGAGTGAGAAGATTCCAAGTTTGGGGATGACAAGGTTGACTTTGGTGACTGGATTGTGGCCCCACTGGTTCATTCACTGCCACCCCTTTCTGCTTCTATGGCCATGAGATTGTTGGTGCCGGAGGCTGATTCCATTGAATTATTGAATTACTGTCATTCATTTTGTACTGTTTTATTGTCGTATAGAGTATGGATAATAGCATTTTAATATGAAAAGATATCTGATATTTTTCGGATTTTTATCCAAATCTTAGTCTCCCATTTCACCATTTGTTTGGATTTGGGATTATATGGTTCATACTCGGTGCTGGTTGCAACTGAGTCCCTTGAGTCACAACAGACTTTTATCGTGTAAGACAAGTTAATCCTTTATTGTACTATCATGGAGGACAGATATAAACTTACAAGTAACAACAGTTAGCAAGTTAGCATGCATATTTTGCTAAGCAGGGTGTCAAGCATTTCTTTATTTGAAGGCTTAATTGTAGTTTTGTTTGATTTCTACAAAACAAATAATTTAGTCTTTTATTTTAAGGATGAATTATTTAGTTTTATTATTTTTACAAAATATGCAATTTTGGTCCTTTAGTTCATTTGCCATTAAAATTTTTTCAAAAAAATGTTAACGTGACATTAAAAATTTAGTTTTTTTTTTTATTTTATGTAAGTAATTAAAATATATTTGATATACATAAGGTTCTTTAAATATTCAAATTAACTTTAATAATAAGATTAGTTTTATATTAAATTTATTTTTATTAAAATTAATTTGGATATTTACGGATTCATGTATGTGTTCCATACATTAAAATAGCTTATTTAAAAATAAAAATTAATTTTTTTAATTAGCATTTTCCATTTAAGCTTTTAACGACACGTTAAAGGAAGATCAAAATTGTTAATTTTTTAAAATAGAATATCAAATAATTTATTTTCAAAATAGAGGAACTAAATAATTTATTTTACTGAAATAGATAGACCAAATTATTTATTTTACTAAAATAGAGAAATCAAAACTACAATTAAGCTATATTTTAAAATTTCATCTATCATTATCTTATCATACTTGATAGATGATTTTTAAAAATAAAATTTGTACCCTTGAAACTATTACGGTTAAAACAAGTAAGAATGTCTAGTAAGTATGATAAAAAATAATGTGCGATCCTTTTGAGAGTTTCTTGCTACCTTCTATTGGCAGACATCATGAGATGATTTCTTGTTTGTTTCTTACTTGTAATAAATTTTTTTAATAAAAAAAATTGGTATTTTAACATAAAGGAAGTCACAATCTGAGGTTGGCAAGAGCCAGCCAGTTCTTTATGAGTCAAAAGATCACCACCAAGAAGGGATCGATCAATAATGAAGTAGTTAACTAGTAAAACTTCAAATAAAGGTTCTTCAACACTATTATCTTAATCTCAGTACGTAACATTGCCCCTTAATTGTAATCATTCTATCTATCCAGTTGCTTTCATGAGGGATTATTTTATGGTCAATGAAACAGTGTTTTCCAAGTATGAATGCAGACGTTAGCAATTAGCACCCTTGTCTTATCCGTCCTTAAATGAAATTCTATTCATACCAATATAAAAAGCAACTCCTCCTGTTGTCTTCCTAGTAATTTTTTAAGATTTTATAATAATAAGTGCTTCACCTTTGTTGCCAAAAACAATTTGTTAAAAAAATGTTTTATGTGTTTTTCTTGTGTTTAAAAAAATAATAGTTTTTTGTTCTTGCAAGGTATCTCACACATTTTAAGTATAAAATTAATTCTTGTTTGAGATACTTAAAATGTTTCTCATTATATTAAAATTTATGGCATTATAAATAAAGCTTGTAAGTATATTGTTCTGTATTTTCTTGTGTTGTTCGATATACAAAATGTCTATTTTCTGTTTATTACAACAAATGTTTAAGAAATTCTATATCGTTTGAGATACTACTCCTAACAAAAATGTCAGTCATTATTGTGGATTAAAATGTCGAAACATTCCATCAACAATGGTTTTTTTCATTTTTTTTTCCAAAGAAAGATATGATATCCTTGTACTTGATAAGTGGAGTTGAGTTGTTAGTTAGTGGCTTATAGAAAAAAGAATATAACTTCAAGAGTGATAGAATAATAGTATAATATGTGGTTAATTTTTATCTGTTGTCAGTGTGAAAAGTTTTATACTATTATTTAATTATAAGTTACTAATTAATTAAGAAAGTTTGATTAAAATAATAATTATCTAAAAAATTAAATATTAATTAAGATGTAATGAAATGATAATATAAAATAAATTTTATATTCTTAATGAATCAAAGGCATACTTTGTTATCATTATCAAGCCCTGCAATACTGAAAAAAAGAAAAAATTGGGACAGGAAAAAGGCCAAAAACCAGAAGAGAATGTCAAGATCAAGAGTTTTGGCACTCTGAGAGTTTGAAACATGGAATCGAAGTGGCATGTATAAACTCAGAAGCAGAGGCCCAGCGCAGACAAAAATGACAAATAAAGTTCTAATTGTTGCTACTTGTTAGCATATTTGGCCTGTGGGTGTGACTGTGGCACGAGATTTTGCACACTAGTTTGGTTCACTGACTTGCTAATTTGGCCACTAGCAGTAGGAGTGTGTTAGCACAGTGGGAGGACCTTAGAAGAAAACGTGGTAGGATTGTGCAGATTTAGGTGGTGAGCACTCTTAAATAATTAGGCAATGATGATGGGAAAAATAGGATTAGTCATAACATGTAACCAATCACTCTCTGTTTTGGTCTTCATGAAAGAGGGAAAAGAAGGAAAAACAAAACTAGGAAGAGCTCAGATGCGCTTCTTTTCGCCCGAATGATCAGACGCTAGTGACAGACCCAACTATCACACCGAGCACAAAGCCTCCTCACTGCTCAACCAAAGTGGAAATGCACCAGCCGGGAATCGAACCCAGGTCTGTACCGTGGCAGGGTACTATTCTACCACTAGACCACTGGTGCTAGTTGCTTAATGTGCTTATATTAATCTTATATTTACTTCTTCATCTATCCTAGCCTTGGGCCTTTCTTTTTTTTTTTTATAATTTTACTTTTTTACCCTCTCTTGTCTTGTTTCTTAAATTTGTATACAGTAATATTTAAGAAATGTTTCATAACTTGAACTGTGTCATTGTTTGTGACACTTTTTCTCCTATGATTTCATTTTAGAATGACATCAGTAATTCCTTTTTTTTCAAACTTCGTTTTATATTTTGTTTCTGGAATTATGCCAGTACCGCACAACTTTATTAATAAAACTATTGTATTTTTTACAAATAATTCTATTTGAATTTTACATAAAAATATTGGGTGAGATGGCTTCAACTCAAATGTTTTCATAAGATGAATATACCTAAATTAATCATTTATTATATTGCTTAACTATTGTTTCTATATATAGAAAGTTGCGTGAGTAAAGACTAGTCAATTTAATCTATGTTTTGAATCCCTTAAAATGAATACCTAGTAGAACCTTTTTTATTTAAGTATAGCCAAGAATTTATCTACTTTGTTAATAGAAGTTGACTCACCTAATTAACTTTTTGTACATATTTTATCATAATTTGAATTCGATTCTTAAATTTTCTGTTAGTAAATTATTTATAAGTACTTCTTTAAACACTCAATGAGTTTAAAAACATGACTTAACTTTAAATTAAAATGAATCTTTTCTTTAACCTAAATTTTTTTAATTAAAAAAAACTATCTACTTTGGTACAAATGAATCGACACGAAGTATGAGTTGTGCTATTTATCACGAATTGAATTTGTGAAATTATCTACGAATGAGTATAATGCTGTGGTTACTCATTTAATGAAATTGTTGTTTATTTAAATTTTAAAAAAGAAAAACAAGTTAAATAGAGACATTGCACTCATTTCCTTTGTTCGTAGAGATTTTACGATTTCCAATTTGTAAAATTTAGTATTTCTCTTAAAATTTATTATCTTTGCTTAAGTCTTGGTTGGTAACAAATTAATTTTAGGAAAAAATTACTCTTCTTTTTAACATTTTTTCAGTAAAATTTTAATTATAAGTTATTTTAATTACAAAATAAGCTAACATAAATACATACTTAATCTATTTTTATTAATTTTTAGTCAATATTATAATTTATATAATTTTATCCTTTAATAATATATTATTAATAAAATTTAACTATGATAACAATTATATGATAGGTCAAACTCTTTTAGTAATATTTTTTTTGACTATATTATTTCTATACCTCAATTTTACATCTCTCCTCATAGGCCTATATTTTATGATAAAAAAAAGAGAGAAAAAAGAAAAAAAGATGTAAAGAAACTAGATTTCTCTCTTTCCTATTACAATTTAGGATAGATATATACGGAAGTATAGAATTGAAGTGTAATATTAATATTTTTGTAATTCTTAGAGTTACATAGTAAAAATATTTTTGAACTATCTTTTGTATCAATTAAGACTGAATTCTTCTCCAAACAATTTTAAAAGCTCTTATAATCAAGACAGAAATCATACATCTTTATAGCACTGTCATCGCTGTAGCACATTATGTTAGATTATTTTTCCTATATTTATACTTTTTTAGTTGTTATCAACAACACTATCATTGCAAGAGAACTTTTTTCACAAAAAAAAAAGAGAGAAGTTATTCACTATTATTTCAATGTCATTTTTTTTGTGTGGGGTAAGTACTATTTTAATGTCTTTATCAATTTTTTTTGCTGGCCTTAGTTTATCGGTTGAAAAAAAAAAAAGAATATAAGATCTTGATATGGTTCGTTTTTTCAATGCACATGGAATTGATCCACAAATCAAGACTCCTTTTGAATTGAAAATTTGTTTAGAATACAAAGAAAAGTTGTTTACTTATATAGTTGGTTAGTTGTAACGATTAGCGTTCTTTGATATAAACGGTACGAATAAAGTTTAAATCTTAAAATTATCACTTAAAAAAAAATTTTATTTATTACTATCTCCATATAAAAGAGTGAGAATTTATTTATATTTTCTTTGTTGAAAAAAAGAGTTATCTACGACAGTACTATCAAGAATAATACAAGGGCAATTCTTAGAGACGTGTCATAATTTGGAAAGATTCTTGTATTTTCAGTCATTGCTTTATCAGTGAATGGTTTGAATTAGCTTGCGTATGGGATAATTACTTATCATGTTCTTTGACTGAGTTTCTGGATAATGGATAAAAGAAATATATTTTTACAGATATATAAAGATATTACGTAGAAATCAACTAAAAAAAATAATATAATTTAATGGTTATTATTCAATGACTCATAGAAAAGATTAAGAAAAATATATCTCTCTATTCATCATTACTCATAACTGGCAAGACGAAAATGGCAACAGATACCTGCAGAATTCTAAAAGAATCAATTTGATGTCTTTCTTTTCTAACACTCAAATAGAGGGGATTCTACATGTCCATAATTGTATAGATAATCCCATCTAAATAAAAAAGAGTTTCGCTTAATTTTTTCAGTTAAATTTAGATGCACGTTATAATTATATAGAATTATAAATTAAAATTGTCTGAATAATATATCTAATTATAATTACTCGTAGCTTTCATATGAATCCATTCAATTCGATGATTCAAGGGACATCTAAAATATGCTTTTTAATAATACAACCAGAAGTTTTAAAGCATAATGCCTTTAACAAATGCTCGCTAAAGTTGACATTATACCGACATTTGAATGGGTATAAGGGTTTGCTTTTTGTTCGGACGATCTTAAAAGTACATCTTGGCATTAATTTAATGTATTTAAGAGAATTAATTCTATTAAGTATTAGCCATAACTTAAAAATAAAAAACATACATCCTTAATCACTAAGCCAAACTTCTTTAGTTAATTAGTATAAGATATTAAAATATAAATAATATGAGAATTCATTATCTCTATATTTAACACAAAAATTGAAATTTATTTAAGATCTCCATGAATCATGAATGTCTGACTTCAATGTTTCTGTTTTAATATATAATGTAATCAAATATCTAACATTTTCAAGTGCCTTTTTTTTTTAAATAAATAAGAAATAAATATTTAAAAAAAGGTAGACGTTTGATAACCGCTATAACTAATAAATAATTTTATTATGATTTTCTTAGTTATAGAATTGGTGGTCTGTCTTTAAAACAAGTAAATCCATAGTATGTAGTAATTATACTCTTCAGATGTGCCAATTGGTCAATCTGGTATAAACAAATATTAAAAGAACTTCATTTGCATAAAACAAACAAACAAGAAAAACTTAAAACAGATACTGCTATGTTATGAAGAATGGGTGAAATATCAAATAAAAGGGTCAAAACTAATTTGTTCTCAATTTAAATAAATAGAACAGAATGAAAAGTCACTGCTTGCCCAAAACAAGAACAAAGCATGAAAACTGTAAGAATGTCATTAATCTGTTAATATGTTTTTCACTCTCCGTCAACTTCTTAATCTAAAAGTCAGGCTAGGCCAGATTCATTAACAAATGCTTATCCCAGTTCAACAGGCTGCATACAAAATATGGTCAGCAATGGATTATGTACACAATTGTATTTCTCCAGTTGCATCTCTTCACTCGAGATAAAGCATATGAAGTATTGAAGCCTATATTGCTTCTTCAATTCTGAGTACATCAAGCAAGGCCATGCATGAAATGATGGGCAAACACCCAAATGGCAACGGAAACACTAAAGTAAATATTTTTACTGCAACTGGAAGAAAATTCTATGTGTATCCATTTCAGTGAGATATCTAAAGTTTTGGCATTACAACTGATAACTACAAACAACAGGAGCAAGAAACTCAAAAACTTCAGGAACTTCACCTGATATATACATGCCTAAAAAATGCCAAAAAAAGTGAATGTAGGAAAGGGAAAAAAAAAAACCAGAATATACATGCACCTTTGTACAAAAGACCAACTGGAACAAGAAAACAGGGAAAAAGGACGTCTCAACTCTCAATCAAGTCTACTTTGTTAGCATCTATGGTTACTCTGCACTTTCCTACTTATTTGGTAATCTCATTTCTATGTATTTCACCAGTCTCTGGAAGGCACCCAGAGTCGTGGGAAGCTATCTTCATTTTTTAGATGAACACACATTGTTCTTACTTCTTAATTCTTACAAAATTGCCATCCTTTGGTTGTACCTGATGATAAAGGATGCACATGTCGATAGGGAAGTAAGTCATAATTGTTTCTACGTATTGACCACTACTTTTAGTGCTTTTACATACTCGCCATCTTTCACTGGGACTCAGTTGGAAAGTGGAGGAAAGTCATCTTCATTCTTCAAATGATAGGCTTGCACTTCAATCCTGAATCCCAAACCATAGACATCCCCTTAAAGGAAAGGAAAACTACCGAGTACAAACTATAACCATATAGTGGTTTAAGCTCCAAAGAAAACTGCCAGTGATTTAACATCACAAGTGATCTCTGTAGCAATGAATAAGTATCGACGAGAAATTATATTACCTTTTGTGATTAACTGCAGCTAATGAATTAGAACTCTCCTCTGCCACTACCCCCGTGCTAGGCACAGTGACCCTAGAAGTAGAAATGCCTGATTCTGAGTAATTGCTCACTTCCGTTCTTGGTGGTCCATGAAGCTGAGGGCTAATAGAACCAGACTCGTGTTTCTCAGAAGAGTGAAGGAAACCATTAGAATATTGAGATCCCCATGTGGAAGGTTGAGAGAAATAGGCTTCTGATGATCTGGGTTTAGCACCACCAAGAACTGGATACCCTTCTAGAGCAAGCTCAGACCTTCCTTCCACAGACAAATTCAACTCTTGTGAAGCTGGAGCCAAGCCATTGCTACGAGTGTGTCTCTGCATCTGCCCATGAGTCCCTGGTGCTTGGCTCCTTCCCCTTCCTGGCATTGGCCTATCCTTGTATGGGCGAGAAGCCTGCGAAATTACAAGCTTACCAGTTAGATTAATACACAACTATATATCTAAATAGTTCAGACTTCAGGAGTATATCTATGTGCCCAATATTAATAACTGTATATAGATACCATATTAGGGAAGTATGCGCCTGTTCCTCGTGGTTTTGTCCTTTCCTCTGAACCAAAAGAGGCCATGGGTAGAGTAGGATGATTCACAAGATAAAGTTGTCCCACAACACCACCATTTGAGTTTGTCTGAGAAGGAATGTTAAGATTAATCTGTAGACACTGACGAACAGTTTCCCATGGATTCCTATTCTGTAACTTTGGAGACCTGGGAGGTCTAGGCAGCGCAAGTGGAGAGACAGGATAACCATGGCACATCTGACCATATTGTAGGTTCCGAATGTGACTGTCGTAATCCCCAGCAAGGTCCAATAAGGATTTTGAAGCTTCAGAGGCCCCAGAAACACTAGTAGTGTAACTATCACTATGACAGAAAATATTGTCAAAGATATTAGCAGCATTCTTTGAAACTGCTGAACCATAAGATGTTATATTCTTATCATCAATATTTGATCCAAGATAATTGCTCACCATAATTTGCTTCTCTTTCTCATAATCAATAACAGAAATCTTATTTTCAACTTTCCCATTTTCTCTCAACACACCAAGAGTAGAATGCATTGGATCCTTTTCTGACACCAAATTATTTAAGCGAGCACTCGCATTTGAACAATAAGATGGACTGTTAGTACTTGCCATACCCAAGACTCCAGATATGGCAACATTATTAGAATCTTCAACAAGTTTATACCTTGCAACTGCATTTCTGTCCCCAGTGGAGTCAAATGATGGACCTGCCAAAGAGGAGACATCTTTATTTAAGTATCTTTCTCTTTCATCTCTTAGTTCACAAGTATGTTGATTTCCAGGTATCCCATCTTTGTTGGAGCCATTTGACAAATTCAAAAATGTCATCTCTTTGGAGCAGATTCTGGGGTCTGAGAAGGATGAAAAGTCAAAACCTCTTGCCCTACAAGGCAGACTAGGAGTTTGCATGTCATCCCATTGAGTGCTTCCGTGCCCATCCAAAGTGTTTGCAAAGAACTTACTAAGCTCATCTGTTATTCTATCTTCTGGTAACATAAGAATCCAGCCAAGTTTACGGGCACCATACTTAAAAGCACTGCGTATTCGATAGAAATTACCTGCAAGAAATAAATTATTGGCATCATTATAATATGACATTAGAAAAAATGAATGGATCATTACACAAAGGCAAGGCACCTATTAACTATTCTTTATGCCCCTCTCTGGGTCCAAATGGGCATTATATAGTAAAACATAAATTAAGAACACAAAGCTGCAGCAGTGCTGCAGTGTAATGTTTGTAAGGTAGTAGATTAGTGTTACTGAGAGGAGACAGTGTTGTGCTCTTAATTTATGTTCATGAGATCTTGCAGAAATAGAGGATTGGGGGGAGGGGGGAGTAACTGAGCCAATACTCTGCAATATTTCAGACGATTAAATAAATGGTGGTTTGGTTATTATGCTGTTTGATGTAAACATGCCATAGAAATCATGTTATGGATATTACAAATTTAAAACATACTAGTTTCAAAGTAATGGTCCTAAATTCCTAATATTCAAAGAAAGACTGAAAAAAGAAAAGAAAAGAAACACGGGCACATGAACATAATACACAAAAGTAAAGCATGATGCAGGTGCATCATGAAACACAATTCTATACTCCTTCAATTTTATCAACTCTTAATAGATGCTAAATTGTTAAATTTCCATCATATATCTTTAATGCACTGAACTTTTACCAATTATCACTTCCTCTAATAACTAACAAGTACCTCAGTAAAAACAAGACTACTACATATAAAAACAATAGCAGACAGATAATTTTAATACTTCATCAGTCTGGACAACTCCTAATACTCCCAGTATCACATATTTTTAAAGACTGAGTTTCATGAAAAGCCTTTATGTATGGTTTATGTTACATAAGAGAGACATAATACTAAGAGAGACATGATGCTCAAGCTCCTGTTGCTGTAATCCCAGTTTCCTCTCAAACAAATTGAGTATACCTCACGATCAGCACCTTTAATAAGTGTTCCCATTTCCTACACCAACTTTATGTGCCACATCATGATGTACATCAAATTTACTTTATCTGCATTTTGCTTTGTGGGTGCCAAAGGAAGGTTAATGATTTGAAGACCAATTTAAGGTATTAACTTTGGTATTGTGCCTATAATGGTAACACTGCCAAAGGAAGGTTAATGATTTGAAGACCGATTTAAGGTATTAATTTTGGTATTGTGCCTATAATGGTAACACATGACTACCGTAAACTATTTATATCATTTTTATTCCCTATATTGGTGGGTCCCACATAAAGGGATATTTTAAACAAAAATAAAGCTTCAAAAAACAGGATAACATGATAAAACTAGGTAAAGAATATCACATTACAATCTAGCTACATCACGCTAAATGTAATTCAATAACCATTCAGACTAAAAGCAAAAGCACTTCATACCTCTATTAACACTGCGACCAAGGTTGTTGTTTTCCTTTAATGGATCAATGATGTTCAGATGTTTCTGGGGAAATGCACGCAAGTTTAACTCAAGCCCCCTTGAAGGTACTGAGAATGATTCCACACAGTTTCTAATGAATTCTTCAGTAAGTAGAGTATTTCCCCCATTTTCTGGCACCTCAGCTTCACATGAAGACAGAGAGAGTATCAGGAAATAACCACAAAGCTACTTGATGATACAAAACACAACAATATTGCATACCTACTATATCAGGCAGAGAAGATTTGCCAACTGGTCCCTTCAAACTAACACAATAATTGTCCCAATCGAATTTGCTGAAGTAATCCAAAAACCTGTAGAGAACCTGGAACACAGGGCAGAGTGAATAAATTGCTTACTGAAAGGATTCATAACCAGCATAATATAATGCAGATTTTCTTTCTTTATTTTTCCTGAAAAGCTATGACTCAAGTAGATTTGATGGAGAACTTACTGCTAGCGGACCATCTAAGGATAAATGAAATTGATGGAAAATATACAGAACCAGTGTTTCCAAAGCATATGTTGAAATCAAACCATGGTGGGCACCCAGAATACGACTCTCATAGTAGCACCAAGCTTTTATCAGGATAATGCTACGTTTGAAGAGATGATCCTTGCCAACAAGGCGATCAATCTACAAATTATTAAAGCAGAATACAGTTAACTTCATATGCATGGATGCAGTATAATAAAGAAAAAAATGGAACAGTCAAAGTGCATGTCTGTTTTTGATTAATTTTTAGGAAATTTTTTTTTTTCCCCAAAACTCTCTCGGTAAGATTTTGATTATAAGTTATTTTGAGCATAAAATAAGCTAATCGAAACACACAAAAACTGCATCATGCACAATAATTCCAAACTACCATGTGTGGATGCATACAGATGCTGAGAGCCTGGGGCGCGTAATGCATAACACTTGTTTCATAAGTCTAAAGACATCATATAAAATTAAAACTACAAGGAGAAAGGATTAAAAAGAGAATCATCCTGCTTTCTGAAATATTGAGTGAAAATGGAGAAAAGTATATATGAAAGATGTTGCAAAGAATGGTCGGTGGTCTTAAGAGGCCACTTTTAAATAATACCTTCTCAAGAAAACATAATGTACAGAGTCCTCCTAACTGATTGAAAGAGATGTCTACAACAATATTCTGTACAATACATTTGACAAGCTTAACCTGCAGACAGAACCGCAACATTTCAAAACATATAAATATCAACACAGCATCAACAAAAGAAAATCACTATGCAAACAGTTGCACCAGTGACGCATATTTGAGCAGCTTCAGTAAATATGATACTTCAATATTTCCAGATAATAGATATAGGGAATGCAAAAGAAAAACTACATCAACAATTGAACATGGATTGCAATATCAGCCTGACACATTAGTTTAGCAAAGTCTACACAAATGAAAGAATTTTCTTTCCACATATAATAAGAGAAAAAAAAAAGAGATTTAACATCAATAAAAATTGCCAGGACCTGCTCAAGATCATACCGAAAACTACCAAGATAAAGCTCACAACCTTTACATTGATTGAAGTAACAAGTTGGGGAGGGGGGAGGGAAGAATTTTCCATAACTTACTGAATATAAAATGCAAACAAAGCACTCTTAACACTGCTTGGAAAAGGAGGAACTGGAGGGTAAGGGTCTGACGCTTTGTTTGGTATCATGGGAAAAGAACGGATACAATAAAAAAGAAAAGAAAAGAAGGGAGAAGTGCGAGGAGTTATCACTCACCTTGTTTGGCATCATCCAATGGAAAAAAAGGGAGGTTTCCCTTCCTTTGTTTGGTTTCATTAAGGAAAAGAATGGAAATGCATGTAAATAAATATCAAATTACTTTATTATCCTTCAAAACTCATAACATCATGAGGGCTGTTTTTTATTTTTCTATTATACTTTATTATCCTTTTGTTTTTTAGCACTTTCCTTTCCCTCCCAATCCCTTGGATAACCGAAGAATGCAAAAATGTGAGGACCCACAAAAAGTTCATCACTCCAAATCTCTTACTTTCCACAGTTAAATTGATACAAAATAAGGGATGAACCCAATTCTTAGTTCTCTTCCTTTCCTTTCGATTCCAAAAATGCATACCAAACAAAGGCTAAACGTTGGAAAGTGCTTTCAAATGAGGGAAAAAGTAAATGCAGGGACCCATTCACCTCCATTCCCATCCTGGAGAGTAAAATTTAATCCCCTCCAATTCAAAATAAAAAGAAATGACGATTCAACATTTTCAGGTTCATAATAACACTATTACTCTAATTTTACTGGGGCAAAGAATGTGTTACAAATTAAATTGTATTCAACTTCTGATAACTCATCAAGTAAGAGGGTGGAAAGAACCTCAGCATCGATGAAACGAACATCCTTTACTTCATATTCAGCAGCTTCATTGATTTCTTCTGTCCGCAGAACAGCATGAACATCAAATACTAAAGTGTCCTCAATGTTTTGACAACTGAGTGCAGTCAAATCAATATCTCCATCCGGAAGATATGTTTTTAACGGAACTGACCCATATGGATAGACCTGTAACAAATAAACTTTAACATCAATGAAACTCATACGGCCTCAGAAAGAACATCGGTACATACCGTCAAGAAAATTTATTTATTGAATCAGTACATCAATCAGCTGCACTAAATTGGATATACACTTTTAAGAAATAACAACAGAAAGAACCATCAGAAACATACTAGTTATTAATTCCAGCCAGCAGGATTGGGAGTACTGTTTACATATGAAAATAGGGCATATGTTAAGGAAATAGCATTTATTACCTTTTATTAAATCATCTTAATTACTTAAAGTAGAAAGTATTAAATGTATTCTGTATTTTCAAAACATTAAATGCTTTTACTTTTTCATTTAATAGTTTCTATTTTTTATTCCTTAAAACTCATAAAAATAAAGTTTTAGATATTTTATTTCAAATATCTTGCCATACCTGTGTCCTAGCATTTTAGAAAATTGTCATATCCACATATTGTATTGTATCGTATACAATACTCGTACCTGTAACGATGCAACATAACTCAATAAAAGAAAAGATCCGAAAACTGCACTTTGTCCAAGATACACCAAAACCAGCAATTACAAATACTATTACAATTGATTGACTGATTACAGGTGCATTCAAAAACTGCTTCCCTCATCCAACCGCTGATTTGTTCATTTTCACCACAGGGTCCCATTGTTTCACCTTGATTTCGTGTCAGACATATAAATCTCGGACACAACGACACTATTTTTTTCACACTAAATATCAAACTATAGGAAAGTGAATTGGTGACTTTTGTCAACTGCACATGTTCCACCTCATGAGCAAAGGCAGAGGAGTCTACTGGAACTAACCCTATATAGTTCACAACCTTTCAAATATTGCTTGCGCGTATAAAGTTGCATATTGCAATATGCTAATTCACTAAGCCAAGACAGAAGTCCCACACTCCAGCTAAATTCGAAGGCAAGCAAGCAACTCCAATTTGTGTGCAATATAGACTGAATAAGTAATTGGCCATACAAGCTAACAAAATCAACAAAAATAAGCATGGAAAAAAAAAACAAAAAACAAAAGCTCATGTCAGCAAAGATTGAAACCAAACATCTAAACATAATAGACGGGTTCTCATAGAACATTTAATCGATACCAAGTCACATATAAGACCCATAAAACGTGCCAAGATTCTTGGAGAAACGTTAAATTCGAAAAAAAAGAACAGAAAACAATAGCGATGACAATGATGAAAGCAACATCACCTCGCACCCAACACCATATTTAATCAGTCTCTGTACATAATCAACAACCTCCCTCCTCCTCTGGTCGGCGCCCAAGGTGGGTTGTATCCTGCAGAGTATCTCACGGGTCGTCTTCTCGGCTCTCGACCATGCCTCCGCCCCAACGGACGACGGATCCGGGCTCGCCGCCGGCGAAGGTGGGGACGAGCACAGGCGATCCTCCCCGAAACCGGCACCGTTCACCCGCGGCGAAGTCACTTGAAGATCGCCCATCATGCCCGCAAAAGGAAATGGCAACAAAAGGCTACGCAACGCGGTCTGAGAGCTCGGACCCGGAAATGGGGACGACCCCGGAATCGGCGTCTGAAACCGCCGGGGCAGGAACAACGGGGTATCTGGCTAGCGCCGCTGCCACATGAATGAAAAATCGAAAAGCTGTGAACTTTGAAAGGAAGAAGATATGGGGAGGATTGAGATCACAACGGGGTGAAGGAGATTGTGACTGTGGGGCTTTGAATTGGAAGAAAAATCGATGATGAAGATGGTGACGGCGAAGATGATGATGAAAATGCCACGAAATGAGAGAAAATTCGATTTCAGAAAAGCAAACCCAACAAAAATAAAAATCAAGGTGCTGATTCGTAGATCAAATTTTGGGTTTGAGGGTACTGGGAACAAGGAGAAAAAAAAAAAACACAAATTTGTTTTGAAGAAATACTTTTTAGTCTAGAATTTTAAATTTTTTTAGAAATTTATTTAGTTGATATAATATTTATTTATTTTATAAAATTATCAATACATTTTTATATTTTTATTCTAAAAAATCATTTTACATATTTTTATTGACAATAAAGTGGAATAAAAAATAATTGATTGAGTATCACAAGGAGAACATATGACAATACACAACAAAATTAAATCATGTCAAACATGCACAATAATATATTATATCTGTAAAATATACCGTTTTGATTTGTTACGTTTAAAGTTTATTAGTAACAGTTGCTTGAATAGCAAATAATTTGTCGTAGAACCGAGCAACACATATAAATTCGGATGAGAGAATTGAGTAAGAGGTACTCTATATTTTCTTTTATTTTTTTTTCAAGTTATTTGAATTGCATATCCTCTTAGTTATGTAATTTTTCGCTTTGCTGTATATATATTATTTTGTTAGGGATAAAAAAAATCCTTTCCATAATAGGCCAATCATCTTCTATTTTATATTTTAGTTTTGCTTAGATATAAACAAAATGAAATAAACTTTTCGTCTTTTTGTTTACCTTTCTGGATAGAGGGCTGTTATGCCCTTTAGGTCAAGTTGGACCTTGACTGGGCCCTTTGGCTTCGAGGCCCTTGACATAGTTCGGCCCTTCTGCAAAGTTAACAAATAGTTGAGGTGAAGACCCAAGAAAAAAAAAATACTAGAAGTGTTAAAATGGATGAACTCATAGGTCGACCCAAGTAACTCGAAAAATGAGTAGGAACAGACTGACAAAATATGTGGTTTTTGGCTCTGCCCGATTTTTGAGTGGCCAAAAATGGTCTTGCTCGTGTAGGGTCAAATAGACCTGATAACTCGAAAATAATTTTTTTTTATTTTTTATCATAAAAGTGATATTTTAAAATATTAATTATATTTTAATTTAATAATTTTAATGATAATTTGAGTAATTATACACATAAAATATATTATTACTACTTATAATGATACAATTTACTAATTATTATATTATGACTTTATGTTATTTATTAATTATAACATTTATGTTGTATAATAATAAAATTTGATATCTTATAAAAATAAATATAATTTTTAGACCAAAAAAATATAAAAATAAATATAATTAATTTAAGAATACATAAAAAATTTAATAGATATGATTTTTATAATTTTTTAAAATTTTATAAAAAAAATTTTAAAAAAAAACTGAGTTAATAGGCCAGCCCAATTAGCTTGTAACCCGCATTAAACTAGGTTAGGCTAACTAAATGTCGGCTTGCAACTCTTTTAACTCAGCTTAGCTTAACTAAAAAAATTATTAATCCAACGTCGATTGGCCTAAATTGACATATTGACAAATAGCCTAATACTTTTTATGTAGCCCGTATCTCAACCATTTCTCCTGAGAAAAAAAAATTGACCCAAAAATAAATCTGAATTATGAAAGCAAATAGTATTAAACAAAGAGTGTTAAAATTATTGTTAATATTAAAATAGTATATTACAAATTTGAAGGATGACTGAGTATGCTGAACATTTTGAATCTTTTAAACAATTGTTGCGCCACAATTATCTGTCTACTAATTAGTTGATTTCAACCTAGCACGAGAATAACGGTGTGTGCTTAGAAATAATTGTTAAATTAACCTTAAGTCAATATTCATGACTTCATATAACAACAACAATAACAACAATAATAATAATAATAATTATTATTATAATGATATAGAGAAGTTCGCAACGCTGACTCTTGTTCATCTAAAAAGTGCTTATATGTAAAGTACTCTCTCAAGAATTTAACAATGTTAATCTAGATAAAATGTCAGATAACATTATAGGATATGCAAAAAAAGGCATTCTCATAAGAACTCTATATTCTTCTTTTGGTAAGATAAGAACTCTATATTCTATTTTAGATTATTTTTAAATATCAGTTTCTTATTTATTATATCTTCCAAGAAATGGGAAAACAGTACCCTGAAAATCCAACTTAATCCTGTTATGGTTTGTCAATTGCATATTGCAGCTATCCGTGAGGGAAGAAAGAGAGCCATCCAATAGATGACCGAGGGATTTTAAATTTTAAACGAGAAATGAGAGTTTTATACTTTTATTGTTATTCATTCTCGCACCAGAGGCACATATCAATTTACACATCTCCATTCTTTTTCTTAAGTCTATGGCCACGACAAATACTTTAGCATAATATAAAAAAGTTTAGTTTATAGATTGAAGAATTCAGCTATGGGATTAACATGGATAGTTTTTCAGTATTCTATCAAAATCCTTACTTTGCCATTCAAATTGCCAACAGCACCCCGTTGATTCTAGCAACGCATCAAAGACGAGTTTTCCTGCTCAGTACTTCAAGAACCACCTAGAAACTGCTCTTTCTGTTCCTCGCTTGTTCTTCTGTATGAACGATTCGTGTTCCATAATTCATTTCTATGCTGTTGACACATCAGATAGAGCGAGCCACACTATTCAGAGAGAACAGTACGCTGTGATATTGCCAAACTAACATACCCCATCATTATTTAGCTAACATATGTAGCCAAAGTAAACTAATGAACATTTGAATCACTCAAAGTTTGCCCCTACCAAGACCAAGCCATAAGCTAACTGAACTCTTTACATGGCCCAACTCCTCCCCAAGTAGGGATGGCTTGTGCCACTACTTTAATCAAACTCTCCTTACCCTTTGAAAGAATTTCGTCCCAGTCCCTCCATCCTTGTAACCACTTCAACACCCTTTCTGCCATGGACTGAAAATCATTGTTCTTGCTTCTTTCTACCATAGCATATACATATAGGAAGACCTAGATATTTCTCATTACATGCTGCAAGTTGCAACAATGATTGATGTGCACAAATTGTTCTACTTCTAATTCCCTTTCTTTAAGAAAACAATTCGGCCTAAAAAAGACACAGGACTTCTTAAAATTAACTTCTTGACATGAGCATTCCTCATAGAGTCATAGATATTTTGGATACTATTCACCTCCAGATTTTAATACAATCAAGCTGTCATCTGTAAAAAAAATTCAATGTGAGACGACGAGGACGTGCTTACAAGCATGTGCTCCATGTATTAATTGATTAGACTCAGCTTGAAGAAGTAGTAGGCTCACAGCCTCATAAATTCTAAAAAAAAATTCTCGTCAAATTATCATTAATATTATCAATTAGAAATAAGTACATCTGTGTAGGAGAGGAGATGAGTGGTCTCCTGAAAGATCAAACCTCCAACATTATCGCACCTCGCTGTGAGGCCAGTGCTACCACAATCCACAAAAACATAAACTGCTCCAAATGTAATTATATATATACGTGAAGTGCCCAGCGGGTGCCATATAACCACCTCAGCTACTTTGCAGGCCAATAAAACACTGGCCTTTCAGAATCACACAGTTACAAGAATCGATACCTACAATACAACACTTTTTGGTTCTGCCATGGACGCACTTAAGTATACAAACTTTTTTCTTCACTAAGCTACCCCACATTGCAGAGTCTAAAATTGACCCCCTTGGAAGGTCTGACCGAACTGCCAGTTGGCTGGTGCCACGTTGAAGCTTGTCACGGTTCTGCCGTCACTGGTGGTGACTTGAAAAGAGAGGCTTTGTCCATTGAGGTAGGAGTTGCTCTGCCAGTTTTGGCCCCAGTTCCTTGACATGGGCTGCCACCCAGTTCCGGACCCTTTGATGGACACCGCATGGACATCCCCTGCACCGGCGACGTTGGTGATCAAAACCAGGTTGAAGTAAGAGTGGCCATTGATGGTGAACCTTATCCCTCCCTTCTTGACACAAGGCACTCTGTCATCATCACCAAATAACAGAAGATCTCAGTTCAGAATTGTAGTTAGACAATTAGAACTACTCACTCATCATCACCAAATAATAATGAGAGAGAGAGAGAGAGAGAATGTTGAGCTACAAACATAAGAAGAGTGAAGGAAATAGGATTTAGAAAGATCATGTAATTATGCTATTCAAGTCTTTTAACTCAAGGGGAAGATCAATTTCATTACAAATCAAAGCAGGAAGTTGAGGTTTGGTAGAAGTAAAACTGTAGAAGCTATACTAATTTTCCTATGATGATGAGTAGGCCATGTGCTACAAAGAGCAATAAGTGCTTGGTCTTTGTGAGGTTGCCAGTGAGGGTGGAATTGATGTTCAACATTTACTCTCGTCACTTTATAAATTAGGTAATATATGTGAATTATAATTGTGTAGCTGTAAGGGAATTAATGGGACTTTTAAGCTTGAGAGAGCATTGTCAAATTCTTGGCTTCACTTACCTTCTGAAGGCCACAGGCACAATTCCAGCTCTATATTGGGCAATTTGCAGGAAGGCCGGTTCTGCCATATCAAAGTGTTGCAGAGGAGGGTTGCACCAACCACCATTGTTGTTGGGCAAAGAAGGGTTTGGTGGACAGAAGTTTGTAGCAGTGACAATGATGGAGCCAGGCTTGCACCATCTTGGATCATCATCGCACCTCATTTCATAACAAGCCCCGCAACTCAAGCCATTGTTGAACAAAGCAGTGCTCAGAGCTGCAGTGTCAGTTCCATAACCCTGACTGTACAAATTCCCATACCCGCATGCTCCTCCTGCATAGATAAAACAAAAGGGTAAACCCCACCATCTTGATTCTCAAAAATCACACTTTCCTAATAAACAAACCAAAAGCTTTTGTTAAAAAAGATACATAAGAAGCTAAACTCACCCATTGTGCCAGAGGCATCCCCGCCGCCATAGAAAGTGGCGTGAGCACTCTGCCAACCGCCATAGTCAGCGGTGGCACCTTGCAGGAGCATGCAAACACAGAGAACAATGAGAAGCATTGGCACAGCAGAAAATGCCTGTGGTGCCATTCTGAGTGTCTGAGGCTTTATAATAAAGCAGAAACGGGGGAGAGAAAACAGGGGAAGTTGCAGTTTGTTTGCTCTGCTGTGCGGTGCGGTGGAATGCAGTGGACCTCTATTTATAAGCAGCATTTGGTGACTAACATGCACATAGGTGGTCTTTTTTTTTTTTTCTTTTCCCTAAAGCCACAGAACAAGTGACAAATCAAGTGCACATGCGCTGGTTCCAGTTGGGGTTCCCAATCGCTAATCTTGTGGGCCAGGCACCTGCACATGCATCCCCAACCATCTTCCTTCCCAACTTTATAGAATACAGACCAATATCATATTCTCTGTATCCACTAGTTTAACAATTTTTCTTTTCTTTTCTTCTTTCTTCTGCAGAATGGATAAGACTTAAGAGCTTAGGTACCATTAGGAAGTGCTTGGTGTTGAGAACCCCAGTAAAAAATCAAAAAGCTAACTAGGACTTTCAATTGAAATGGGTAGGGTGATTAAACAGTACCTTAGCACATGGAGGAGTATCTGTCTATCTGGAGCAATCATAGGCAGGAGCACCTAAGGGTATTTGCATGATACATGCTCCCCTTTTTCTACACTAAGAGGGGGAATGTATCTTTTCTGTGCTTGGGAATGTGCCACATAGGTAGGATTACAAGGGCATGCATGCTCATTAATTTTCCAGTTCTTTAATATAATAGAAGAGTTTGGTTTGATAATTTAATACGAACAGCCTTGCCTCCAGTCTGTTGCAATTAAGATTAGGAGTCTTGGACAAACTGTGCTTGGCGGCAAGGGGTGACACATGCGCTAAGGTTTGTGTGTGTGTGAAATAATCCAACCAATCAGAGTTTTTTTTATTAGATAATGTGAAATTTAGTTGCTGCATATATCACACTCAATGATTGCCCTTGTATTTGATAAAAAAAAAAAAAAATCATGTGGACAAACCATAGCATAGAATCATACAATTTATTTCTTAAAAACCTTTTCTTTTTTATATGTCAGACATGAGTAAATAAATTATTAGAATTCACTTAATATAGGAATGGAGTTAGAAGAAAATAAAAAAAAAAAGGGTTAAAGTGATAAGTGAAAACTATGTATACGTGGTTAATAATTCATAAGATTCTCTAATTCTCTGTGCTCTGTTTTTTTATACAGGAATTTAACGGCTTATTTTTATAATAATTGAAAACAGAAGAGAATTTATCATTTAAAAATATTGAATAATAAGATCCAAATTTTACACTCATTTTTTTAAAAAAATTTAAGTAACTTATTTCTTAATTTGAAAAACAGTTTTATTTCACTTTAGAAGTTTTTTTTTTCTTACAAAATATCTCCATACCCTTTAGACGTAAAACTAATTCTTATTTTAGAACTGAAGTTATTTCTTTTCACAAAGTGTTAAAAGAGAAAATTATTATATGCCTTTAAGAAGGAAATTCTTATTTTGATTTTTTTTCTCTTAAAATTATGATATTTTATGTTTATTATGATGACAAAAAAAGCAGAAAAATGTCATTTCAAATTAATAATCACTTACATTTATTTTCTAGTTTTAAATAGTTTTTTCTCTATTATTTCCTATAAAAAATATTATAATGAAAGGATTATTAAGATGAAAATGAAGGGGAGGTTAGGTTTGGTACAAATAATAATAATAAAATTCATACAATAAGAAGTACTAAAAGATTTCTTTTTGATACATTATATAGGCAAATATATTTTAACATTTTAATTTGTGACACCCACCCAAGGTTCAACTCCACAACGTGAGACTAACTTGCTTTAAGAGACTTCACATGAACATTAAATCAAATAACCGCGGTTAAAAAAAAAAAAGAAATTCACTATATGTTTAATTACTAGTTTCTAGGTAAAAGGGTAAACTCCAAAAGATGAAAATGGCCACCTATATTCCACCCATTTCAATTTTTTGTTTCTAAATAAAGATGAAATGTAGTTGTCACCTTTGTAATCCATCCTTTATAAATCATACCTTACTTTTACTCATAAATAAGAGGGTAGGAAAAACACTTTATGTTTCCTGGCTTTTCTTTTTCCATGCCTCTTGATGAACATGCTTGTTTTTATCAAAACTGTCAATCTCAAATTAATTTAAAATGAAAGTAAAATAAAAGCACAATCTCAAGAGTCTCAACAAAATAAATACATATTTTAAACATATTAGATAAAGTGGAAATTACTTATATTGCATACATATATCATTGCTTGTGCATTTGACATATACAAAAAACTGTGTATTTTCTTTTATCAGCATCACATACACGTTCGAAAGAATATTTAAGAAAATTAATTTCGATCTCTAATTTTATACTGTCAATACATATGAAACATTATTATTTTTTAATAATATATAAAGCTTTACATTAATAATAAACTAAATTTAATCCCATTTGAAAAATTAGGTGGATTTACTAAGCCATTTATGAAAAAAATTTATAAAATTTTAAGTAATACTAATTACATAATTTTAACATCTATAATTTTATAGAATTGGATATATATAGTATCATTTAAGTATAACTGATTTCATTCTGTTTTTTTCTTAAAATTAAATGAAACCAACAATGTGTCTGTACATTTATATGTGCGTACATTTATATGTGCTTACAGTTGGGAATATAAAAATTGTATAAGTATAGCATAAGTAAATAAATTATTTGTTCGTTTACATTTCCCCCATCTTTGGGACAAATCTAGTTCCTTTTGTTTCGAACTGCCACTGAAGTTTAACACATATACTATAAAATGACATTGAAATATGCTTCTAGCTGACAAAAGTGATTTAATTCCCTTTTAACTTATAATATATATATATATATATATTGCTATCCCTTTATTATTGATCTTAATCTGTGTCTGATTCTGTTTCATGAGTATGCTATGCTAGGGTATCAAGTGTCAGCAATTTGTTCATGAAAAAGAAAATTAAACTAAAACAGGAACTTGGACAGGGGAGGATCTCAGCATCTCCATTAATTCTTCTTCTTCTTCATCAACAAGAGTTCATTGTTTTCTTCTGTATATTTATTGGTTTTCAAAGTGATTTTCGTACTGAAATGAGCCAAATGTGTCTTACACACATGGGATATGAAGCAGACATTGTGGATGGTTTTGCTGAGGCTTTGTTGGACGTTAGGTCACATGCAAATGCAATGGCCGAAAGCTATGGTATTGAATATGGTTCACACTTGAAAGCCTACATATCACTGTCATCATCATCATCTTCTTCTTTTTCTTAGATTTCTTTTTTTAATTTTAAGAGAACATAGACAAAGAAAAAACAATTTCCTTTTCATGGTTGGGGGAGACTCATCATTCTATGTCTAGAAGGAGAGGAGTTTAATTAGGAAAAAAAAAAAAGGCTGAAAGATTGAGAGTTTGGTGGTGTTGGAATCAATTTGTACACATTTTTTTTAGTTTAATCAAAGTTAAGTTATTTATATATTAATTGAAATTAGACATGCATTTTAAGAGAATTTTTTGACCTAACCTCAAGAAGTGATGCAGTTGAAAGATAAAGTAGTTTGTTATAAATAATTGGTTTTTGTAAGATAAGAATTGAAATTAAATTTATGTTTGGTTGCGTGATGCATGAAAAGTCATTCTATTTAATTTTATTTCGTTTTCTACATGTAGTACATAAAATCAACACGAAATGTATTTCGAGAGATATTTCATTAGTTGAACACTATAGTATATTAGAATTCAATGAAATCAGATTGGATTGATTGGAGTGAAGTTTATGAGAATGAAAAAAAAATAACTTTCTGTTGTTGTATAGCCCTTCATTTAATCCAAAAGCAAAAAAAAGAAAAACATGAAATGAAAATTAGATATAATTATTGGATCATTATATTAGATAAAATAGTAAAATTTATGGGTTAAGAATTTTCATTGTCCCTTGAATTTTGGCAAAACTAATAAGTTTCGAAGTGATGACTTTTCAAGTAGAAACAGTTTAAGAATTTTTGTTGCTTTAGTTTTGAAATAATTCTCAAATTAATAACCTTATTCAAGTGTACTTTTGCCTGTTTTATTTAACTTGGTAGTTCAGTTTATTATACACAATGGAACATTTTAAATTAAGAATAAGGTCATTCGAAGCTACTCCGTTTGTATTCATTCATATAACAAAAAACCAAAGTATCGGTGATTCGGTAGCTAAATTCACAGAGACTAATTAAATTATAGAATGCATCTTATTTCAAAAGGTGAATTAATTATAGTTTTCTTTGTAGTTTGATCCATTTTTATTCGCCTATCTTATTGGTTAAAAAAAATTCTTTTTTTATATGAGGTTAAAAAAAATGTTGGCCTGTACTCTTAATATTTATTCTATTAGTTATGCTGTTTTTTAATTAAATTTTTGAATAAAAACAAAATAGCATTTAAGTCGAGCACGATATATTGTCCTTGGTTTGATGTACATGTTACCAACTATTCACTTAATGTATTTCTTCTCGTTACTTTTACCATGCATAAATAAAAGTTTCTTTTAATTAAGCACATTTCCATTTAATTTAGTCAACTGGGATATTCATTGAATTGGGTCAACGTACAAACTCGTAAGTTTTGATTTAATCTAACTCATAATTGACAGATTGAATAAGGACTCGCGGGTTGAGTTGAGTTTACAAATTTCTAACCAAATGATGACGGGTTGGGTTGCGGATTGAAAAAATTCTAACTCATTCAACTCAACTCAACTCATTTTTTTTAAAAAAATAAAAAATTATGTTATTTTTTTATATTCAGTATATTAAACTTAATATTTATTCTTTTTTCTTATCTCAGACTTTATGTGACTTATTATATTTGACTTTTGAGACTTGTGTTAATTTTTTTATACTTAAGATTAAGACTTATTATGTTATTTTTATGACTTGTGACTTATTTGTACTTGACTTTTAGTTTGTTTGGGACTTTGTATGTTATATTTTATTCAGACTTATTAAATTATTTATTATGATATATAATGAATTTTTGACTTTATATTAATTTCGGCATTTAATTTATTAAGTGAAAATTTTTTAATGTATGTCAGACTCACGGGTTTAACCCAACTCAACCCACTCATGTGTGGGTTGGGTTAGTTCAAGTTTTAGAAAAAAAATTTCCAACACAATTCACTGCTTTGATGAGCGGGTTAGGTATAAAAATATCCCAAACCCGACCTAACTCAACCTACGAACATCCCTACTAGTCAAGATATGCAACTCAATTTTATAAGTAGCGATTTTTTTTTAAACTAATAATGGAGAAATTATATAAGCTAGAGCGTGGTTGATTTTCTTAAAGAAAATGTGCTTCACCTTAATTAAGGTAACTAATTTGTAAACCTTGCCGATTAATCAATTAATAATTGAGCTATAAACAGTATAATCATATATAACGGCATGACAATATATATAAGAGTTTAATTTTGATTTAATATCAGTGTAAAAAGCTTTACGCTATCATCCAATCATGAAATATTAAATTATTAACAAAATTTGACTAAGATAAAAATTATATAAAAAGTCAAATACTTAATAGCATATAATTGAATAATAGTATGAAAAAAGTTTACACTGATCATGAATCAAAATTAAATTCTATATATAATAAATATTATGAAAATTGAACTCTAAGGCATCATTCTTTCTTACTCTAAATAACAATGACAAGCATAGTCCAATGAAAAATGCATTGCCAAAACAATGCTTGTGAAAGCGTCATTTTTTACTTTTCCATTCAAAACAAATAATAGAGAAAATGGCTTCTGGCCGACATATGCGGGAACACCCTCACATCGCCATCAAGTCATTTTCATATCTTTTATTAGTTAACAACTTTTCCGTGATAAGGACAAAAGAGAAGTGAATTAACCTCACATGCATGCTTATACTCTCATGAACAATTAGCAGCACAAGTCTATTCTTCATGTGCTTCATTCTTTTGATTTCAATAAGCTCCAAATTTTGGACATCCATAAATTTTTCTCTCTATGTGATAATCTATGTCATTATCATAAAAATTAGGTGATAATATACGTTATTGTTATAAGCTTTAGTTTTTTTAATACATAAATGAATCAAATATAAAATTTCTACTTAAAATTTTCAGCTCCCAACCGCTTAAATTCAAGGGACTTAAAAGTTGCTAGATTCAAGGTTATTTATCAATTCAATTTGCATTGTATATTTTTATGGTAAATCATTATTTTATTTTTTGATAGATAAAAATTTAGAGTAAAAAGAGACTCTTGCTATTCAAAAAATAAAGTAAACTACTAACCTCAATGAGAATTACAGTATGATTACAAATTACCTACTAATATCGGATATTAGAATTCGAGCTTTTAAATTATACAGTTGTTAGGAGCAGAAAATTAATCAAATGAGTCAACCTTTATTAGTAATAAATCATTATTAATTCCACATAAAATAATCTAATTAAAGTTATATATTTTATGGGACATATATAGAGCGAGAGATTTATATTGTCATGCTATTATTAAATTCTAACTTTTTTTGGTCAACATTATTAAATTCTAATTTAAAAATGGGAATGAAGCCCCCCTCTTGTCATCTCATGCCCGACTTTGAAAATGGAGAGAAACCAACACCCAACAGTAGCTGGTGAAATTATATTGGACCCTACCATGTTACAGGCACATGCAAGTTTTTCTGCTTGGCATCCTCTCAAGTCTTAATCCATGCATAATAATTTTTTTTCCTTTTTCTTTAATGATTTTAGGAACCAATCATTAATCAATCACATAAACTAAGCTAAAACAGCTTTTATTTTTATCACAAAATCAAATCATATACGATATTGTTATATCCTGCATTCCATTAACATGTTTATGTACATGAACTTGAAAGAGAATCCCTCCCTAACTCTGCATCCCCAGTAATATTTTTTTTTCCTATCTCCAAAAATCCAATTCTTGTCTTTTCTCACAACGAATATGCCCCCTTTGGCAGGTTTAGATCTTTCCTTGGCACCTTTCACACCAAGGATAATGCATAGGTATATATAACCATATCCAATTTAAAAAGGCATGTAGCTTACTAAAAAAATAATTACATAAGAATCTTCTTCACTCCTTAACCTATGGATATGCACCTTCCATGATGCAGCCCTATTCTTAGTCTTTGTGTAGGGTAGATATGGACAATTCTGAGACATGAGGAGCAAAGGGTTTTCTATCTGAAAATGATGTTTCCTTTTTTTTTTTTCCTTTTTTTCAAAAATGAATTACAACAAAAAAGAAAAGAAAAAATGGAAAGGAAGTAAAAGGATAGGAACATAACAAGGGATGCAACAGCGAAGTCTCTTTATATAGATGTTTAACTAAAACAGCAATTCAAGAAGACATGCCAGATTTGTTTGGCTTCTGCTGTTGGTTTAGGGGTCAATGAAAGTGTCCTTCACAAGGGATTGTCCCAATTAAATTTGGTCCCATTGTTGCAGCGAAGAAGGACCTTGTGGATGAATTTGGAAGCCAGATTTTTGGTCTAGGGAAGGTAAATTATAGGACACTCACATGGAACCAACTTGAGCACCTGTGAAGGGTAGGGCTCCTCTCACTCCAAATGCGTCTAACCTCTTCAACAACCTTGGAAATTTTCAGAGCTGAGAGCTGGTGAAAATTTAGGGGTAATTTATGGTCAAACAATGCAATTAGAAGTTTAACTACCTGAACCAAAATCTAAAATTGTTGAAAATTTGTGGCGATGTACGAGGAAATAAAAGCCTATCTTTGCATCAGCCATGTCCACAAAACTAACTGTTCATCACAATTGATGTGGTAAACATGAACCGACATTAACTAATACCATAAGCAAAATTATATCCTCTATTCTTTTTTGTAAATTTTCCTACAGTGATGTTAGTCCATTTTTGCCAGATCAGGTGCCTCCTAGACCTAAAAGTGGCTTGTTAATGTATTAGACAGAGTTATGAATTACAAAAAGACATTACTGCACTCTTAATAGATAAATGACTATTTTGTATCAAATAAAACTTAAGTGAAATTTAAATATATTTAAAAACAAAAATAATAGTTTTAATATTTGCTATGGTTGGTATGACAAATATCTAATGCATGGTTGGTAAGACAATTATCGAATGCATTATGCTTCTCAACAATCTTTCTAGAGAGCAAAAGTAGGGGCTTACAAAACCTATTTATTGGATGGATTTAAATCCTCTCTTATAATAAGATCATTTGATTGAAAAAATATAGACATGAATTGTATTGTGTTGGAACTATCATGATAGGTTATAAAATTTACTAGTTATATTTAAAATTTTTTGTGTTTTTCTCTTTTTAATATAATATTATTTCATTATCAAGAGAAGATCTTGATCCATATTGGACAGGGAATTTATTTTCCCTTTTTGATATTATGAGTCTGTTAAAACTGTCAAAATTGAAACTGATCAATATCATTGACTGTGCCCTTGGGCTTTGGATTTTAGAAGGTAAAAGAAGGAAAAGAAAATGGTAATCTCAGAAAGGAAATCTTTAATTGTCGAATCTTTTAAATTTCTTGTATGGACACGGTGTAATATAACAGCTGTGCACAAGACTGAGAAAATTTTTGTTTGGTCAAAGTCCTTAGAAAAGGATTTTCTTTCTTCCGATGCATTATTCTTCCTCTAATGTATTAGGGCTCCGCTGTGCACTTGGGTTCTTTCAAAGTGTTCTTTCTCTGTGTTTGGTGCCCTTTTGCTAGATGTGGCATGCGGGAGAAGGTGCCATTTTTTTTTTGGGGGGTTCTGGAGAAGACCCATTGAACCTTTTTTTTATTTTTATTTTTGGTCTACAAAGACCTATTGAACCTAAGGAAGTTGCTGGGGGAGCTCATATTGGTGTACTGGGTTTGGGACCCATTGACCTGGTACACCTCCATGCAATAATCCTAGTCCCTTCCAATAGTAATTCTACTACCATGTGATCCATGTGAAATAAATTACATCTGCACTACAACTTCTAACTACTGCTATAGGAAAAGCATTGTTTGGAAAAGATGAATCTCTCAGACATTGGAAATCTCAAGTACTTGTCTTTTCTCATACACTGCAAATCTTCAGAATTTGTTTATAAAAAGCCAATGCAGAGGCTATGCATAGTAAAAGAGAGTAGTACCCTATACAAGTTATTGAATGACAATTGCCAGATTATGTACACACCAGAATATAGAAATGGAAAACAAAATTTGGCCAGATAAATTTATCGGCCCAATAATGCAACCCGATCCTTCTGTACTGCCTGTGTCAGGCTGATATCAAAGAGCTCACAACGTACAGGCATCTCCATCTCGTAGAAAGGGTTCTTCAAAACATAGTCCGTGTACAATTCGTATATAAATTTCAATAAACTTTCCATGTGTTGTGTTCCAGGCTCACAGACCACAAAAAACTTAGTCCCTGTGTAGGAGAAGAATTATTTTCGTAAGTAATTGGCTTATATCAATACTTGAAAAGTTTGCCGGAGACATTAAAAACTGAATATGGAACTGCTCAACATTGAAAAGGCACGCCCATTAAGGTGACGATATAAATGCAGAAGCAAGATATGGAAACACTGGTACAGCAGCCCAACATCTAGAAATATTTCAACTGTTAAGAACTCAAGTTCATTATCATCCAAATCAGAAGATCCATACGTGACCTTTTACAGAGGCTTGGAAAACCTTATATAGCATATAGACATTCATTTTCTAGATAGGGAAGACCAAAAAGAGGACAACTAAAAAAAAGGCAATGAGCAATAAGCGCTTATTATCTGATAAATAAATGAGTACATAGAAAATTATTACAACTATGCAGAGAGAAAAAATATGTGAAACATAATGAAATAACATATATTTGTGTACGGATTCAGGGGAATTAAATGTTAATATAAACAAGCTCTTCTATCTACTATCTTTCACATGATATATACTAGGTCATGCCCCCAAAATATTGTATTAATTGCAACAACGATCCTCCCACCCAACCTAAATGATTCTGAATTCTGATTTTTTACCCTAAATTCTAATAGTCACAAAAATGATTTTCAAATTCGCAACATATACAACAGCCAAAGCACAAATACGCCAAAATCGATGGTGTACCCATATCATATGGGTATCTGATATGGAAATGCATATTATACAACAGCTGCTGCATTTGTGTGCGTGTGTGTGTGTGTATCTTTTTTTTTTTTTTTTCTGGATATGCCATTACCAGACTGAGACGTCTGGATATGGTGCTGAGCTACTAGTGACGACTACCATCGACTCACTAGACAAGCCATCATCACCGGTGAGGTGAGCTTCTCTGTTCCTTCTTTGATGTTCAATTTTGGTTGAGAAGCAAGAGGGAATTTCGGGTGAGGGGAGACGGGGGAGATTTCCAGGGGATGGGTTGGCTGGGCATGGAATGTGGCTGGCAAAAAGGGTTTTTTTTTTAAAGTTCTTTTTTATTTTATATTTAAACATTTTTTTGTTATGAGTAACTTTTTTTTATTGTGATTTGGATTTATATTGTATCTTTGTTGAATTTGAAATGATAAATGACAATATTAATGCTTCTTGTGACAATGATTATTGATTATATTTTGTTGTTAACTTTGAACTGTCTTTTTATGTTTATCAATTATGCAGTATATTTTACATATATAAAAATAATTTTAATATTTTATGTTAATATATCCTGATGTACTCGTATCCAACATTTTAAAAAACTTGTCGTATCCTTGTGTTGTATCATATTGGATATGATACTCATACCTGTAACCGTGCTACATATGGGGCTTAGCTCAAAACCTGGAAGATAGCTACGTGATAAGTCCATGTTTTCAACAAGCACCTTGAATGAGCAACACGTAAGCCACCAATAATTATCTAGAGCTTCTGATTAACTAAAATTACTTAAACTTTCTTTCATCGTAAACTCGCCAGACTATAGCTATGTGCAATGCCTCATACAAGTGTTTGCATGAGAAAAAAAAAGGCTGGTACAAGATACACCAATCAGTTATATGTAAATGAGGTTAGACATTCACTCATCATTTTATTCATCAAGCAAATTAGAAAGCTAATGTAATAATATTAAAAAAAAATACCAGTCAGCGATTGAAAGCAATGAAGATCAAATGTGTCGGCTTGGAGAAGTTCAATTCCTGAACAACCTGAAACAGGTGATAACTGCTGAGAGATGGCATGCATTGAATGCCATAAACTTGCCACCCGCAAGCTATCATTGGTATCCATTCGTCCAGCAGACCCATAATCCTAAATGTCAAAAAATTTAACATAATTGTTGTTCTTATACTTTCCGTGTCAAAAAAATTCTTTGCAACTATAACTAAAATAATGGAATTGAATGTTGTTTTAACAAAAAGTAGGAAAGAAAGTTAAGCTATCATTGGCTATGCATCTGCCCACTGGGCCCATATCCTAATTATTGTAATATTCAACTTATTTCTTAAACATACTGACAGTTATAAGAAACAAATAACTTAAAATACCACAAAAAATATACTGAGAAACAGGTGGGATGGAAATAAAAAGGTATCTCGGTCATTTCTTTAATTAAACTTATCAGCTGAAGCTCAATCTATAAGGTGAACATATGTGACCTAAACAATAAAGCAACATGTTAAGCTCATCAACCAGAGAGAATGAATCAACAACAATAATGCTTTCTGCCACCAATTTTGCGGGAACATTATAGAACTTTTTCCTAGGAACCAAACAGAAAATAGTTTAAAGTCCACATTGGGGAGCAATGGAAAGAGAATTTAGAACAACCAAACCTTATAGTAGATTAATCCACCAGACTTATTGATTATGTAAAGACTGTAAATTGCCGCCATTCCAAAAGCTTTTGCTAGAATCTGAAATAAAGGTGAAGATGGAGTTTAACAACAAAAATTTCATAAAAATTCTTATACTTACCACAATAACAGTATCTAGAAATTTATAGTCATTTTGTAAAACAATGCTATCAGTGGCCTATTACTTAGTGTTGATATGATGCATCAGAAAGTTTCATGAAATTTTGAAATGCAGCCATTTAATTCCCTTCAATTGCAAAACTTTGTTTGGGCAATTGAACTTGAATTAAAATTTTGTTGCAGAATTTGATGAAACAAAAACAAAGAACATCTGACTGCAAAACTGCATGCATAATATAAAATTGAAAGTATATTGTCCATGCTCCAATTTATGGATACGAACATAAATAAAACATATTCTTATTCATACTAGAAACACAGAAACAGGTCTCACATTTCCACAATAAAGTTGGTCCATGACCCACATAGGAGGTAATTTAAAGCTCACATCTAGAAATAATTATTCACAAGATACCAAGAAAAACCCCATCAAATGACTCATGCATAAGCAGTAAGGGCATATTTTCTAAATAAAGTTAAACACATACTTTTGAACATCAGCATATACATATACATGTAGGTTGTGATTTAGAGTAGCATTTACAACCAATCAACAATAGAGTGAACATCAAAAGAAGATAATCATGAACATAAAATATTATAACTCATATCAATATCATGAAGTGTCCCAAAGCTCCCTCTAAGGTCAAGGGTGCTCACTAGAATTAATACATATGATGTTTTGCAGGTTCACAGGCCACATACGGCCACATACGGCTCTTTCCCCTTACATGTCTGTAACGTGTGGTACTTGTTCATAATTGGTTCCTCATTTTTTCTTACATTTTTCTATTGCTGCATGAATACTAGGCGTGCCCTAGGACCTTGGACCAATTTTTTGTGACTAGCTTTAATGGTTTTGGTAGAAGTAGAGAGACTAAATTTTTATGTCAATGTGCAGCTATGCTACTATTTGGTGCATTTGGTTGGAGCTTGTTCCCCCCTCCTTTCCCCTCAGAGCCCCAAATTCATTCCCATCAAATTAGGAGATAAGGAGGGGAAAGAATTTATCTTAAATTAAATAAGGGGAAATAAATCTCATTCCCATACTTTAACTTCAACTCACAAACAAGGGGAAGGGAGTTTCCCTCCTTTCTTTATTTAAACATCCAAAGAGGGGAAAGTAACTCCCCCTCCATCCCTTCCCTCCCCTTTCCATTCTTTTCCCTTCTAAAAACTTCCAAACATAGCATTAGGGTAACTTGTAGCTTACACCCTTTGACTTTGGCCCATGTGCGAATTAGAACTTAATGTTTGAAAAGGCGCAAATGAGTGCCCCTAAACTTCACACTTGGTGCAAAAAACACCTTCCATTTAGCAAACCATTAAACATTTGACTGAAATTGTCACGTGACATACACAGGACACCAAAACAATTAGTGAGGAAATTACAAATGAAGTTTTAGTTATGTCAGTTATTCACTTAAATCTAGTTTTTCATTAAGTATGGTATTATTAGAGGTTAAACATGTTTTCATTCTTTAATTTTTCTATTTTTTTTCTTCCATTTGTGATTTCCCCACTACCACTAGTTTTTTGGAGTAATCACGTGACAACTCTTTCAAATATCTAACGGTTTACTTAATAGAGAGTGTTTTTGGGCACATAGTTTGAAGTTCAAGGGTTATGTGAATATTTTCAAACCCTAAGGTCTAATCCGCACATGGGCCAAAGTTCAAGGGTGCAAACTGCAATTTACCCTTAACTTTAAATGGGACAGTGAATAGCCACTCGTTTAAAATATTAACAAACAACCCAATTTGTTAAGCACCTAAACATAAAATTTCTTGAAACAACAAAAATAATATCAAAGATCCAGAGATTTGTAAGTACAAATACATGAACATGAATATCAAAATACAATTTGTGAAAGGTACAAGAGAAAATACATCCAATACTAACCAATAAAATCACATTTCTCCCCCGTTAGAATAACTGAAAATCAGGTGTCACATACTAAAGTATGAATCAAGCCAACATAAAAGAGGAAAAACTAGCCACACAGTCAGTCATGTAATAATAAAAATCAAGATGTAGGAACACAAATTGATATAAGAATGAGTCATACATCAATCATGTTACACATTCCCTTCCCTTATCTTCTTCTTCCTTTTCTTTTGGAGGAAGGTCAAACAGATGAAGAATCAAGCTCACAGCCTCTGAATCAAGGCCTTAAGGATACCAGCTTTATTTCATATTTTCATATGTAGATTTGTTACGAAAACCCAACTGACTCACCATCTTTACAGCTCTTAATTTGCCTAGCTAAGGCCAGCTTAAAGTAAACTATGAGAAGAATTCAAGAACTCACTAAACAATCAAAAGCTTATATGGAAGCAATCGGTTTAAACTTGGTTCTAGTCAATCAAAAACTCACACTCTTAGCCCGTTTATTTCCTTGCTATACCTAACATTCTGATTTTGCATATTCAATAATTTTCATTCAAAAGAAATTGACCAGTCCTAGATAGCGGTTCAACTATTGCCCAGAATAAAACTCCTCCGGAAGAATAGCTATCCAATTCGCAGAAAATGGTAAAAAAAAAAAAAGCTGAATCGGTAGCTCCGCAATCTCAAAACCAAACAGAAACGATGGATCATGAAAGCGAGGTATAGATACAAATAAATAGAGTGTAATAGCGAATGAGCGTGACCGTGTGAGACAGACAAGGGACGGGACGGCGGCGGCACCTCAAGCGCCGCGGAGGAGGCAGCGGTGGCGAAGAGCACCTGAAAGCAGAAGAAAAGTGAAGGGATCTGATGAAGTCACTGCCAATGGAATTTCCGACTGTCAGTGTCAGACTGTGGCTGTGTCTTGTTTCAGTTAGGCTTTTTTATTTTTTTTTTTTTACATGCCTTGAAGATATACCTTACGGAAAAAAAAAGTCATGAAGTCCATAGTTGAAATTGAAGATAAAATAATAATAATAATAATAATTTATACAATATATAAAGATGATTGTCAAGTTTGATATTCATTTTATAATTTATCAAAATGTCACTCATTTAACAATTACTTATACAAACACTCACTTAATAATTACTAATAGTTTTAAGTTTAGTAACTTTCCTCTACCTTTTATCCATTTGAATCCTTACTGATCAAACATACAAATTTAAAAAACTATTAAATTAGTTTATCAAAAAATTATATATATTCATACAATTTAATTATTAATTATTTTTATTTATTTTTGTATCGCTACATAGAGCCACGTAAAGAGTGCGAGATAAAATACAATTACTTTTAGAATTATGGTTTTGCTACTGAAAGCCCGAAACACTCCAAGTTCCATGGCTATTGACATGGATGGATGTTGTATTGAGATTTGCAACACTAATCAAGTCAAACTTAAAATATTTTTGATGAATTATCGCGTCCATAGCAAATCCCTTAAAATTAGAGGTTATTTCAAAGTAACTAAAATGTAGATATTCTTCTTAAACAATCATCACAAATACACACACAAAAGACACTTGAGAGTTGAGACAAAAACTTTTATTACCCCCAACAATGTCCACATCTAAAGAGCGCAAGTGAACAGAGTAAATGAACAAAGAACCATTCTTCAACGCTTTTAGTCAATGAACTGCAATGACTTTATTGATGAATTCAGCATCCCAAATAAATGTAATTTACATCAATAATTTATGATTCCAGGTTCCAGATTTCCAGGTAATACATTCTGTATCATTTTTTAAAAAAAAAATTCATTCATTTAAGAATATGGAGGGTACCACGGCAGCCTACAACCATTAAATGAGAAAAATGAAGGCTCTCAAATGGTTTAGATGCCTTGCTTCAACAGTTCAACATACCATATCTTCAACTTTAACAAACACTTGGATAAAATTTGGATAACGTCTTAAAGGCCGCTGGATCTGTGATGACCTGCACAGAATTGGACGGTGCTCCTGCATCTTTCAAGTCTGTGTTGCAACCCCATACCCGAACGATTAGTCTCCGACACTTGGGAGATGACTGTTTAAAATACACCTTGTACCAGTCAACAACATCATGCTTGCTTATGTTCCTCAGTTCTTCTGCTTCCTTCTTCGACATATCAAAGGTATACCTGAAAATCACAGTATTTTATTATCATATTATAAAGCATCATTGCAGTAACAAATTACAGCTTAAGCACATTCCTTTGAGGCTTTGACCTGTTTAGTCCTCCCTAAACTTCTGACAAGACTTAACAGCAACTGTTCCAAACTAACAGGACAGATTCAACAGTAACCAGAAATAACAAAATATCTACAGAAAAGATATCTAGCAGCTGAGCCATGTAGGAATAAATGGCTGCTAGTTATAATGCCTCACCACACACAAAAAAAAATGACACTTCAACTAAAGTCTACCATCTAGACCCGAAAATATGTAAAGCACCTTTTATCAACAATCTGACTCCACAATCTATTGCTTTCATACGTAAGTGATGGATCTTTCTCCAGCAGCTTTGCCATTAACCCATTTTTGTAATTCTCAAACGAATCACCATCAAGCCCATCCTGCAATCCCAATATTTCCTTTAAAACATAAGTCTCCATTCAGCAAATATAGATTTCAATACATATTTTAGACAAGGGAATTCAAAACCTTGCATCCCTTGATCCAAGATGTTTTTCTATAAAAGGTCAATTTCAGAAAACATGCCATTCAATAACAGCCATAAGGCACTGACTCAAGGAATACACAGAAAAGAATCTTTTGTCAAATAGAAAGTACACGCAATGAAAATGGGAATAGAAGAGCTATCACTGATAGGTATTTCTCAAGGTCAAATCCTGTTAAATTTGAAGCAGCTAATAGTTGTTTCCTGGTTTTCTCAAGCTCTTGTGAAAAGAGAGATCTCAGATTACAATAAAAAGGCTTAGTTGTAGCTTTGATCCCCTACTTTAGCAAAACGGATAGTTTGGTCCCTCTATTTTTAGAAAATGAGCACTTTTCATCCCTCTGTTGACAGAAAATACTGACGTGGCATTAAAAATATTAACTTTTATTTTCAAATAAGCCGTTTAAATGCATGTGACATAGCTCCCTAATGACATGTTAGCATCCTCCGTCAGGTTTTTAACAACACATTGACAAAGGGATTAAAACTGCTCATTTTCTGAAAATTACATAGACCAAATAGTTCATTTTGAAAATAGCAAGACCAAATCATTCATTTTGCTAAAATAGGAGGACAAAACTGCAATTAAGTTTAAGCCTAATAAAAACTTTTTAGAATGCGTTGTTAGAATAGTGACTTTAACTTTTCAAGAAATACTTCCTCTTCTTTTTTTTTTTTCCCTACCTCCTGTTTTTCATTGAATTTGAGACAACTATTATAGAACAGGTATTAATAATGTTAAATTCACAGCAAAAAAAAAAAGACTTGGATGATAAACAATCAAGTATGGGCTATAACAATGTTAAAGCCAACATGCGAGGCAAAAAAATATTTTAGACTTTGCAGATTTCAAGTTCCAAGTACTTTATTATTCTCATCTGTCTCCCTTTCTAAAAATAGCAGGATGTGCAGCCTCACAACTTCTTGAGCACCCCAAGTCATTTGTCAACTTCATTGCAGTTTACGGGGAAGCAATTAGGCTAAGAACATGCCAAGACGGTAGAAGGAACCAGGAATACTTACCAACAATTCTTCCAGGCCATTTATAAAGTTGTCAATTCTTCCTTGCAAGTAAACAGGGTTGTACTCAGATGACTGAACACAGAAACAAAACCCAAAAACACGGTATGTTATTCGTGGGCTACATTCAACAATATAACCAAGCTGCTCCTTTGTCCTGTATTCAAATACATATTAAGAACTTCAGCCCCCCAAACAGACAAACAAGAAGATAGAAGAGGAGAAAACAGAGAAAGATGAAGAAAACAGCAAACTCAACTTAAATGAAAGAGTTGCTGAAAGCAACATGGTTTCATTGAATTTGAAACTATGCTTTCAGTATCATTAAGGTTCTATAACATAACTGAAAATTTTATGCCAGACAAAGACTACTTCACTATCAAGCCGTCAATAACCTATGCTCTGAACTAGTTTATAATGAACAGCAACCAATAAGTTTCAGTTCAGAACAGATGACACACCCACATAATAAACGCCAGCACAAGTGTATTTTGTCTTGCACTGAGAAGACAGGTAACAAGCAACAAACATTGTCATTCTAAAAGAGAAATTTTGTTTTGAGCAAAGAACTACAATCAAGGATTCCTGCTACAACCCTGAGAAAACAGGAAACGAAAGTATGCATCTTCATTAACAAATATCAGATAGTCAAATGCAAGATGCTTCTAGCATCAGATTGTCACCTCAGCTGATTGAACAGTGGCTCCTCCACAATTTCATCAAAAAGATCAATCAAAGCTTTCAATTTGGTAGATTCCATCCCAACATCTTGCTCAATTTGGAAATAAAGCTGCATAAATAACAAAAAACAAAGTAAGAAGCAGGGGAAATTTGTCAGAGATTATTAAAAACAGATTATCTATGGAAGGCATTGGTGAAATACCAACAAAAACTAATCTAACTCTAATTACCTCAACCACAGAGTTTTTTTCCAACTTGTTCTTCACACTGACATCTCGAATTAAATTGGCACTGGATGGGAGGCAAATAACACGCTCCGCATGCCTCAACTCAATAGGGAGTGGATTTACAGGAAAATTCATCTTAAATATATTTGATATGCTAATTGCTTCTTCTTCTGACAGGTTTCCATGGCATAGACCCTCAATGTATAGCTGTGCAAAGTTAAGACAGAAAAGAATATTCAGCAAAAAAAAAAAAGACAGAAAAGAATAAATCTTCAACAATGTCATAATAGCAAATTAAAGATAAAAGTAACAAAAGAAAAAGTTATAATTAACCTCAATTGACTTGTCCATGTTCATCAGGGAACTCATGTTTACAAAATCAACTTATTACAGGTTTTCAAGGGTGACACAAGTCAGCAGATGAATGAACTCTAATCCTAAGACCTCTAAGCTCTACCATTATTTACTAACATCAGTGTTACTCCTGAAGCAAGCGTAGTGTAGTCGGAAGACAATCAAGAGTGCAAAGAATCTAATAGACTAATATTAAATATGTCATATCTACCTGGGAGCAAAGCTCAGGGATAAATGCCTTCAGATCATCAAGAAACAAATCATTTAGATAATGCAGCTTCTCATCTACGTCATAAAAGCTCTCGCACAGAACTTGCAATCTCAAGTATGATGAATGGTTTAGAGACTTCATGTTGGTGTTCTTTAAAGTTCTCTTCACATCTTCTTTTATAACCTGTTCAAATTGGTCCATGACAAAAAAGAAGGAAAACAGAAGATTTGAAAAAGGGGGGATAGGGGCAGGGGAAGGAAAACACAGTTAATGTTTTGAAAGGAAATCCAAAAGAAACATGACATATACCTTATATCGATCATCAGTTGGCATAAAAGATCTAGCTACCGACAAAACTTTAGATAAGAGAACTGGAAGCTTATCATTGAAACCGTAGACCTTCAGCTCAAGCTTGTCACCAACAAAAGAGACAGAAGTTTCTAACTTGGCAACACTGGCCTGCATGCATAGACACGGGCTCATATACAAAGATATCTAAAATAGGATGGGACTATTAGCACTCCCAATTGCCTTTCTGGAAATTTATTAAAAAAGTGATTTTCATCCAACTAGAAGAGAAAAATAGTGCATGCCAGAAAGCTATATATCTTCTGGACTCACTTTCTACAAAGATATTACTGAATTAGAGCATTGCTGTGATTGATAACAGGTAAACTGATGGTTATCTAATTTTAAGATTAGTTAGTGACAAGCTACAGAAACAACAGAAATGGATAATATTGGAACGTACAAAATACTCTTAAATGAATAAGTAAAGCATTCTATAAATAACATATTAAAAAGAAAACACAAGGCTGTGTCCCAAAAAAAAGAGACAATGTAACCAATGCTTCTAATTTATGGTATGAGGGTATGTGGCACTAGCAAAACCAAGTCTTTCTACAATTAAATTTTTTTAATGAAAAAATTTATTAAGAAACAGAAGAGTACAAAAGGAGGAAAAGAAATCCTCCTAGAACAAGAAAGAAATAAACAAAGTAGAAGAAACAAAAGAAAACTTAATGCATAGATAAGCAGATTTTTTATGAAGGATATATAACACAGAAAAATAAGTGGAGTTTTACTGCTATAGAAGATAAATGATTAAACCTGATATATGATTTCATTCAGCTCGTCTTTAAGAAGGTGAATGAACAATTCAGACAATACACAACTCTTTACGTTATCATATCCACCCTTCAAGTTAATTCGAAAATATGTATTGGCACGAGGAACTTTGAAAGTATTATCCAGCTTGTACCAGAATTTCATCAACGGTTCATCAACTATACATCTAGGAGAAGTTGAATTTGCAAAATCATCAACGCATGTGTCACCAGCACGAATGGAAAAGTCACTTGGAATAAACTCATTCTTGGAAGGAAGATACAGTGAAGCATCAATTTCCAGAGGATTCCTCCATAATTCCATCAAATTTTGAGCAATATCTTCTTCAACATAACGTGAACCAAACCAAGGTTCATATTGGAAGTCTGAAAAGAAAAGCAACATCAAGTAGTTCAATCATCTCCATGGAAATACAACTTCCAACATTAATTTTTGAACAGTGTGATTTCAGTTAACATTTTCCATTAGTCCAACATAACAGGCACATACAGTAGCAAAAAATAAATTATGGAAAAGATTTTTAAAAAAAAAGCTATAATTACAATATCATTATTGGATTATCAAGGGGCATGGTAACAGCCACTAGCTTAGACCTTTACCACACATTCAATGATATAGGCAAAGGAAATATGGCCTAAATGCAATTAGATAAGGGAGAAAAAAGAACGCACCTTCTGACTTAAGGAATGACTTTGAAACAACATCTACCCTCATGTTTTCTGGAATGAAGAAACCAAGAACTTGTTTTATCAACTGCTCATCCCAAGTCTTGTACACATAGTCACCATAAATGACATGCTCTGGTGGATAAAAGTGTAAATTCTCTGCAGAATATAATAATAAGATAAGGATAATAAATTTGTACAATAATTATCTAAGATTTTCAGAATATCAATACTTCCAACAGAGGAAACAACCACAAATAAGAAAGGGCCAGCAGACTCTTCCATATAGCATATACTACAATATGGGTTGATTGCAGGACAAATAGATCTTCAGTTTTTGCTGTAATCAGTAAATGGCAATGAGGCTTCTCTCATCTCTAATGTATGCTTTGCCTTTAACAAATATTATAGACTAGTACATTGCTTCAAATTAACTCCTAATAGCACAGAACGGATATCGAGCTCACATCTTTTTTCACTTTGCCAATTCCATATTAAAGCCTAGTGTTAGGTATATGAAACAAGATACCTAATTAGAATATCAAGCTGTTCTCAGATACTTAGGCAAAGAAAAGTTTAAACTCTAAACCTTTAAAACCTAGATACTTTGAAAAAGAAACCAAGCACGCTTGAAACAGTTGACAACCTTGCCATAATTAGCACTCTTTAGGGCCAACTTGCAATATCATTATGCAATAAATTTTATGGGAGCACTGATCGCTAAATAATAGATGAAAAACATAAAGGGGAGGAAAAGGAAATACCATGCACAAAAGCACTTCAAACATTAATTATCAGAAGAATTAGTTACTCAAGATAGTCCCTTGAAATGCACTCATCTAAGAAAGTAAAATGACATTAGTAAAAGACTCACAATAAGCTAAAATGATTAACCAATTCCACAAACTTCAGAACATAGTTCTCTCTCCTTTTACAACACTGATTCTACTGAAGTTAACATTATTATCCTTTCAAACATGCACAGTGATTTAGATTCATTCTTGTACCAGTCTACGTCCTATTTCAGACACCAAGATTTTTGAATGATGCTAACTTCAGAGGTCCCCTCCCTTTCATATGTTAAGCAATCTTCAACAACTTAAAAAGAGAAAGATTAAACTCTTCATTATCAAGAAAACAAATTTGAGAAAAATAAATTAGAAACCTGCAAGCTCAGCAGCATAATCATCCTGAGGCTGCTCTTCAGCAAATCTGAATTCCATGTTTCCAATATTCTGAAGTTCTTTAAATATCCATTCTTGTGGAGAAACTTGACGCAACAACTTAAGGTATTGATAGACAAAGCCAATGATATCAAAGATCTGGGTGGTGAAAAAACGTTAAGCCAAATTGAAGTAAGAAAAGCAATATTGTTGAAAGCATATATTGATCATAATATTGTTTTCCCCACCAAATAGTCAATAATGCTTCCACCAACCTCACCTCACATTTGTTTTTATTTAATGCAAAAAAATTTAATCATTAAAATTCCCAACGTTTGATGAAGCTGAAACTGAAATTGATCTTACAAGAAGAATAGGTATATACCTTGAGCCCTTGACAAGTGAAAGCTCACCAAAAACACAATAGTTATTCTTACTCTTTTATCTTAAGGACCTATACAAATTAAGAAAATGAGATTACCTTTTCCACACCAGAGTCAGTGAGGTGTATGGACATGGCAAAGTTATAAGCTATAGATGAGCGATGCATTCCTTCATCGACAACACCAGCAGATAGAGATGTAGCCCACCCTCTAGCCTTGAGAAAAGAAAGCAAGCTTCCCCTGCCCTCTGAAAGGGTAATTATGGTATTGTTAATAAAAGCCACACCAGAAAACATCCAGCCTTAGATTTTAGATATAAATATAATGACACTTAGAGTTTTGAAGAAAAAACACCATCTTGTAAAGGACATTATCATTGAAAGAATTTAACCCGAACTAATTTCCATTGCATATTATATGGTTAAGCTATGAAACATAACAACTTTGAAGATATGAGAATGGAACTAAATTATTTACAAATAAAAATGTGAGAACAAAACTATCTTTTTGATTAAACATATGTATACAATATACATTACAGTTTTGGGCAGAAAACATATTTTGTTGGTCATACATTAGTAGAAAACAAAGACCAGTTTCTTTCTTGCTATTATTAACCAAATAGATGACAACTTGCACCTGCTTTGCAGGAAATTTATTGATTAACTTTGAAACATCACAAGAAAAGAAGGGAGAGAATTGCTAATGAAGTAAGAGTGTCTCATACAATTGTATTATTTTAGTTTAATCTGACCACAGAGGTAAATGCATGACAACAGATAGATACAGATATACACTCTGAACCTTCTAGGTATCATAATGACATATCTTACCATGCCCAAGTAGATGAGCTAAATAATCCTCTGGTTTCTTTAAATACTCTTGGTGTAGACAGGGCAGTGTCCATGTTAAGTCGAGGATATGAACATCTTTGACAGCTTCTAGCTGATAAACTTTACCAGATTTCCAAATAGGACCTTCCACTTTGAACTCTGGGTTTACTTGAGGACCTTTTTTGACAGCAGCAAACAATTCCACAACCCAACTCTCAAGCACATCCAGAGACTCTGTATTATAAAGCATATCATTAAAATCATATCACCATATATTGGTTTTAAGAACAGGTAGCAACCATGTGTTACATTCCTACTCCTGACTAGTGTCATTAGAGCAAATCACCTGTTTCAAAGTTAAGGAAGTGTATAGACCAAACTATTTGCATCGCATAATGGTTCTAAACTGCAGTTGCAGTTATGCTGCAATTCTAAAAATTGCGGATAATTGCGGAAAAATGCGTTACCACAATGTTACAAGTGCAATTATTCAATTTCAAAACAAATAATCTTATCAACGTTAGCAAGGTCCTTGTCTCATTCTTTTAATTAAAAAGATACTTAACTGTGCCTCAATCTTATGAGACTGAAAAGTCAATTCCTTTTTCATTAGCAGGCTCTTCACTTTGAATAACAGTCTTGCAGTAGTATCATTTAGAAAACATGAACTATACAAATACCACAACTAATGAAAAGAAGACTTATATGCCCAAAACCATATAAATTGAATAAAAAAATGGGATCTTTCACATGAATTTTTTTCACCATTTTCCCTTTAAGAACAAGGACACAAAGTAAGACATAAGTTCTAGACCAGTAAGATATGCATAGCATGGTTGTTTCTTAAGCTTATTAGTTTTCCTAGGTATTATGGTTCAAAATTCTTAAGGAACATAGTCCTTTTAGGAAAAGAGTTTCCACTTTTCTGATTTGGTTTTAACATGCTGCACAGTATCACAAATTTTAATATTGAATACTTTAGTTGCAAGGAGAGTCAACAACTCTCTCAATGCACTATCTAAATTAAATGGGAGTTCTGGGTCTCACATTCAGCTAATTTATTGCTTGGAACTAAACATGCTAGGATAAACTTGGTAAACTTCCTAACTCTAAAATTGCATAACTATATAAAATATAATAAAATAGAGCTTCACCTCCACCAATAACAACAAGCTTCATTAATCCACCATGGTAATAATCCATGTATAATTTCAATATTTGCTCACGCAAATTGATACCCTTCTCCACAGCATCAACCAGGCTCTTCTTATTCCCTTCATATACATGAAAAAGAAATAAAATGGCATTTCAACTATACAGAGGAACTAATTGATCAACAAATGGATGAATAACATTTACAACTTACCCCAAAAGAATCTGTTTAAAGGATGACCAGGTGCAGAAGTATGGCACTGAAGTTGTTGAAGACGGCAAGCATCACTTTGTAAAACCTGGTTGAATTCTATGTTCAGTTTTGTACATCATTATGGCATACAATTTGTCAACCAAAAACAGACTTCATCAGCAAACGAGATAATCAAGTTGAAGCTCTTTCTAAAATTAGAAAAAATAAAAGCAAAGTGAAAAGCTGTAGGTACAGATTAGAATGGGACATGTCACATACCTGAATCTACTGCAAGTACTTCTCGCTCCATGGCCTCCATTTTTACAAGAGGTGAAACAAAGAACTGAGAAAATCTGATAAGGCAAGAGACCAACAAAAGAGTTTTTAAAAAAAATCTGAAAAGAAGAATTTAAGTGACTATATCAACAAACAGAAATCTAGCACATTAAAGAGAACTGAAATGGTCAATATTCTTAACTACTTATATAAACATTATGAAAACTGAACCATTAGATTCATTGCAACTAGATTTTATGCCCAATGTAACCAGTAACAAATATTGATAACTCAAATATTATTAACCTTATTACCGATATATAACTTGCCAGCATACATTCATATCAAAAAAAAAAAAAAAAACGTTACCAGCATACATAAAATGCAGCCATAATATAGCTTCATATAACACTACTGTTAGTGCTGTCAATATTAGTCTTTTAAGATTTAAACTTAAATCATTTTTTTTTTAATAAAAGAAGAAGTTTATTAAGAGTTAAGACGAAGAGAAGAAAAATACAAGGAATTTGGAGGATAAAGGATCCTCTATACCCAAAAAAGGAAAAATAAAATAGCAAACAAAATAGAAAACGGCAACGGAGCAAAGCTACCCAATCCCTTTGCATATCTGTTAGGGAAACTCCCTGAGAAAAACCATAAACTTTACACCAAATAGAAGTTAAACGCCCAATCTTATCCCAAATCAAATGCTGAGCCAAAGATACCTCCTTAAAAATACAAGCATTAGACTCCAAACAAATGCACCAAATAGTAGCAAAAATTACACATTGTCATAAAAGATTTAGCATCTTTACTCCTACCAAAACCATTAAAGCTAATCACCAGCAATTGGTCCAAGGACCCAGGGCACACCAGAATACACCAAAAAGGCTAAATAATGTATTCCACAAAGAAACAATAACAGAATAATATAAGAATATACGAGGAACCGACTTAAAAAAACACCACACATAACACGCATAAAAAGGGAAAGAGCCTTATGAGGCATGTGAAGTTGCAACATGTCATTAGTATTGATTCTATTAAGCACCACAATCCAAATAAAAGATTTACGTTATAGGGAGCTTCGGACTTCCAAATAGGTTTATCAAGAAAGCAAGTAGCTCTATTCAATGGATGAGTTAGAAAACGAAAAAAAGATTAGCATGAAAACACCCCAAAAGGTCAAAAGATCAAATCCTTTTATCCGAATTATAAGACAACTGAATAAAGTTAATGATACCCAAAAGACACCTCCTTAATCAATATTAGATAGCTCGTAGATAATAAAAGGAGAAAGATATAACAACATGCGCTAGTAAGAGTTTGCCTATGTGAGAATAAGGGTAAAGGGGAAAAGAGACTGAATAAATGTCAAGAAGGAGAGTAAATTAATTATAAGAAAAACCAACTAATACATAAGCAACTTCGCAGGGTGGAACCCAAACAAGGGTTCTCCTTCTACAAAGTAGTATAACTGAGGTGATAATGATAACCTATAAATGATGGCACATGCGGCTTCCTAACCTAATAAACTTTTAAAAATGTCAAAGAATTATTATATCTGTTTAATTTCTAGAGAAAAACTGCAATACATAAAATTCATGTCACAACTTGTTTGTCCAACATCGTATGTGTCAAAGATCTAGACTTCATGTCACACCATTTCATCAGCAACAGAATTTACATAATGTAATAACATAGATAAATTACAGCAATATGAAAGACACATTATAATTCTCACATTCAAGATGTAGAATCAAGTTCACTGGATTAATGATCTATACATTATAGGACTTGTGTTCCAACAACCATTGAGATGACTAAAATAATCAAGATGTAGGATCAAGTTTACAGGATTAATGATCCATCAGTCTCAAATTCCAATATATTCATGTCCTATTTTATTATTTCCAACATATGTGGTCAGTAATCTACTATACAGTTAAAGATATTAAAAATAATCTTTTTTACTTCCAGAGAACTGCAGTTACTAAAATTCTTTCCATACACCGTATGTTTAACATATACATGATCACCAGATAATATACAGATTCACAGGCTGTTAGCAACCAGAAATACAAGTACAAAATTTAATGCCAATTTAGAGGCAATAATTGGATACAGAACCTATCTGCAAAACGTAATGAGTAAAATCATATAATAGACTGGAATTCTCCTGTTAATACAATTAGCAGACTTTACCTTCTCAGGGCACCCATGAGAAACTCTCGCTTCACTTCAAAATGGTAGCAGGTATGTTCAGTCTCAGTGTATGCATTTGATGAGCCACCATGCTTGGACAAATAGCTATCATACTAGCAATAAAAAAAAGTCAAACTGCTAGGCCAATCAACTGTAAGTTATGCTTCTTTCACATATATGAAGAGCACAATTAACTAGAACAAAATCAAGAATTCAAGTCATACATACAAAGAAATTAATCATATTAATCCTAATTAATTTTAAGTTTCTATAACAGGAAAAATAACATAACCAATTGGGATTAAGAGTTAACTGAGTCAGGCCAAATCACAAAAAATGACATCTGATAGGTAGAAGCAATAGAAGGATCACTTAGATGACAATAATAATAATGCAAGGACATAAATGTCACATACATTTATTATTTATTTCATCATTCAACTTTTGAAAGTTGAAACTTCAAAAAGACCCTCCAGGGTCAATGTGGCATTCAGGGAAAGGAATACCAAGATTGCTTACAGCTATAAAATCCTACATAACCTGAAATCCATAATATATTCTTCCATCAACGGCTTCATATAGTGAAAACTTTCTTGATTGAGGACAGGAAAAATTCCTGACTTTGAATTTAGGCACATCATAAAGGGAAAGGGAATAAGAGATTACTCATGCAAAAGTAGCATCAATTTTATCTCATCTGACATTATTATTATGTCATAACAGCAGATCTTCAGGTTCACATTCCATATCTTTTAGACATTCTTATAAACCAAAACAAATATATTTTAGATAAATTTTATTTCCTTAATAATACACAAAGGATTTGATCATTTTTAATTTGACATAAGCATTAAGACCTTTATTAGTGGTCTCACTCTCACTAGATTCCAAATGGACATAATCACATAAATAAACAACCGATAATTTCAAATACATGACATAGCCAAACAGACCTCATTTTCATCTGGAAATTCATCACTTCCCATGAAGAGCATGTGTTCTGCAAAGCATGGAAAATATAAGTGATGCATGTGTACAAACATTAAACGCCAGAATAGTTGAAGGGGAAAAAAACAGGAAAGGGATAAATTTTATCTTGCCACACAAGAAAGACTGAGAGAATGGGCTTAATTACTTAAGTTACATTATTTTAAGGGCATAAAAGGAAGTGCAATATCATTTGGAAATGTTCAAAACCAGCATAGCATCACAAAAAGTGCCAAGAAGACAAGAATCATAGTGTGAAGGAAAAGTGGTCTTCTCAAATTCTCAATGCAGAGATGCTTTTTGGCTATGAAAAAGCGACAACTGATATTGACTTGTTTTATTATTTGAGAAATTAGTAATTTCAAACTGTGGTGTTGTTGCAGCACTAAAAAAGATAAGTGGCATCTAAAATTGAACATGGCTTGTGTTACTCCCTTTTGCTTCATACTACATTAACAAAATACATGTGTTCAATAAAAATAAAAAAGAAGATAAGAATTCAATCTCAGCAAATATTGGATAGCAACTTAGTACAGTCTAACATCTTTCAGCGTGCATAACCTTCAAAACCAAACCAATTACAGAGAATTTATAATTTACGAAATATAATAGTTATCCTCCTCTCTCTTAGTAGAAGGAAGTAAAAACATTTAAAAAAATAAAATAAAATTTTGCTTGTATAAGATAAATATCCAAACCTAAAAAATGTGCTAGTCCCTGCGCTTCAAATGGGTCACTGAAGCTGCCCATTCCTACACACATGGCTGCTGCAGCCTGCAATGGAAAAACACGAATTTATAGAGAAACAAAAGTACCAAGCCAAATACACATAACTGTTCTAAACTCACATTACTACATTTTCATGGATAATTCAGATCCTATCTCCCAGTTCCTTTTCCTACGATTTTCCATCAATAAAACGACAACCCACTAAGCCACCCGAGCAGGGCTTTCGAACAGGAAGCTAAAAATCCAAATGGGTATTAATCACAAGGGCATGACATAAAGATTACAACAGAAAAAAGTAACCTTTTTAGTTTGAGCAGCACTGGCAGCCTTGTCCCCTTTCCCTTCTACTTCACTATGATCAACATCCCCATCCTCGTCCTCAAAATCGTCGTCGTCCCCTTCTTTACTTCCCTCTTCCTCATCTTCATCCCCATCGTCATCTTCCTCCTCCTCTTCTTCATTGTCGCTTCCAGCAGCCTTGGGGGGCCCTTCAGGGTAAATCTCGGGATCATGAACCAGCAGAGCGCGAAGCCCATTTTCGAGCTCCAGGAGTCTGTAGAGACGCCTATCATTGGGAGACTTGAGCACGATGTCGTCGGAGGAGAAGGTGCGGCCACCCATTCCCATTCCCTTGGTTCTTGGTGGTCGACGCAAGAGGGTGAGAAGGAAGAGGGAGCGTGCAGTGACAGCAATGGACCTTATCGTGCTCTCTCGTGTTCTTGATTGGGTCGTCTTGCTTGGGACTCGGAACTCGCAACGCAAGTCTTGAGCGGCTTTTGCTTTTTGGTTTGGATTCTCGCAGGAAGCAGGAGAAAGAAACGAATCAAGGGTTGCTTCCACGGTTCCACCTACCTTCCATTGGTTAACACTGAACATTGGTATAATGGCATTGGACATTTCTCTTTTTGTTATTTAATAATAAATATATTAGATTTTTCATTATTATTATCTACTTAAATTAAATTTTTTTTAAAATAATAATAATTTATAAAATTAATATAATTATCATTAAATAACACAAAATAAAAAAATTTATTATTCTTTAAACACTTAAGATTTTTTTCATTGGAGTATTGGAATATTTTGGTATTTGTAAGTTGTTTTTTAAATTTTATTTTATTTGATTTTGTGAGGAATAATGTTGAGAAAACTATCTTATAAAGACTTTAAGGTTAATGTAATATTTAATCAAGGACCTTAATTTTAAAATTCACCAATTAAGGAATTAAATTCAACAAAAAAATATTCTAACAATAAATATTAATATAAAAAAAAATTCAGGTCATATAGAACCATGTATTTTACTTATATTATAAATTGTTTTAATATGCAAAATTGGATATTTTTATTTTTCCAACATTTTCCGATCAAGAAAATAATTCTTTGATGAAGTTAAGTCCCTCAATTGGTAATAATGAAAGTTTAGTGTCTTAATTAGTTTATTATAAAAAGTTTATGTGCTCAAATGATACTTCAATAGAATAATACTAACAACAAAACTTTAAATTTAAGAAAGAAAATTACTTCTTAACATGATTGTAGAACCTGAATAGAATTGGACAATTGAGCAAGTGTGTATTTAGATTCATTTATTTTGTGATCAAAATAGTTTATAATTATAATTTTACTAAGAGAATTTTTGAAAAAAAAGTAATTTTTTTTTTAAATAATTTGTTGCCAAACATGCACCATGTTCGATCAAATAATGGTTAGCATAAACCTATATCAATGTGGCTTAGTGGTAAGCAAACTAAAATCCCACTAAGACAAGTTTTACCAGTGATGTTAAGAGTTTGCATTAATCTAAAAAATACTTTATAGTAAAAGACAGTTTTAATACTCTAAACAAAGTTACACATCATAAGAAGTCATTGAATTTATGATTCAACTGGTATTTTACAAATCTTAGTCAACAAAAGACTATGGTATTTAAAATTTAAAACATCTCTAGTACATGTTTAAATTATTTTATTTTGTTTTTTAAAATTCTACAATTAAAATGTTCAACAGAGTTTTTATTTAAAAATTTTACTGTGTAAAATAAACAAATTAAAACATGTACTTTATCAAATCAAGTAAATTGGATAATTTAAACTCAATCGCATTTTGATTTAGTTATGTTACTGTACAGCTGAGTTCAAATTTTGAAGGTTAAATCCAAGTGTATCACTTATTGTATGATTTGAATGAAATGTTAAAAGATTAAATCGAATATTAAATGCATATGCACATATTTTGCTTTACATATATAATATTGATGTTTGTCTTCCTTTGCTTGGGCTTTACATCTTTTTGGCTTCTCCTAAACTCTTTGAAGCCTACTAAACATTTTTTCTTTCCAACATATTCTTTGTTAGGCAATTTAGGCAACTTGATGTCTCCCAACTTTGCAATGGAGCTTTTGATTTGCCTTCTAAGGATTGTTTATCAAAGAAGAATGATTTAGCCAATTATTCTTCGTCCTAGTTGTATGATGCTTAACTCCATGTCCACGGTATATTGATTTATTTCATTTGAAAAATAAATTTTATACGTCATATTAAAGCAAAAGTGTTCATGTGAGTAATATTATTTATGTATATTTTTTTATAAATTTTTCATTTATATCTATCTTTTACGAAAAAAGAGAGAAAAATAAAAAGAAAAAAAATAAACTTCTCTCTCTCTTTTTATCATAAAAAATAAATACAAAAAGAAAATGTAAAAATTAAGTTAAGGAATAACATTTTTGCTATGTTGGCGAATCCATGGTACCCCAAAACTTAGGAATAGCCCCTGTGGATAAGGCCCACTTTGAGTCCAGGTTGAGGGAAGTGTTTGTGTCAATGTCATTCATTGGCATAGAAGCAATGTGATATGGGAAAAAGGCCCAAAGTCCAGGTTGGCATGGGTTCTGGATATTGGATGGTTCTGAAGGATGCAAATTATGACCCCAAAAAAAAAAGGAGTTGCAAATTAGAGTATATAATGTCAACTCACGATCTATTATTATCTACCAAAACCAATGCATGTCTTATTGTGCCCTTCAAGATGTTGTCCATAACAGAGCAAATTCCTCATGTTTTTTGGAAGGCTTCCTTTCATTGGAAATTCGAGCACCACTCTTTGTGCAATTTTTCTTTTTTTTTTTGTTTAGTTCAATTAAACTGCTTGATATATCTAATTTTTTTAAATTAAAAATAATAATAATAATATGATATGGAAATATGATTCTCAGTAATTAAATTATAATTTTTATATTTAAAAACTTAACTTACTTCTGTTATATTAATATCTCATAAGTCACTATTTATATAATTAATAGCTCTATTGAAAAACTATCTTAATCATCTTAATTAAAAGATATGAAAAACTATCTTAATCATCTTAATTAAGAGGTATGACGTCTTTTATGAGACGAGGGATGCACACCAACACATCATGAATAGGGACGCAAGGGCTTTTCTTCAATTTTTGCATCTTTCAAGGGCTATGATTTCGAATCCTTTGAGACAATTTCTAGCTATATGCCTTAACTGGAAGCACTCCTTGGTTCGGTCAACGTTGGTTTGTGGCTCTTGGTAACATCAATAATCTTTTACATATGTGCGCATAAAAAAGGATTGTAAAAAAAATTAAAAATTATTTTAAAAAATAGAAGTAAAAGGAGAAAAAGTCAGAAAAACAAAAGGAAATATCATAAGAAAAAGTAGAGAAATAATGTATTAAACATAGAAGAAATAGGAAAAAGATTAAAAACACTAATATTATGAATTTAATATAGGGTTTTTTAAAAAAAGAAACAATAAATGCTGAAATGACATATATGTATTTAATTTCAATATTTATTAAAAATAAAAACATAGAAGGATTAAAGGTTCTCTTGAAAAATTTGTCTCACATTATAAAAATTAAAAAACTACTTTAATTTTTTTTTATCAATAATAGAAATGATTTATAAATAATGACTTAAATTCTAGTTTTCCCAATGTTTCCCCTTACCTTATAAACAAATTAAGATTGGAACCAACCTGCTTACGTAGCTTTTATTGATTACAATAACAGTTTCAGATGATATATGATGCCTTTCATATTGCCACAACAAATTGGATGAAAGACATATCTTAGGATGGGACTCCAACGGAGCTTGTGTAGGTGGGTCATTCTCAAATCATTTTAAATCGTTTAATTTTCACCATTTTTTCTCTGTAGGAGCCACCCCAACCCTTTCCAACACAATATATATTTCTCATTTTTGTGACCTTCATCTTTTGCTCATGATTGTTTCAATCCCCAACACTTTTCATTCTGATCCATACCATATATATACCATCACGAGTCTAACTGTGGTTGGATACATCTTTTACTTTAGTATATAGACACTTTATGGTCACACAAATTAAATACCTAAGATATATACTTCTCCATTTCATTCATCTTGCTTGAATGTGTGACACCATCATCGATCATTCCCTACTTTTTTGTAGAATATAGATCCTTGGTATCTGAAACCCTCAGTTTTTTTGTAATTCTTCATCCTCATTATTTATTAATTACTGTTCTGTCAACCATGCCACTCTTTTGTTGACTATCTTTAAATTCCGTGAACATATACGCATGCAAAAATTTCTCCAGTTTATAGCCCCAACACATGATCTTTCTTCAATATATACTTTTCATTTTCATTTTTACTTGATATATCATTCCACTATTAGCAAAAAATTTAACAAAAAAAAAACTATTATTTCCTCCAATCAATCGCTTGTGCTTTGTATATTCTTCAACTCTTGAAAGGACATGTGTAACACTGTTTTTTATGGTTTGTGCTTTCATAATTCACCATATATTAGTCTCTTTGTTTTGCTGTTAGAGATGTCAAATGCCGGTTTCCAAATGCTTTTTCCAGTTCTCGATGCGTTTTTTGTGACACTAAGAATATTGGGCTTCTTTTCAATGCCCGTTCACAACGCACAAAAGGAAGTAAAACAAATAGGTTGTATATCTATTGCATCAAGTGTACTGCTTGGAGTTTGGTTTATATATGTTTTGTGTTCTTGACGGAAGGATATTATAGCCACCATAGTGTGTAATTAGTTACATTGTTATGACCTTGTTTGTGCAGCTTAAGATAGATGTTTGCTCTCATGAGTCTTGAGAACCCAAGCAGCAAGCTAGGCCATATACATGCATTGGCTTAATCAGTAATCAGAGATACTATATTGGTCATTTGGGCGAAGATATAGGAAGATTGAAGCTAAACTTCAAGCTATCAGGTAGCTAGGTTCTATTTGGAGCATGAAAGGCTGGGAGGCTTAGGCAAAAGCGACTGGTGTGGTTGAAGCTGATGCTCAGTACGTACTCAGTTGCATACTTTGTCTATTCCACTATATAATTGCATACTTATCCTAACCTGATTGTTGACTTTGCACCCTGTTAAATCGGTCTAGGGCACTATGACTCTCTTTGGATTGGTTTTAAAAGAGGGGGGGGGGGGGGGGGAAGGGGAATAGTAGGAGATGATTAAATGGAACATTGTTCTATTGTTCTGGAGGCTGTCTTATTTTTCAAATAGTTAGTCATGTAAGGTTTAAATTTTAATTTCAAATTTATAATTTTTATACATTCAAATAAGGGAAAATGAATTCTATTCTATTCTATTCTATTCCATTCCTTCCACTTCATTTTTTTATAAACCATTTTGTTCCATTTAGGGTGAGAAACAAATACCAATTGATTATTTGGGCCAAGATAGGAATATTCACCCCTAAACTTCAAGCTAGCTATCAGGTAGGTTCTATTTTGTAGCATGGCAAGCTGCAAGCAATTGGTGTAGTTAAAACTTATATTAACTTATGCACAAGCAATTGGTGTAGTTAAAACTTACACTAACTTATTTTGACATAGTAATTCTTTTTTTCAAATTTATAATTTTTATCACTCTTCTCTATTCTTATACAACATCAAGTAAGGGAAAATGAATTCTATTTTATCCCTTTCCCTTCCACTTCATTTTCTTTAAAAACCATTAATTAATTGGTTCCATTTATCATAAAACTAGCTTCTAAACATAGCCAACGAGTTTCACATATTATTAGAGAAGGTAATTATTGATCCAATAACGTTGCGAAATATAATGTTACTAATTCCGCTTTGATGAGAATCCTTCTGCTGTTTTTTAAATTGCCCTAATGACGAATGCCATTGATATACGCCTTTTGTTTGTGTATAGTTTTTTTTCCCCTTACCAAATGAAGATCCTCAACGGACATTGAAAAGTTGAATATCAGAGAGGATAATTCTTGCACTAACAGTAGCCAAAGTATGATGTTATATACAGTACTCATCAACAAGCTTTAGTTCCACTTCAATGAGAATCCTTTTATTGTCTTGCTTTACCAAATAAAGATTCTTGAGAGCTTTTCAATGAAGAACAGCTTTTCTCCAAATGATAGAAAAAGCGTTTTATTGCTCCATGGCTTAATTATAGGCAAGCAGAAAATTTCACTTCAGGGATAAATGTTATGCGCTGTTCACTAGAAAGGAAAACAAACAATCAAGGAACCTGGAATTAAAACTAACATCTTCAACAAGACCCAAACTAATCTCCATCATGAACATGGTGGCAAACGTTCAGCTTGTGGTGGTGTCTTGAGAGATGCTATTGGTTTTTGGTTGTTTGGTTGTGCTCGTGATCCTTGATCCACTAGCTAGTGTTTTAATGGATAATTTTTCAGTCTTGACCTCGCTTAGACCAACAAGTTACAGAGTTTGAGGGCAAGCAGATTCTTATTGCGCTGTTCAATTTGTCTTCAACGGGTGCTCTTTTTCTCATCCTTGTGCTAGCTTGGTTCAAGTTATTCATTCTTTAATTTCAAGAGTTTTGATCAGTGGCAACTAGCAAGTCAGAATCTCCCATGGATTCTGTGAAGGAAATCGTGTTGCAGATTGGTTAATTAGCAAAATTTTGCTCATTCCATTCCTTTAGGGTTACAGATTCTGGATAGACAATTGAATGCTGGTGTAACAATGGCAGGATAATAAAATTCGCATTTCGTAAAAAAAATAATAATTCAGCAATGTAAATATTAAAGACTTATTCTTGAAATAATTGAATCTCCACTCTATAGATGAGAATTTATAACATAGAGTGAGCTATGTATTGAAATGAAGGTGTATTTTTTTTTTTTTTGATAAATCCAAGTTTAGGTTATGAAAGGTTAATTATTCCAAAATCAAAGTATGTAAAGCCTTAACAGTTGGGTTAACCGTCCTTGGTAATGAACAATATCAAATAATTGAAAGCCACACAAATAAAGTTTATTTATTCAAATCACCAATACTTTGCACTTCTGAAAAGTAAACATTTTTACACATAATAAGTTTATATGTTTTGAAAATAGGGAAATAAACATGTGAAGACTAGCAAGACCATGATGAATTATTACTGGGTCTGTATACAAATTTTATTATTTCGAATTCAAGGGATCTAGGGGTGAGGCCGAGAGCCATTTGGGAGATTAACACCTCCAAATGGCAGCGTCACACCCCCATCATCATCATTATTGTTCAAGTCCAAGGACCAGTGCTCCGTCTGAATGGCGTCCACGTTCCTCTCTAACCCTAGGCCATGACCCGTGGGTGCCTTCTCTTCATTCATGTCTTCTCCATCTGCAACCAACGGTGCCTCTACTCGAGCTTGGCTTCGAGCCATCCTCTTATTGATATCCTTCAAATTCTGGTCAATCAGCCAAGACAGATCATTCAAATAAATCATGTTCCTATTGTCACAAATATTTTTCCCTGCAGACAGGTACTGAAACATGTGCAGGGTCATCTCTCTCTTGTTGTTGTCATCCCTCATTTTCTGCAGCTGCTCTTTGGTCTTCAGGACCTTTTGCTTCAAGAAGCTCTCCTGATCCACCTTCTTTTTCCTCTGTTCCAATTCAGACATATTCTTGTACCTGGTGAGCACCCTGTGGACCCCCCTTGGGGATGGCCAGGTCTCGGGCTGGGGATCGTCGGGGCTATAAACTATAGCACAAGCTTCGATCCCACACAGGGTGCTGAGTTCATTAACCTTCTTCATTAGACCATGTTTCCTTTTCTTTAATGTTGCCCTCCTCTTCGCGTCGTTGGCTATGAATGTGAGTTCCAACCTCTTTCTAGTCATGGTGGTGATCAGAAAAGAAAAATTAGAGGAGCAAGAAGGAAATTGGGAAGATGTTGTTTGTTGTAGTTTACTTACACGAAGCATATTATGTTATTATATAGACTAATATGATATATACGTAGATTAATTTTACACCAATTCCTTGCTATTGGCATTAATGAGAGGCATTTGATACCAAATTGGGTACACCCTACGTTTGTCTTAGCCCATTAATTTGTAATCTAATCTGTGTTCTATGACGAAGAAGGGTGCACAATATAAAACGTAAAGTTTTAAATTTCCTTCCATCTACGTAAAAATTTTCTTCCATCTATGGAAACAGGAAATCTAGACTTTAATGTCTATATTCAAGTTAATGGGTTGAGTTGGTGTGAGAAGGTTGGTGTGTACTGAGAAAATTTATCTTCTTCGGTTTGATGCACACAAATATTCTAATAATATTATGATCGCTGGTATTGCATTAAAAGATTCCTAATTATCTTATAATTACTATAGATTACTCGAAAATAATAATTGTGTAACCATGGATCACTCACAAATATATTGGCAAATTTTCCATGTATGAGACTGAAACATTATACTTAATTACTGATGAAAATGGAGCCACAAAAAAATATGAAGTAAGTTGGAGTAATTCACTATAGATTTGCTGAGGAAGATGGTATGTTACACGTTCCAAATTCTAACATCAAAGAAAAAAAATAGCAAGTCAAAGATATATCTCACTGTTAGGGAAAATTAATCTAATATTCATTTAAAAAATCTAAAGAAAACGTAATATTCACATATGTAAATGATTCTTGTAATAAATTTAAATGTTATAAAATTAAATCGGATTAATATATAGGATAATTAATTTTATTAAATGCAATAAGTCAATGTAGAGAGTGCATTCATAAAATAATTTAAGAAGAAATTTAGTTTTAATTAATGTCAAAGCCTGCCCGAACATACACTTAATATACAACTAAAATTATTACAATCCAATTGATAAAAATATATGAAATAAAAACTTTTTCACACCGATAACTTCTTGTGTTTTCCTAAATTAACATAATTAATTACGTAATATGATAGTCTATACGGTAATTGAAAAAAATCTAAATGATTTTTATATTGCAACATCTTTTATAGGGGAATAGAAATTATCAGCAATGCTATAAACACGAATGGATTTCACATGAATGGATTTCGTGTGATGCATTACTAATTACATTGCATACACTCGGTTACTGTTTTCTCCGATAAAATATAACAAACATAAATTTATAAAAAAAAAGGAAAAAATATCTCAGCATAAAACAATTCATTCATAAACTTTTGTAGTCGTAAACTTTCTACGAAAATGTTTTGTGAGATTGATCATTTCCCTAGAAATTATATATAATGTAGTTTTATAATTAAAATTATGCAAGCATTAAGTCACGAGACTCCTTGTGGAAATTCTGGCAAAAGAACTCAATTTTCATTATTATTATGTTTTAAAATTTCATATAAGAATGATCTGGTATTTGATCCGTCTTCATTCCCTTGTTTTTCATTATTAGTTATTAACTGGAGTTAAGTAGTGAAACCGGGTACTTACACTATAGCTTAGCTCATGATTTTATATGGGGATCATGCATGGAACATTTCTTTTTATAATTCATAAGCTATATTTAATATTTAATTATATACGTTTTATCATAACTAAGTTCTCGGCTCATATATGAATAATAAAAAAAAAACTAGTGAGTAAATTTTTTTTTTATATGAAACTAGTGAGTAATATGTACTTTGCAGGGATATTCTAAAAAATATTAATCATAATACAATGGCATTCTACATATATTATTAATTAATGTTTCACTTTTTCAATGCATATATAATAATGTAACCTTTGGTTAAATGAATTCATTTTTAAAAAATAAGAATGCAAGTAAAAAAGGAATGTATTAATATTTTAAATGAACTTATTTTTTAATTTTTATTTTTTTAATTACCAGATTTTATTTGCTTTACTATTAATATTAAAGTCTTCTCAATAATATACATTATCATCTTTTTTAGATGTGATTTTTTATAATAATGTATCTTTCATATTTAGTAGATATGGATAAAATATTGAAATCGAAAGAGAAAAAAATATGTTTAAAGAAAAGACACGTGACACTAACAGAAATATTACGTGTAAATCGAATGAAACAAGTGACATAAAAAATTAGACTATTCTAAAAAAATGACTCAAATTTAATATATCGGTGTATAAAAAAATTTGTGAATATATACGAATTCAAACAAAATAAGTGTATAATTTTTTCATCAAAATTTTATTTTAAGTGATTACAAACAAAAATTACGTCGTTATATAAATAAATTTAAACTAAAAAGAAATAGATTAATACTTTTAAAACTTGCACATTCATTTCTATCTCCATTTCTATTTCTTCTAGAATATGGGGTTACTATGATATTTTAAATAAGTTGTTAAATATTTATTAATTATTAATTTTTATAATAAATATTTAAAATTTATAAAATATAACTAATAACACACATATAAATATATAATAAAAATATAATTAAGTACCAGACTAATCACCTTTCGACTTAGAACACCATGAACATTGATGGACCTGCACTACTTCTATGCATTCTCCATCTCCATTTTCATTATTTTTTTTTTCCTTTACCATTTTCACTGCTTTCTCGTCGTACAAGCACTTGCGTGTGCTGGTTTTGAACGTAAGAAATGGTGATAGATAATATAAATTCCTTTCCTTGTGTGTGTGTAACTGTGTATATATATAAATATATTAAGCCTACCACATTCGATGATGAAGTTACGTAGAATGACTTTATATGCAACAACTCAGAAACTAATTAATGACTTTTATCCTTATTTTTTTTATGCTTCCTGTTGTGTTATACACAAATTAAGATTGGAACCAACTCGTGCCTTTTTTAGCCTTTTTTTTTTTGTTAATTATAAGAACAGTTTATGATGAGATATACTGCCAGAACAGGTTAGGAGAAAGACACATCTTAACCATGAGACTTTGGGAGTCATGTGAATTACCAAGAGCAAGCAGTACTCCATTGTCAACATGATTCTGTCTCAACTGTTAAAACTTGTTTTATATTTACACTCCTTTTAAGTATGCACTTAATTAGAGTGCATTAGGTGTGTTTTTACAATTATTTTTGGGAAAATCAAATAAAAGTTGTCAATTCTATGTTTCAAATTCATTTACCGAAAAAAAATACTATGGACAATCTAAACACTACAAATTTATTGTGAGAACTAACAACAACGAGAAATTCTTGAGCACTACTACAGTTTAAATGCATGCAAAAGTTTCTCCAATTTATAGACACAACCAATTAACTGTCTTTCTTGAGTGCTTATTATTTTTATCTTAACTAATATATGTCTCTATTATTAACAGAAAAAGAAAAACCCTCTAATTACTCAGGCTTTTAAGATTCTTCAACTATGTTGAAAGGAGAGTGTAATTTATTTTTGAGCAAAATATATTTTTAATCTTTAAAAGATATATCATTTATCAATTTTGTCTATTAGAAATTAATTTTATCAATTTAATCTCTTAAATTTTAAATTTATAATAATTTTAGTTTTTTTAAGAGACTAAATTGATAAAATAAAAGGAACAAACAAATTAAATTTGTGAGTGACTTAAAATTTAAGGAATTAAAATGATAAAATTAATTTCTAAATAACGAAATTCATAAATAATTTATTTTTAAAGATTAAAACTATATTTTACTCTTTACTTTTTATGAATCCATTTTAACAGATTATTCGTTGATGTTGCGTGGAGTGCACCACACCAAGTGTAATTATATTTTGTTGGAGGCCTATTATAGGGAACATAATGTGTCATTTAATGTGTTGCATGATGATATTGATGTCATTTTTTTATAGTACGATGATAAGAGTATTGAACAAATGTTCATGTCAACCGATCAGAACACCTCCTAATATATATAGTTGTATGGTGACCCTAACGTAGAGTTGTTTGCTCCCTCAAGAACACTAGTGAGCAAGATAGGTGGCTTAATCAATGATATTAGAGATATTGATTAGTTATTTGGGTGAATATAGGATTATGGATGTCAAACTTAATGCTATCAGGTATTGTTTGTTTGTGGTAAGATATTGGGAAAGGCAAGGCATAAGCAAGTCGTGACGCTGAAGCTGATATAGTTCAATTGCATACATATGGGATAACCGGATTATTGACATTCTCACCCTTATAAATTGGTCATAGACATTACGTTTCTTACATATGTTTAGAAAAGGCAATTCTTCTGTTGATAACCTGTGCAAAATATGATATTACTATAATCAACAATCTTTAATTTCATTGAGAGAATTAATCCATCTGTTTTCCTCCAGATTGCGATAATAATGAATGTCATTCATACGTTCTTCGTTTGTGTCAAATTTTTTTAACTTTCTTACCAAATAAAAATTTTTCAACATTTCATTGAAGAACACAGAAGAAAAAATGGAATATGAGAGGACTTTTGGTTGTATGTTAAGGGTATCCTCACCTTTATACATTGATCAGAGATATATATTACGTTTTTCACATATGATTAATGATTCTTGTGTAGATGGATAGCCTATGCAAAGTATGATATTACTATAATCAACAATCTTTAATTCAATGAGAATCCTTTTTTTTTTCTCTCGAAATTGCGATAATAATGAATGTCATGCATACGTTTTTCGTTTAAGTGCAAGATTTTTCAACATTTCATTGGAGAACACTTAAAAATTGAATATGAAAGGACTTATTTTTGTTTGTTGTAGAGTAAGAGTATACTCACCTTTGTAAATTAGTCATAAACATTTTTTCACATATGATTAGTAATTCTTGTGCCGTTAACATATGCAAAATATGATATGATTATAATCAACATTCTTTAATTCCATTGAGAATCCTTCTATTTCTCTCCAAATTGCAATAATAATGAATGCCAAGCATTTTTTCGTTTTGTGTGCAATTTTTTAAAATGTTTTTACAGAAAAAAACTTTTCAAATTTCATTGAAGAAAACTAAAAAATTAAATATGTGAGGACTTTCTTTTTGTTTGTTGAACAGTAAAGATATCTTTGAGTCATTTTTGCATCAACTGAGATTAAATCTCTTCTCGAATGAATTTAATGGCGCACCTTCCATATCAATAAGCCTTGTGCATTAGGAAAATTAATTCCTTAAGTGCTGTCTTAAGATTTGAATCCAAGTAGTTAAGTAGGGAGTATTCTAGTCAAGGTAGGGAGCATTTCTCATTTACTACTAGGTCAACCTCTTTGGATTATGAGAGGACAATTCTTGCTCTCTTAGCTATGGAAAATATAGTGCTACTCATAAACAAGCTTTAATTCCACTTTAGTGATAACCGTTTTGCTTGATCTTCACAATGCGCTAACACAATCCAGGTACATGTATGTTGAGTAGTTTAATTTTCTTTTGTTGTCTTGCTTATATACCACACATAAAGACTGTTTAGCTTTCCAATGAAGCCCCAATCATACTATCCATGTCGATGAGAATTTATAAAATTACGGGGACTGAGTTACGCATTGATATATATGAAAGTGTACTTATTTTTCATTGTATATGGGTTATACAAAGGTAAGGTAGCCCTCTCCTTTATTTGAATTCAGTAATGCTATTTGTTACAAAACGAAATTCGTGAAATAACTACGAATGTCATGCCTGATTTCACTTTTTGTATCTGATTCAAAATATATATAATAACAAATTGAAAGCACAAATCAGTAAACAAATAAAACACAAAATAGTAATGAACAACAATACCAAATCATTCAAATCCACCCCAACAGAGAGTCTAATTATTCAAACTCACCGTCACTTTTGAAAAGTAAACAGTGATGAACAGCCAAGTTTTGAAAATAGGAAATAAACATGTGAAGACCAGCTAGATCTTGATGATCATTCTTGCTGCTGTGTCTACACAGACTTAAAGCGAAGGGCAATGGAAACCAAACACTAGATAGTTGAAATGGGAAAGACTCTCAAAACCCCAGTAACAAGAACATGATTTTCCAAGGGGATAAAGGGGTCATAGGCTAAAAGCCGTTTTGGAAATTAACATCTGCAAATGGCAGCGTCTCATCCCCACCACCATTGATCAAGTCCACAGACCAGTGATCATTCTTTTGCATGCCCTCCAAGTCCAACCCTTGGCCATGATCCATAGGTGCCTTCCCTCCATCCATGGCTGCTCCATCTGCAATCATCATCGGTGCTGCTTCTTCCTCCCCTTGGGCTTGGCTTCGAGTCATCCTCCAATGGATGTCCTTCAGGTTTTGATCAATCAGCCATGACAGATCATTCAGATCAACCATGGTTACACTGTCCGGAACCTGCCCTTCATTAATGTACTGAAACATGCGCAGGGTCATTTCTTTCTTCCTGTTGTCATTGCTTTCTTTCTTCAATTGTTCTTTGGCCTTCAGGAGCCTCTGCTTCAGGTAGCTCTCCTGATTCACCATCTTGTTGCTTTGCTCCAATTCAGGCAATCCCTTGAACTTGGTGAGCACCCTTTGGACCCCCCATGGGGATGGCCAAATCTCAGGCTGAGAATCATTGGGGCTATAGATTATAGCACAAGCATCAACCCCACAAAGGGTGCTCAGTTCATACACCTTCTTCATTATACCCTTCTTCCTTTTCTTCAGTGCTGCCTTTCTCTTCGCGGCATTGACTATGAATTCGAGCTCCACCTTTCTTCTAGCCATGGTGGTGACCAGAAGAGAAAAATCAGAGCAGCAAGAAGCTAGGAAATTGGGAAAATGTTGTTTGTTGTGGCTTTCACACTGGAAGCTTTACGTTATTTATAGCCCAATTTTGTGATATACCTAAATTGATTTTACACCTACTCCTTCTCAGCGACATTAATTAGAGGCACTCAATGCCAAATTAGGCACCATTTAGCACAACAATTTGTGAAGCAAATCTGTGTGCCTTGACAAAGTGGGGTGCACAATAAAAAAATGTCCAAGTCTAAATGTCCTTCCATCTATGGAGAATATAGCATTTCTGGGACTGATGTGTATATTCAAGTCAACGGGTTAAGTTGGTGTGGTAACGTTGGTGTGTATGGAGAAAACGCATTCTCGTTGGGATTGATGAACAGCAAGATTTTAATAGTATTTGTTGTAGATTACTCAAAAATAATAATTGTGTGATCATTTGACACAACAAATTTATAGAACTATAAATATGGATCACTCACAAATGTACCAGCAGTTTTCCCATGTATATATGTATTGAAGAATTGTGAATATGAAGTAAAATGATGGTACTTAACACTATATTTTCTTAGGAAAATAGTATATATGTTACTTGTTCCAACTTTTAACATCAAAGAAAAACAAAGCAATTTACCAAGAAAAAAAAAAAAGAAAGGAAAAGCAAAGCAAGTTAAAGACTTCTCTTTTAGGGGTAATGAATCTAATATTCATTTAGAAAATCTAACTAAAGAAAACGTAATCTTCTTATATGTAAATGATTCTTGTATAATAAATTAAAATTTTATAAAATTACTATATCAAACAGATAAGAATATCGAAATAATTAACTTTGTCACACCTGTAACTTTATCTGTTTTAATTTCCTAACGTAACAAAATAACTTAATATGAAATTAGCGTATATGGTAACCTATTTTGTGTTTTTGTTATTTTAATTAGTATTTTGTAAATTAAATTTCTAAAATTTATTGTGATAAGCTTAATTAATAAAGTAAAATGGTATAACTATACGTTAGAACATTTAATTTTGATGTAAGTAATTATTAAAAAATTTTGCTTATTAAGTTTTTTTTTATCATAATTGTGTAGTTTAAATTGGAAGTATTAACTTTTTTTTATTATAATTGTATAATATAAGAGGCCATGTCATGAATGAGAATTTATGCAATTATATAAATTTTATTAATGGATAGATTTTTAAAGTGTCAGTTAATTGTATCTAAATTCAGGTACATAATTTCATGTACTTATTAATGGATATTTGAATGATCAGTTAATTAGAGGAGTTGATTGATCAAAATCATTATTTAAAATGTCCTCGTTGCAAAAGCTAACTTTAATTTAATTATACAAATACATTTATCTGTTAAAGACTTAAGACCCTATTTGGTACCCCGCATAAGGGATGTATAGTATAATATAATTAATACTATACATATTTAGACAAGATACTTAATAATAGTTTATCCGGTCAAAATAATTTTATCCAACTTTAATTATATAAGACTTTATAAGATAAAATAATTTAATCTTTACTTGTTATATAGTGAAAGTTAAATAAAATTATTTTAATCAAATATTATGTTATTCAGTATCTTACCCAAATATTATATAAAGATAGATAATATTAATTATATTATACTATCCATCACTTATACAATATACCAAACAAGACTTAAAAGATAAAGACTTAAATAATTAGTCAATTATGTCTAAGTTTATATACTAATATTTGTGTAAATTGATGTACCTATTAATGGGTGAAAATTTGAATAAATAACTTATCACAATATGATGAATTGCTCGAAATGAATATAAAAAAGACCGTCACTGCATAAGCCAACTTTAATACTCCCTCCATTTTTTTTATTTATCATTTAAAGTAATTACATAAAAATTAAAAAGTAATAGTCTCAATTATATAAAAAATAATTACATTTTACTATATTATCATTTTATTAAAATAATTAAAATATTAATGTTATTTCATTTATACTATCACTCACTTAGTTGATACTAGGAGGAAAATTAAAAAAAATTAATACCTCATTGATTTTTCTAAAACGATATATAGATATAACCAAAAAAATATATTTTTTTAATTACAAATAAAAGAAACGGCTGGTAATAAGTATGTGCTTAGGTAATTAAGTATGTGTTCTCCTTGACTAGAATTCAAAACCTGACCACATAGAAAAAATTGTGGCAAAATGTTTTTGGCCCATTATCAACTTCATAAAAAATAGATAAAATTTATAGTAGAAATTATCAATAATTAATGATGGTTATTAAATGAAATGAAGTACTAGGACCTCACCTATCCAATAATCAATAAGTATATCAAATTATTCTAACAAAAATTTTAACAAAAAAATTCTAACTATATAACATTTTTCAATCAAACAAACTAACCTAGTTCTTTTGTGCCAACTACAAGACCGATCTCTTTAAACTTAATTGGAAGAAACCCAATTTAATCATTTATTGAACCAACAGAGTTATGTATTTAAAATAATTTATAATTAAAAATTCACAGCTTTTTTAAAAAATATTTTTTTAAATTAATTAAAACAAAACATGCACCCGATTTCCTTTTTTTTTTTCCACAAAAAGATCAGCTGCTGAAAGACAAGAAAAACAATTAAATAAGCAAATGGAATGAGTACTCGTGGAATGAAATTGATAGCGTAAGATTTAAAATAATTTCTCCAGATAATTCAACCAAAAAGCAGGCCTAAAATTTTCAGAACATATACACAAAAATAGCATATAGTTCGATCGATTGAGTTTTCTCAAAGAAACAAATTAATTGATCCTTTATACACGGCCAGTTCTAATCACCGAAGCATAGTTTTCACCTTTTCACTCCTAAGTGTGCTCTTAAACGATATTAGTTGTCCATTTTACTATATAATACTTTTGTGAAAACAAAATAAACTTGTCAATCTATGTTGTTAATTTATTCACCCAACAAAACTGTAGACGTTTATATACACAATACAAATGTATTGTGATACCAAGCAGCACTAGCAATTCCTGTATGTAGGCGGGTACTGGATGCAAAATTCTCCAGCCCCCAATCTTTTATCATTCTTTAACACTTTTCTTTTTTTTTTTTTTTTTTTGCTTTTAACTAATATATCAGTTTACCAAAAAACAAAAAAAAAAGTTTTCTCTCCAATTACTTATGCTCTTAAGATTCCTCAACTCTTGAAGGATAGATGCAGTTTTTTCTTGATGAATGTGTTTTAACTAATCATCTGTTTCTGTTGCGTGAAGTACACCAATTCGATTGTGATTGTATTTTGATATAGGCCTATTATGGAAGGAATTTTTGTATACTTATACTAATTCAATAAATTTATAATACATAGCACTATATAATCATTCAACTGTTTACTGTTGAGGGTCTACAAGTGCACGAATCGTGCAAGTAGTAAATAAATACCATTTCCTTAAGTTTCTGATTCATTAAACTCTTAGGTCTCCATTTCCTTTTAAGTTTTTGATTCATTAAAAAAAATTTAAGCTTAAATTCCAAGACCTTAAAATTACACATGAAAATATAAAGGAAACCAAAAATAATAAAAATCTAAATAAAGTTAATAAAAATATATAATAATTCAGATATAAAATATGTGTAATTTTGCAACACATCATTTACTTATTATTTTAGATAATAATTTTAAGATTAGATTTGAGCCTTTAAATTTTTTTTTACATGTGAACAAGGAGTATCTTACAAAATTCGGTCCATTTGAACTAGGGATGGCAAATGAATAAGTTTGATAGATTTTGGGTTGGATCATTAATGGATAGGATCCATTAAAAAATTATTAAAATCATCCAATCTATTTATGATTTATTTTAATAGATGATATCCAATCCATCTATTAATCAATTTTAATAAATAAATATTCAATTTGAATATCCATCCATCCTTAAGTACATATATCTAAACTTTTCTTATATCAAAATACATTCTATCATCTTCATGGGATCCAATAAATATTTTCGTTTGGTTCATTAGCTATCAATTAACTAAAATTAATCTAATTCATTCAAATCTATTAAATCTATTATTACAATTAGATGGATTAAATTTAAATATGGATGAATTGGATGTGTCATGAATTAATGTATCTAATTATCACCTTTAATTTAAACTGACTTATAAACCTAATTTTTCTGTGTCAAAAGGTTAAAAGTGATAAAGTATGACACTCTTTATGATATTCAACTCTTAGGATTCAACTACTACACATACACACATATATATATATGACTGAATCTCAAAATCGATATTCATATTATCCAAGAAGCTGCATGAGAACTTACAAACTCCGTAGAGTCTATATTTATTCAACAAACAACCACTTTTGCAAAGCGAACATTCTCAAAAATACACAACAACGTAGCAAATATGTTTTGAAAAGTTGGAAATACACGTGAAGACTAGACCATGATGACTTATTTTGGAAGTAGGAAACAAACACGCGAAGACTAGACCATGACGACTTATTATTGTGCCGTCAACTTTAAAGAGAAGGGCAATGGAAACTAAACATCATTGAGATCATACAATTGAGATCCCTGAAACATTGATAACAAACAAGCACCATGACTTTTTTCAAGGGAGTATGGGGTTAGGCCAAAAGCCACTTTGGTGATTGTTGACATCTGCAAATGTCATGGTCTCATCCCCATTGCCATTGAACAAGTCCATGAACCACTGCTGCTTCTGTATGGTGTCAACATTCATCTCCAACCCTTGCCCATGATCCATGTGTGTGTTCTCTTCGTTCTTGGCCACTCTATCTGCCAGTGCCTGTGGTGGAGCAGCCACTACTTGGGCTTGGCTCTGAGGAGTAGTCATCTGGGCCTTCTTGTTCAGTGCCTCCATCCTCCTGCTGATGTCCTTCAGGTTCTGGTCAATCAGCCAAGCCAGATCATTCAGATCAATCATGGTCATGTTGTGCAGAATCTTCCCTGCACTAAGGTACTGAAACATGAGCTGGGTCATCTCCTTTTCCCTGTTGTCCTTCCTCTGTTTCTTCACCTGCTCCTTGGCCTTCAGTATCCTTTGCTTCAGGAAGCTCTCTTGGTTCACCATCTTCTTGCTCTGCTCCAATTCAGGCATCTTCCTGAACTTGGCCAGCACCCTTTGGACCCCCCACGGGGAGGGCCAAACCTCTGGCTGAGGATCGTAGGGGCTATAAACTATGGCACATGCTTCAATGCCACACAGGGTGGTGAGTTCATCCACCTTCTTCAGCAGACCCTTCTTTCTCTTCTTGAATGTTGCTTTCCTCGCAGAGTCATTGACTATGAATGCGAGCTTCACCTTCTTTCTAGTCATGGCGGTGACCAGAAAATGAAAAGGGAGGGACAAGAAAGAAATTTTGTTGTGATTTTCTTATCAAACACAGTCTCCTTTTATATACATCAATTTGATATATGCCTAGTTTGATTTTACCGGAAAACCAATTTGGTGTGCCATGTATTGGTGTTGGACTCTTAGCCCAACAATTTGTAGCCAAATTTATGAGCAAGAGGGGTGCCAAATGAAATGTACAATTGCAATGTCCTTCCATCCATGGAGGATATAGGAAATCTCAAATCTGGCACTTTATCTGTGTGCTCTGAAAATTTTATTCTGATCACTGGTTTCATGCATAGATAGATTATAATAGTATTTTAAACGTTGCTATATTGGCATGGAAGGTTCTTATTAATTATAATATATTTGTCGTACATTTCTCAAAAAAAAAATATCAATGAAAATGGATTAAAGAAATCATGTTAAATTAATTTATTTTTAGATGTAATTAATATTAATATTCATTTATAAAAATCTAAAGAAAACGTTATATACAGCTATTCACTTATCTAAATGAGTATTTTATAAATTCAAAATAAATCAAATTAATGGACAAGATTATCGAAATTAATTTGTAATAACTGTGATTGACAGCTTTTTCCTAAATCAGAAAATAACTTATGAATATGATAACTGAAATATCCTGAAATGATATTTATTAAAATATTTGTGATAGGGAAATATAATTCAGATAGCATTGTTTTAAAATTAAAATGACACAAGCATTAAATTAGGGTATTTCTCTGGAATTTTCTGTTACAAAAAAGACCTCGATTTTCATTGATATTAAATTTATGCTTTAAAAGGAAAAATAAATATAATAAATTTCATTTTTTTTGTTGAAAATAATTTTTTAATACTATTAATTAAAAATAAAAATAAAAATAAGAAGATAAACGAAGAAATGATGAATCTGTATAAATATACTATAATTTGTAGGATTATCATTTCCATTCATGAGTCCTAAAAAAATCACGAGATATTTTAGAATATTCTGTTCGGTAAGACTTCAATTTTCATTAATATTACTTTTATGCTTTAAAATTATAAATAAATATAATAGTTTATTTTAAAATTATTAATTAAACATACAAATAAAATTAACAAGATAAAAGGAAAAATAATGAAACAGAATCTGAATAAAGGCTATAATTTGCAAGATTATAATTTCCAATTATGAACCTTAAAATATCTATATTTCAAAGTAAATCATGAGAAAAAATTTTCATTAATATTAATTTTATGCTTTAGAAGGAAATAAATACAATGATTTCTTTTAAAATAATTTATTAAACGTGCAAATAAAATTAACAAGATAAAAGGAAAAATAATGAATCTGAATCTGCATAAATGCGATAGTTTGCAAAATTATCATTTCCATTTATGTGTCTTAAAATATCTATATGTCAATGTAAATCATGAGATTTCTTTGAAATATTATGTTACAAAGAACCTCAATTTTCATTCATTTTACTTGTTTGCCTTAAAAGGATATATAAATATAATAAATTTCTTTTAATACTATTAATTATAAATACAAATAAAATTAACAGGATAAAAGGAAAATTAATGAATCTGAAATCTGAATATATAATTTGCAAGATTATCATTTCCAATTATAAGGCCTAGAATATCTATATTTTAATGTAAATAATGAGATTTCTTTGAAATATTATGTTACAAAGGACCTCAATTTTCATTAATATTACTTTTGTCCTTAATAACTAAAATAAATTTATTTTAATACTACTAATTAAACATACAAATATAATTAACAAGATAAAGAAAAAATAATGAATCACAATAAATGCTATAATTTGTAGGATTATCATTTCCAATTATGACTCCTAGAGAATTAATTTGAATTCTCTCATTTTACTCAAGCATTATGTTATATTAGAAAAAGATATAAATTACTCATATATAAAATTAGCAGATCTTTACACAAAAAAGTAAAAAACTATAGGTCCTTTACACAACTTTATTTCTCATAACATGATCCTCTCATGTTTATAAATAAGGAAAGAATTCAAATTCTTCTAGAATATCTATATTTCAATATAAATCACTAGATTTCTTCATAATATTATGTTACAGAAGACCTCAATTTTCATTAACAATACTTTTATACTTTAAAAGGAGAAATAAATATAATAAGTTTCTTTTAAAACTATTAGTTTAAACATACAATTAAAATTAACAAGATGAAGACAAAATAATGAATCTGAATAAATGTTATAATTTACAGGTTTATTGAGTCCAAATGAATATGAGTAAATGACATTCCCTTTCTGTAGTGACAATAAAACACATAGCCGATTCTATTCCCTGCTGCACCTCATTCTACCACATTTCAACAAATAAATACTTGACTTAAAATATTTTTTTAGAGTTTAATTTAATTTGATCCATTGTCATAAAAAGTTTTACATATACTATTATCTAATTATGAGTTGTTAAATTATTAAAAAAATTTAACAAAAATAATAATTATTTAAAAAATTAAACACTAGATAATATGTGAGTAAATAATAATATAAAAAAAATTAATACTGATAATAGATTAAAATTAAAATTTTTTTTAATAGCCATGAAGTCAATTACTTTATGTTTGAATGAAGACGCATGCACTACTTCAAATTTTTAAAAAATTTGAAGTGTAAAAAAGAAAAATAATTACAAGCAATTAAATTTTTTAAATTGTTAAAATTTGTATTTAAATTATTAAAATTGACTATAAATTTTACATCTCCTTCCCCCTCTCTCACGCGATGAACAAAAGATCAACCAAAAGATCAATGGTACAATTGCACTATACAACCAAGTCCAGCTGATACTTGAGTTAATAAATAAATTTTATATTTTTGTATAAATACAAATATTATAAATATTTTATATAATAAATAAAATCTATGAATGGCTTAATTAAGTTTTTGCTCTTTATATTTTTATTCTGCGTTTATGTTATTTCCTGTGTTTTTAATTTTTCATTTTAGTCCATCAACTTATCAATTCAATCTAATGTTGTCATTATGATAATTAATATTTAATTTAAATTATTTTGTTAAACAGTGACAAGTCAAATAATTATTGATATCATAGTGTTAGAAAAAATTTTAACACGTTATTAAAATGGGTTAATCCGACGCTAACCCATATAGACTGAAGCTCTGTGAGTTGGGACAAAAAAACTGACATACTAAATAGACTGCCAAAATTATATTTCAATTCATACTTACATGCGCTAGGCTAACCCGTAAAATACTCACCAAATATTAAAAAGTACATTTAAAAAGTTTTTTTTTTTAAAAATTTTTTGGCCAGAGTATCTCACAAATATTATTATATGACTAATTTCTTAAATACAATCACAACTAATTTTTAACTAAAAAATTCTTCTAACAAGCACTTAATCCAAGACTCAAACTTTAGTCCTACCCTTCAGAGTATGACTCACCATAATTAATGCTTAACCCTTATTGGTTATTTAAAATATTTTTTAATGTAATGTTAATAAGATAATAATTATTAATAATAATGTAACATTCTAATTCAAAAGATAAACATTCGTTAAGTAATCTAAAGGAAACAAAACATGAGTAATTTTCTTATTTAATTCTACCTTGTTAGGTGAGAACACTATACTAATGGAAATGAAAATGTACATGTACAATCACCAAAAAAAAAATGTACAACATGTACTATACATAGAGAGTAAAGATGTTAAAGAAAACTAACTCAATCCACTCCAAAACCCCAAACCTAGACCACATAGAGTTCCGTAGACAGTCAAAAGGCTCACATGTTTTTTTTTTTTTATGGGTCAACAGATCCTACAAACCGAAGCCCCAAGGGCCCAAACAAAACCCAACCGCAACTGCTACCCAAAGGATTAAAAACTATAAAAAAAAAAATTAAAAACTAAAACACCAGCGAGGCCAAGGAGGGCTGCCATGATGCTCTACCCTCAAAAGTTTAATTATAAGAAATTTTTTTAAAGTTTTTTAAAAAAATTTTGATTTTAAATTATTTTAGTTATAAATAAATTAATTTAAATAAACACCCATAAAAGAAATCGAAGACACCAATTCAATTAGAGAGATCTATTCATTGCATGCTTTTACAACTTCATTACCTAGTTTCCCTCTCCACCAGTCCAGAGGAAGGCACACTAATTAAAATGTGAGATTGCTTGAAGCCTTTGAAGACATGAATATGATGCACACAGAACATAAGAATATGATCAATTTTACAAATTATATGATAAGATACGATACGATTAAGATATAAAATATAAAATTAATATAAAAATATAAATTTTAAAAGATATTTACAAAATAAAAATATAAATTTTAACATAAATATTTATATTTAAAATATAAACATTATTATACAGTCATTTTTAATTATAATTTTACAAAAAAAATTAATATTTTTTATTATATATATAATAAAAAATTATTATTTATTTAATTTTTATGATATCACATTTATATTAGTATAAATTTAAAAAAATAAAATAAAAAAATTTATAATAAAAACTATAAATGAAAAATATACGTCACGAATACATGTACAATATGGGTACAACAACTATTTTAAATATCGTAAGACCATAATTCTCCGTGCATCTTTGATGTCCTCTGCAAGCTGTTTGATTTTCCAACTTGAGGATGAGCCTCTTGTTTCCTCCACCAATTCCAGGCAGTCTGATTCCAAGATAACCTTCGGCCAATTCAGATTGGATGCTAAGACAAGAGACCCTCTCTATAAAGTCCCCTCTAAAGTCTCCTGCGATTACTACTATATGGTTCCAAATAGTTCGTCTCACCCCATTTGGTATTCACATGGCCGAATAAGCTGGCTTATCTTATGGTCAAAGTCCATTTTAATTTTTGACACCTCTTGTCACAATTTAATAAAATAATATAAATAATTTATTATATATATTAATTAAAGAAATAAACACTAAAATAAATATATAACAAAAACATAAGGATTCAAAATTTATTCAAGCAAAACTTAATTTGTCTCATTTAATCACAATGAGAAGTTATTATATGAGATATAAGCTGCTCATTTTTTTGAACAATTATTAGAAGCTCACTTTAAGTTGCACAGAAAAAAAAATCATTTTAAGTGATATTTTTTTTTATCACTTGTTATAGATAAGTTTATTTTAACAGAGAGAGTTAATATCTACTTTTAAAAAACGAGAATATCACAAAAGATATTAAACAATGTAGTTAATTTTATAAATTGTAATAAAAAATATAAGAGTTTGATTTTGATTTACTGTTAA
>NSJW01000073.1:0-264524 GCA_019955255.1 Castanospermum australe
CATGACTGCAGTTTCTTCATGGACAAAAGGCGGCGTCGGGAAACAACATTAGGATCAGGATTAGAGATTAGAAGGAGCCAACGTTTACAGACGCACTTGCACTGCATCAGATACTTGTAAGGGATTCGGCATAGTATCTCATACACCAAGTCATCGTGCAGATCTTCCATGCTTTTTTGCCTTTTTCCTTGCTGGGTATCTTCCATGCTTTTTTGTGGTTGCAGCAACCTAACTGAAAGAATAATTAATAAACCCTAGCTACGCACACGTTGAGGGATTCCCTTCTCTATATAAATAGAGCAACCTCCAACTTGCTCCTCAATTTCGGCGATTTTTCTTCCACACACGGAGCTTTAAAAGATAATTACATAAATTTAGGTTGTTGTTATCGGCATTTGCTCCGCCCAAACACCAAGTTAGTGAATTAAGGTTCAAGTTCTATACTTCTATTAGAATTGAATGAAATAGAATTTTAAAAAAACAAGGATAAGTCATTCGTTATTATGCAATTTTTAAATAAAATGACAGCTACGTAATTGGGAGAAGTTCACCACGGAGAATATGGAAAAAGTTTTGGGTTGATTTATTCGGTGAAATTTTCATTAATAGTGTAAAGCTTTGGGTTGAATTTTGTGTTTATTATTAAAAACAAAAAGAATTTATTACTTCTTAGTGTGTAATCTGTATCAGAAAATAAAAAATGTTTTAAAATAAATACATATAATTTTTGAAGAATCTAATTGAATTCAAATCAATCAATCATATATACAATAAATTCTACAAATATTTTAAATTTTAAAAATTATTAAATTACAAGAGGATGTGTTTTTGAAAATTATTAAAAATTATTAAATTATATAATAGGTAGAACATAATAAAATGTAATATTTTTTTTATTATAAAATATCATGATTAAGTCTCATTTCAATTTTATAAATAAAAAATCATTTATCATGGATATAAATCAAATGTTAAGATAATTAAATAATAATAATCCTTGTATTTCTATGCTTTCTCTCTTTTACAAATCTAAATAATAAGATCTTCCATGCTTTTCGGCCTTTTTCCTTGCTGGGTTGAAACCTTTATAGCCATGGTGGCTGCAGCAACCTAACTTCAAGAATAATAAACCTTTTTTTGGGTTACCGGCTGAGTTTGCAACACTGCCTTTCTCATAGGCTCCATGTGCAGATTTTAGCCCAATGACTCATGAAAAGAGAATACACTTATGGGTTAGAGTTTTCCAATACGAAACTTTGTTTTTCCCTTGCTTCTCTGACAATGTTGGGCTCATCAATCAATGCCATCAAGCCCAAGAGGAAAAGGGAGGCCCATCTTACTAATTTACCAATCCCATTAACTTTAACTTTTTATTTTGTTGACCAAAAAAAAAATAGTTTTTATTTTCAAGATAAAAAAAAAACTCATTTTATTTTCTCTACATGTCATTGTCCTTAAAATAAACAGGAAAAGAAAATAACAAGGTACACGTGCAACCACTTTTTTACTATATGAATAACTTCAGGATATCCTCAGTCAATTTGGAAAATAATAATGAGTACCGAAATTTCTGTGGCAATACAATTATGATAAATCAATTGGTTCAAGCGGCATATTAAATTCAACAAATGAAGCAGATACTATAAACCAAAAAGAAAAAAAATCCAAGCTTTTATTAGGCATAAACTCATAAAATCAGCATTTTTCATCTCGTTCAATGCAGCAGCCCAAAAGTCTAACAAAGTTGTTGTGTTGGAGTTTTGCAATCAACAGGGCTTCATTTCTCAACTCCTCCCATCCTTGACCAGATCTTCGGGATAGCCTTTTTACAGCAACCTCATCTCCATTCAATAACTTACCCTGAAATTCATGTTTTGCATAAAGTAAAATATTGGCAGCAAAAGCAACCTCATCTCCATTCAATAGCCTTTTTTTTTTTTTTTGTTCGTTGCAGGGGCAACTCTATTTTTGTCACACAGCCTGCACATGTTGTTCCCCTGCCTCCAAGAATCAGCATCAAGAGGCTTGAAACCACTCAAACAGTCACAGGGGTCAAGGGACTGCGGATTACAAATGGAAAAATCTCCACATGGAAGAGTTTGTCCCACACTTGGATGACCGCAGAGAAACCCAACGTCTTGAATCCTCAGACAGATACTGCAGGTTAAGCTCCCCAGATAAATACTCTCAATGAAATAAAAATAATATTAGTTTCACTTGTTTTTCACTCGCGCACATAACAACCCACGTTGTGTGTAGTGAGACTAGAGGAGAGAGTTGTATGCAGCGCGTGAGTGAATATTTTCACAGACACACGTACACAATGTGATTCTGTTATTTGCGTCAAGTTTGGTGTGAACTGAATGTGATTTGCGTATTCCCTCCATTTCCATCACTGATACAGAGTGCTTATAAATATCTTAATTTGGCTTCTCATTGCACATTATGCTCTGCTTTCTTGTTTCATTTCCTTTCAAATTTAGCAGTACTTAATGGATCCAGAGGTTGCCTTCTCTTCCATTTTCCTTCTCCCTCCAATTCAATTTCAGGAACAAGCTAGCTAGATGCAATTGTTAATTTCTCTACATGTCTCTTCTAACTCTCTGCTTACTTCTTTTGCTTACGCAGGATGCTGAATATGAGGATGAACCAGAGACATGCGATCCAGAGGTTCATGATTGGAATTCTTCAATTGTTAATTTCTGCATATCTCATCTACTTCTTCGCTTACTTGTTTTGCTTAAGCAGGATGCTGAATGGGAGAAGAAACCAGAGATATGGGAATTTCAGGTTCATGATTGGACTTCTTTCATTAATTAGATTTGATTTATATGTTAATTTACGTGTTCAATTATAAGTTTAGTACAATTAACTAGTTTGTGCCTCCGTCACGTATATTTTTTATATGTTATTTTTTACATTTTTATAATATAATTTTAATTTAATATTTTATACATATTTATGTCGTTTATGTTTCATATAATTTTAATTTTTATTACAAAGTTTTATTTCAGAACACAATTATTTTTAAAAGTAGTAGTAAAAAAAAAACTATAAAACTATATATACATTACATACATATACATATTAACAGCATTAAACTATTTGGGAGTCAGAAAATTTCGAGTAAGCATAATAATAATAATAAAAAATTAAAAGGATATTTTTGTTTGTTACAAACCTTACTAAGCAATTGTTTTAGTGTATTTGATTACTCTCTTTCAACTTTATAATGAAGAGAGGAGGTGGCTAGCAAAGGCAAAAAGGTAGAAACCAGCAAAGCCAAGAAATTGCAGAAAACACATAAGTGGACAAAAAGACGTGACTTAGAATGATAATTCAATTAATAATAAATAATGATTTATGCATATATACAGGCTGCAAAGGAGGATGGCTGGAGACGTGGGTTGGCATTTCCAGAGCCTACTGTTCCAGAAATGTGGGATGAGGGTCAACACGTTAAGGACTCGTTGTTGCAGGGATCTTCTGTAAGCATTACGGTTGTTATTAAAGGTGCAGGAAAGATCGGGAAATTTAAAAAAACAAGAAATACAGTCCATAGAGCAATTCTACGAGAAGCTGTATGACATTATTCACAATCACATACGTATAGAAGCAGTCAATTATGATCTAGAATACAGAGATGTGTTTGGGGATACTATTTTGGAGCCTGAATCTGGGGATGTATATTCAAAGAGTTATTTAGACTTTGTTGCTGAAGTCTCGAGAGTGATTGCATTCATCAAAGATAACACGGAGGTATAAGAGAGAGGATTTTTAAAATTATTTATATATTTCTTTTATTGATTAATTATTTACATTCAAGTTCTTCTAATCCATGTCTGTACTATTTACTAATGCAAGCAGATGCATAAGCAGGAGGATGAAAACATTGTCAATGGAGGATCCACCATTACACTTGTGATAAATGGAATAGGAGAAATTGGAGAGATTGCGAGAAATGAAGTGAAGGATAAACGACAATTATGTGAAAAGGTGGCTGAGAAGGTTGAGGTTTATCAACGCATTCATGGAAATAAAAATATAGAGCATAAGTACATTTTCCAGGATGTGTATGGAGACGAGTTACCCCATGGCCAAGATGACCTTGTTGATGTTTCAAGTGTGATAATTGACTAAAATTAGCTACCTAGGCCATGTCATCACTTTTTCTGTGTCATGGAAATAAACACGGCTGTGTTAATGTTCATCAAATCAACATCAATTTAGATATCCTTTTCTTCCATTTGATTCTGAATTACTTAGATATATTGAGCGCAGAGTGTATTCTTTCTGTTTCCTTCTCTCTGATAGTAACATTAATATGGGGACGTAAACCGTAGGATTCGAAGCTGCGCGAGCAGAACCCACTTGAATACTAGCCATGCCCGATACCCCTCCTGTTATCGTATTTAACGTTTAGGTTAAAATTTTAAATAAAACAACATTCAATTTCTATCTGTCTGCCGTTAACAGCTTCAATTCATGTAGTGATTAAATAATAATAATAACCACACATTTGAAAAGCATTAAGAATCACCAAATTGCTTCTATTGTGATGGAGACTTTATAATATGCATTGGTTTCTTTTGGTTTGGGATATATGCAAAATTATCACCAGAAGATTAGGTAAGAAGATATCAAATTATCACCATAGCGTGGACCTTCCTTTTCTTGTTCTAAAATTGGCGACAACTTCTGTTCCCAAAGCAATTCAGATTTCAGACCAGAAACACGGGCTTTCGTTTTGCTCTATGTATAACATTTTTTTTTTTAATCTTGAATTGGTCCACAAACAATCCTCACCTGATCACCCCCTCACCCGAGAGTTCCCCAAATTTGGATTCAAACTTGTAACACACGTCTGACTTCTCCAAAGCTTCAGAGTGGGGCTGGACATATAGCACATATTCTGCTCTCTCTCTCTCTCTCTCTCTCTCTCTCTCTCTCCCTCTCTCTCCCTCTCTCTCCCTCTCCCTCTGTGTCTCTCTCTCTAGTTATTTCTTGGTCAACGTGGCACCACAGCCCTGAGAATGTGAAACATCATAAATTTGGGCCACCAACAAAGGTTGAATGCAAACCTTATCTATAAACTTGTGGGCCAATGGGTCGGTCCATCCCACCTAAATCATAGCCCAACTTGTAGCTCTCTTTCTCTCTATACTTGTAAAACCCATTAGCCCACTTATCTTAACGAACAAGCTCCCTCCTTCATTTACGCAACGCCCTACTTCATAGCAGGAAAGAAACAAAAGAACCTCTCTACTTTCTAGAAAACTCCAGAGTGAATTCTATCTCTTTCTTTCTCCTTGTGGTGCGATTAAATTGCTGTCTGTTTGTGTTAAAGCCTTAAAGGGAAAGAACAAGGAATTATGGGAGTAATATGGATAACTTGTTTTACTGCTGTGACGATTGGATTGTTGGGTTAATCGCATGGAGAAATTTCTTGTGTAGATAATATCTACTTTAGATATTTTATTTAATAATTAATATGCGTTGTTAATTTTTTTTAAAATAATAATAGTAGCATATATTTATAACATAATTTACTAAGTTATATATATATTAATTATTGAATAAAATGTAATTAAAGTAAATAATGCCATAGCTATGAAGTGAGAATCTCAAGTTTGTCTTTAAATTGTGACACAAATGTACATCATCTATAATAGATCATATTAAGAGAGTATACATAATTATTTATCATTGTTATGATTCTATAATTGTTGTGAATGACTTTTAGTTTAATTTACGGTAAAATCAACATAAAGGATTCATACTGGTGGTCCATGTTTTATTGAAATATTCTTGAATGTAGTACCTACTTTGGCTGCATTGAAAAAGTCTTTGATTTACTGTATGATTTATCGTATTCATGCATTGATATTGTTAGTTTACCACTAATTTAATTTTCTGGTAGTGATAATAATAAAAAAAAATAAGAAAATTTAATATTTTACACTCGTCTTACTTAAGATATTATCGGCAAACATTGCATATAATATATAGAATCCAGAGATTATTTGATATACCAAATGTAAGATAGTATTCTTATAACATACTATTTATCATTTGGTATCCACACAGCTATTTCTCCACATGACAAACACTGCTTTCGACCGTTGCATGTGTGTGAAAATTTTGTTTTCTTCATACTTGAGAATTGTTGCTACATATGCAGGTCATAAAACTTACAAATTAATTGACATGCAAGGTATTATGGAGTTAATTTCCATATGTAATTAATTTAATTTGTTGAAGAAGTCAGTCATCAAATCATTATTATTTCTTCCTGTTAAGAATGACCAATGGAAACTGTTGTTTATTGACAGTAGAATGTGGAACTACAATGGCAAACCAGAGCTGGTAATTCCCTTACTTCGAGTCTAAGGGAGAAAACTCCTAAACCGTTCAACTTTCTTCTTACCTTCTAATCTCTTTACACTTCTTATTTATATCACACATGTCAACTAACTCCTATTCTGTTATTATTCTACCAGATAAGGTTGTTAACCCCACTTACACCCTCTTTAACAGTAGTAATCTCGCGCCCAACATGGAGCTCCCCTCACCCTTCTCTTACTACTTGTGTCAATTCGTGTGCAGAAATTAACTCAACAGAAACTTTCCAAGAAATAAAGCAAGAGAGGTGTATATATTTTACTAGTCCATATAAGATTAAAATTCTGACAATTTGTAGATTTATGCTCTTCTTTATTGATAGGAGTCTAGAGACATGGTACATAAACAATCATCAATTAATATGGAAGACAAGCTTCAACGGGCACAACCTATATAAACTTAGAAATGCTGTGCATAGAAGTATATGAAGGATATCAGTACTGAATCCTCAAGAAAAAAAAAAGAAAAAAAAAGCGAGAGAGGTTTATATATTTTACTTGATAAATGATCCCACATTAACTCCAGAAATATTATACTTTGAGGAATCGTTCGTTGGGCGTAATGGAAGCACAAGCCGGAGAAAACGCTTACTTGCCCGTAAAAGACTTGCAGAGGCGAGTTTCTGGACGAAAACTCAAGGATTTGTTCCACATGTCATACGAGGCCATACGACCATGTAGCCAAAAATACACAACATTCCCATCAACAGGGTGGAAATTAAGAAAGTGCAGGAGTTCATGCTCTTGATCTCGAGGTGGCACCCTTGTCTTAACAATAACTTCCGAGAACCATTCACTGTCGGTAACTATTTCTGTGAACGAAACACGATGCACCAAATTCCATTCATCGCCTTTGATGCTGTAATCTTCCTTTAGTTCCCAAATATATAGAATAGGAGTTTTACTACTGATTACCAGACGGACTAGACGTAGACGCCCTTGGTACACCACTGGTGTGACTGTACTATATCCGAAGCGTTCCTTCTTTTGGGAGCTGAACTGTCTGATAATTGATGATCATTGTTGATTAATGAATTCAAGCTAAACAGAATCAACGCCCATCTCTCTCTTCATGAACCTTCGCCAGTACAAACAGGGAATCATTCAAAAGTCACGGTTAGAATGGGTTCGTTGGGAAGCAACACCTCGGAACTCCGTATCCATCGTCCAGTCTCGGTCTCAGAAGAAAATATCTCTACCCTGATAATGCGAGTACCTTTCGACATGTGAACTCGGACCACCTTAAATCTGCACATGGCCACTCCTTCATGTTGTTTTTGATCTTTGTACAATTCGCATGTAAAATTGACGCTGGGCAATAGAAAACGACGAGATCCAGGAATTCGAGGAAGAGCCACCCACTGCATGGTTAATGGGTTGCAGACGTAATATACGGTTTGGTAAATCTCGTTTTCGCAGCACAGAACCAAGTCATTGAAGGTTCGGAGAATATGGATTGGCTTTGTTTTATTGGGTTGGTAGCAAGGGAGAAAACTCAGGGAGAATCCGGGGGATTGAAAGACCGGGTCTTTGGATGAAAACTTAACCTTATTCGTCTTGTTTGAAAGGTGCATGAAAGTCCATGACTGCACTTTCTTCATGGAAAAGAGGCGGCGGCCGGCAACAACGTTAGGATTAGGATTAGAGATTAGAAGGAGCCAACGTTGACAGACGCACTTGCACTGCATCAGATTCTTGTAAGGGATTCGACATAGTATCTCATACACCAAGTCATCGTGCAGATCTTCCATGCTTTTTTGCCTTTTTCCCTGCTGGGTTTCAACCTTCAGAGCCATGGTGGCTGCAGCAACCTAACCTAGAGAATATTAAACCCTTGCTGCACGCGCGTCTTATTCTTGAATAGCTATTTTTTGGGTCACCGACTGATTTTGCAACACTGCCTTTCTCATGGGTTCCATGAGCATATCTGCTGGGCACAATGTTGAGCCCAATGACTCATGAGAATAGAAGGTATATATGGGATCCTACAAATACTTTGGGCTAGAGTTGTCGAACACCACACTTTTTTTTTCTCTTCCTTCTCTGACAATGTTGGGCACGACTCGATTGCATTGAGCCCACGAGGAAAAGCCCATCTCTCGATTTTACCAGTGCCATTAACTATTTAACTTTAACTTTTTTTATTTTCACCGCTGACAAAAAACAAAACTCTTTATTTTCAAGACAAAAAAATAAACACATTTTATTTTCTTTACATGTCATTGTCCTTAAAATAAACAAGAGAACAAAATAACAAAGGTACACGTGCAACTACTTTTTTACTATATGAGTAACTTCAGAATGTCCTCAGCCAATTTGGAAAATAATGAGTACCGAAATTTCTATGGTCATAAAATTATGATAAATCAATTGGTTAAAGTGGCATATTAAATCCAACTTCACATGTTATGAGGGTGTCTTGAAAGTGTCAGTCGCAATAATGAGTTAGTTTTATAACAATGTTTATTAAAATATTTTAATTAAAAATAAAAAAAAATTAAGTTTAACCAATAATAATCGTCATAATGTATAGCGTTCAATAATTTGTATAATTTACAACTATTTTTACTTTTTTTTAACACTTTTTCTTTTATCTATGTGTCAAAAAATCTTTTAAAATAAATCATACGCTAATGTTTCATTGCATAGAAGCCATATGAGCCTGTCCAATGTTTTAATGCCTACAATTCATAGGAGTCATGAATCCTTTTGACGTCAACTAGTAGTTGATTATAACTATGTTGTGCAATGATAATCATATTTAGAAATCATCATTCTTGGCCATGTTTATTTATATCTTTTTAGTCGTACTTAGGATTTGAACTTGATTCAGGGGAGGGAAAACACACCCATTTATTATCAAGTGAGTGATTCCCAAACCAAAGGCTTGATGGCTGTCCATGTTTCTCTTAATAAATGATTCATTACACAACTTTGAGCATCAACCAATTGGATGTGAAAATTTAACTACTCTATTATTTGCTAGAAGAAAAAAAAAAGAAAAATTAAAACAAATTTCAAGGAAAAAAAAACTTAAATTTATAAGTAGAAAAATAAACTTATAATAGGAAACAACCTAAAATTTAAGAAAATGAAAATAAACTCCTAATAGGAAACAAATAGGGCCTTTCAATATCAAATTTTATATTTCTGTGAAGCCACTTGAACAATAATTTAAGTGATAACTTAACTCAAATCTTTACACTATTAATGAAAACTTCACCGAATAAATCAACCCAAAACTTTTTCCAAATTCTCCGTGACGAACTTCTCCCAATTACGTAGCAGTCATTTTATTTAAAAATTGCATAATAATGAATGACTTATCCTAGTTTTTTTAAAATTCTATTTCAATCAATTCTAATAGAATTTGAACCTTGATTCACTTACTTGGTGTTTCGGAGCAAATGCCGATAACAACAACCTTAATTTATGTAATTATCTTTTAAAGCTGTGTGTGTGGAAGAAAAATCGCCGAAATTGAGGACGCAAGTTGGAGCTTGCTCTCTTTTATATAGAGAAGGGAATCCCTCAACGTGTGCGTAGCTAGGGTTTATTAATTATTCTTTTAGTTAGGTTGCTGCAACCACAAAAAGCATGGAAGATACCCAGCAAGGAAAAAGGCAAAACAAGCATGGAAGATCTGAACGATGACTTGGTGTATGAGATATTATGCCGAATCCCTTACAAGTATCTGATGCAGTGCAAGTGCGTCTGTAAACGTTGGCTCCTTCTAATCTCTAATCCTGATCCTAACGTTGTTGCCCGACGCCGCCTTTTGTTCACGAAGAAAGCGCAAGCATGGAGTTTCATGCACTATTCAAACAAGAGTAACAAGGTTATGTATTCATCCATAGACTCGGTTTTCCAGTCCCCCGGATTCTCCCTGAGTTTTCTCCCTTGCTACGATCCCAACAAAACAAAGTCAATCCATATTCTCCAAACCTTCGATGACTTGGTTCTGTGCAGCGAAGACAAGAATTACCAAACCGTGTATTACGTATGCAACCCATTAACCATGCAGTGGGTGGCTCTTCCTCCAGTTCTTCGATCTCGGCGGTGTTGCGTCGATTTCACATGTGAATCGTACGAAGATCAAAAAACAACATGAAGGAGTGGCCACGTGCCGATTTAAGGTGCTCCGGGTTCACCTGTCGCTTGCCGCTATCAGCCTGGAAATATTTTCTTCTGAGATTGGAGGATGGACAAGCACCCAGGTGTTTCTTTCTTCTGATATACGCATTTTCCGTCTAACCACGGTGACTTGTAAGGATACCTTGTATCTGCTATCGAAGGATTTGATTGTGTTGAACCTGAATTCATTAATCAACAACGATCATCATCATTATCAGTTAGTTCAGTTCCCTTCAGTTCAGCTCCCGAAAGAAGGATGGTTCAGATTTAGAACAATGATAGCAATGGCGTACCAAGGGCGTCTACGTGTGATATCTCTGGTAGTCTTTGATGAAGCTCCTGTTCTATACATTTGGGAACTGAAGGAAGATTACCGCGTAAAAGGAGATGAATGGAATTTGGTGCATCGTGTTTCCTTCGCGGAAATGGTTACAGACAGTAGTGAGTGGTTCTCGGAAGTTGCTGTGCCACCTCGAGATCGAAAGCATCAGGTCCGCAGATTTCTGAATTTCCACCCTGTTGAGGAGAATGTTGTGTATCTTCTGTTGCATGGTCGTATGGCCTCGTATGACATGTGGAACAAATCCTTGAGTTTTCATCCTGAAACTCGCCTGTCCAAGTCTCTTGTGCCTCCTTGCCAGCTTGTGCTTCCATTACGCCCAACAACGATTCCTCAAGTATAATTTCAGATTTGTCATTGAATTGGCCAACTTTGCCCACACTGCTTCTCATGAAAAAATTCTTATATATTTTGAGAATAATATTTTAAAAAAAATTTTAAGGGTTGAAATTTAATTTTAATTTTATTATTTAAAAGTATATATTTACTCTAATGATTGAATAATTATAAAGAATTATATATGACATATCTATTAGGTAAATGTACTAATTTCTCCTTTCATGGACCTCTCGGTTGGGACATTGTTTTGCGTGATGTTGGTTTTAGAGTGTCTCTTGTTAGATTTATTTTCATTATTACTATTTATTATTTTATTAGATAATTATTTTTGAAAATCAAATTATATGGCCCTCATTCTTATTATACTCATTCATATCTATACCCATATCTATTAAAGAATAGGATTAGACTTTGTACTTGAATTTTTCCGATGAATGCTATTTAAAAATTTTGAGAAACCATTTTATGGTAGGTCTGCTTTAATTTAATTGTCGATGGAGGCATATTTCTGTTTGTGAGAAAAAACAAAATTTGTGTTCATCAACGTAACTACACAAAAATTAAGGGATAGAGATTGTGCGACATGTTCCAATCCCAAGATTGGTTTCCTTCTTCAAAGCAATTAAGAATTAATTTTCAACCGATAGAATAACATGTTTCTCCATGAGTGATTTTTTTTTTTAATCCATTGAATGCTTTGAATTTCATTAACTTGCATGATTATAAAATAATTTATGTTATTTTTGTATTGTATGCCTCCTAAAAGTTTTTGTCATGTAAAATTTTGGAAAGTGAAACCAGTTGGGCTAGCCTCCTCGCTGGTGTTCATGCCGGCATTTTTGTCGCATTTCATACTTCTTGCTTATGGTACTTGTTGAGAAGAAAGAAACTTATTCCCAGTGTGTGCTTCAAGGGTATGGTTCTTGGGTTCTTGGGCCATCATTGGTTCTATTTGAAAATGGGCTCTACAATCTTATTGGGGTATATTTTCATTCGCTCTCCCAAACTCGCTTAGCCTCTCTGGGTGAAAAACATTTGGTGGTCAGGTTGTATTTTCTGGCCCAATTTGTCCCAAATTAGGAGGAGATATATGTTTATTCGTAAGTGTTAACTACTTTAATTTGTAATTTTGGTGAAGCTATGAGAATGGATATCCAATATAATTCATTAACTATTTATAAAATAAAATTGATCCAACAAGTCTATTATTAGTATTAAATAGATTATGTGCATGTTTGAAAGAGATTAATATTTAAAAAAAGTACTTATCTTTTAAAATTTTTTTTAATAAGATTTTAATTATAAAATATTTTGATCATAAAATAAATTAATTCAAACACACACCAGAATAAATTTAGATATCCGTTGGATGAAGCATTAGTGGATCGATTTGCTACCCCTATAACCCATATACACCTTAAAAAATGTCTCGTAGTCTCAAATTTTAATTCAATCCATTACGATTGCTTAAAGTGATTTGAACGTGTATAACATACACAATCCGATTGCTTAAAGTGATAGAGACAAGCGCACTATATATTTCCTTCCCGCATTTAATTCTCGTTGGCTGTTGTAGGTAGCATCTTTCTCGTATGGAATAATTATGATATATCCAGTCTTATATATAACTTTTTTATATAAATGGAGTTGAAGATTGGGTATTTCTTTATTTTTTTTTTAAGAAAAAAGTTACGGAAAGGAGAGGTTATCCATTTTAAGGTCATGATATATTATAAGTTTCAATGAGGACTTAAACTTGTATTTACGCATCAACTACTAATAAGAAATTACCAACAAGAATTGAACCCCAAACCTCTAGCTAGGTGTTTCCCCTTTCAAATGTAGCCTTTATATATCTTGATAGAGTTTTTAATGTGTTCTCTCTTCATTATGTTCATGTTTGTATAATTTGGAACCTCAGCATGCTGTTGAAAGAGGGATTCAATTTCATGAGATTGAAACAAATTCTCAAGTGGTAGTGCGACTAATCACAATCTGATTGCTTAAAGTGATAGAGACAGGCACACTAATATTTCCTTTCCGCTTTTTATTCTTGTCTCATACTTTTGACTGTTGTAGATAACATCTAGCCAGTATGGAATAGTCATGATATATCCAGTCTTACATATAGCTGTTATATAAATGTAATTGAAGATTTCACTATCTCTTTATTCTTTTATAAAAAAAAGTTAAAAAGAAGAAGAGGTCGTCGTATTTTAAAATCAAGACATATTACAGGTTTCAGTTAAACATACTTATATCTATCAATAAAGAATCACTAATAAGAATGGAACCCAAAACCTCTAGTTGCTTCTTTCAGATGTGGCCTTTATATATCTTGATAGAGTTTTTTTAATGTGTTTTCTCTTCATTAAATTTTTGTTTGTTTGGAACTTAGCATGCTGTCGAAAGAGGGTTTCAATTTCATGAGATTGAAACAAAGTCTCAAGTGTTAGAGCAACTAATAACAAGCAATGATTTTTATACCAGGTACTATATCATCTCTTTGCTCTCAGAGATGCAGGTTACTCGCACCAGCTCTCCGGATGACCCCCTAGACACATCTACAGGGAAGCCAATCACTAGGCTGATGGATTGGCCAAGTTTGAACTTCAAATGCAAGAAGATATATATAGCAAGGTTTTGCAAGAATGTACACAGATCAAAGAACAATGTACACTCCTCTATTGCTTAATCCAATTTCTAAAACCAGAAAAAGTGATCAGTTATCTCTAATGCTTCAATATTCTGTGTCAGAATCTCTTGTCAAAGATACTATATGTCATAGCTAGATTAGTTTCGTACTGAAGGTACACTAACACTTATTTATTTATTTTTTTTTTGGTAAAGGACTAACACTTATTTCTTAATTTAGCAAAAAATATTGCAGTAATTATATATTATAATATATATATATATATATATATATATATATATATATATATATATATATATATATATATATATCTTTTAGTTCAGTGTTGCTGGACTTATTTTTTTACATGAATTTACCGCTTTTTCTAAAGGAAAGACTAATAAGCAACCAACCTTTATATATATATATATATATCTTTTAGTTCAGTGTTGGTGGACTTATTTTTTACATGAATTTACCGCTTTTCTAAAGGAAAGACTAATAAGCAACCAACCTTTAAGCCAAAAATTGAGCCAAAAAAAACCTTTAAGCCAAAAAGTAATAAGAAAAATTAAATATATATAAATATATATTAAACTTTCCCCTTTCCCTAGGAAATAGAAAGTGGGTTAAATATGAAGAAACTTGACAATTACGAATGTTACAGCCTCAAAGGTTTCTGCTCCCCCATTTACGGACGCATAGAGACAAGGGCATAAAAGAATCAAAATAAAAGACAAACTTCAACAGGTACAAACTTTATCCTCTGTAGAAAATTTGAATCTTTTAATTTAAATCATATTTTTGTTTATTTACTGATACAGATTATTCCAATAAGAATGTATAAATTGGTTTTTTTTTTCATGATAAACACAATATTTAACCCAGACATTTACACTCTTAAAAATTTCACCACATAAATCAACTAACGCTTTTATAGCTCAAATTCTTTGGAGCCCGTGTATACGTGCAAATACATTTTCATATAACACAAACACATACACATACACATAAGCAAGCTGCATCATTTTCAAATATTACTTAAGTTACTGTTCGTATGCATATGTGCGATCCCTATTTAGCATTCCATAGTCTTAACTCCGTTTGGAGTTTAGTAAAAAGGCAAAGAAATAAGAAAGAGAACTTGAAGTGACTTCTCTCCAGTAGCTTTCTTACCTAATGTATTATCCGGAGACACTGAAACAGTGCACATGATTTTTTTTTTTTTGGCCAGATTGCACATGATATTAGAATCCACATATATAAAGCAGTGATCGTCATTACACTAAATTGAAACAAAGAAATATCATTACAATTATTCATACATCTTTTTCCATCTACTTCTTTCTTGCATATGTTCATTTTAAGGGGAAAAAGAAAAAAAGAAAGAGAAACCTCTCCTCTTAATATCTTTTCAGTACATTCTCTCTCTTTTTTCTTCTAAAAAAATAAAAATAAAAAGTATAAAAGAGAGACACATGAGAAAAGATGTATAATTACATTACTTTTTCTTTTTTCTTAATTGAATTACAAATATTTAAGAGCTACATCGATATTCTTCACTCTCTCTCTCTAGATCTCTCTTTCAATTCTCGCAGAAGGATGGACTTGTTATTGAACAAGAGAAGCAGAGACAGAGTTACAGAAATTTATTTCATATTACATTAACATGGGATCCGCACCTTGCATCCACAACTTTGGCCCGCCCATCAAACTCGGACTCAACCTAAACATGAGAATGCAGAATTCCATCTGGCTTAGAGCACCATCTCCATCCAAATCACCTTCCATCAGCATGCACACGAGCTCGTCGTCCCTCACCTCCAAACCCAGTAGCCAACTGTTCATCTTCAAGCTCTCGAACGTGATCAGGCCCTTGTTCACGTCCATTAGCAAGCGAAACCCGTTGCAGAGCTCCCCAATAAACCCTTCTGCACCCAAGCACGCAACCATGGATGGGAAAAAGTCCTCGAAGTCGAAGCCATAATCTAGTTCCATCATTGGATAAAGCTCTAAGATAAGAGGCTTATGGGACCTGTGAAGAATAATTGGTAGCGTATGATAGAAGGGTGTGAACAGGAGGGTTATTGAGTTAGTGATAAATATAAGTGAAGGGAACACAAGCAGACAAACATAAATGGTACGGATTGATAAATTAAAAATCTTGTGCTTCTTGCGGCTTTCGTTGCAAACATGCTCCTTTATTTTTTACTGGGTTATTGAAGAGCCATCTCCTTCCTGGAAGTTGCACTAGTTCTTCTGTAACCATCATTACATATGTACACATTATCTCGTATGTAATTTGACTAATTTCTAATTTATACTACTGCATGATTACTTCACTGTTACATATTCTATTGCTGTTTAATAGGAAGGCTCCACATTGCTTTCTTTTATCTTTGCTTTTAACTTTGATGTGAACATGCATGTGTGTATATACTATATAACACAATGAAATTTACTGTTAATGAAAAGATACAATTGGACCCAATATATATATACACTGTCCAACAATCAATTAGGTGCCCAAAACCGTTAATTGCTATTTATATAAAAGAAAAAGTTACTAAGCATTTTACGTGACAAAAACCTCTCCATTTAAAAAAAATAATTTCTAATTCACTGTATTTCACTAATTAATTTTAAAATTTTTCCTAAAGAATCAATAAGAGGCAACAACATAAGTATTTAGGTTTTTTTTTTAAATTTTTACAAAATAAGGTCTAGGAGCTTATATGAAAAGTAGGAGAATAGATAAAATGTAGATACAGTAACTTGGAGAGATTGAATCATGACATCAAACAATTTTCAAAAAAAGTTGATGTCACTTATGATGGGGCTCTTGGACTTTAAGTGTATTTTCTTTTAAAGAGAAACAAATTTTGTAAAAAAAATAAAAAATTTCTAACGCTGAAAACTTTATCATAAAAAATTGTATTTTATCATGTTATAAAAATTTTAGTGTTTGATTTATTTCGTAGAAAGGATTCCCTTAATTAGAATGCCCCTAATTATTCTCTAAACTCCAAAAAATATATAATGTAATTAATTTATTTTGCAAAATAGCCTTGTAACCTTTAGTGACACTCAGTTCTTAGGAAACACTTGATATTAGATTTGATCTCATGTGATCGAGTCTTAATTTCTCCATCTAAGTATATATAAACTATTCGAATTGTTTGAATCAGTCATGATTTTCGTGCTTTTGGCAGCCAGCACAAATTTGGCATTCTGGCTATTTTTCAAATTTTTTTCTTTTCGTAAATGTTGTTTGATCCCAAATCCCACACTGTGAGTCCTAAACAACTTTTTTTTTCCCTTTGTATTGTGAAAAGTGTAAGACTAGTTCACCATATTTGAGATATTGCATAAGTAGTTTGACTTTAATTTTTTGATAATTAATAGACTTGTTTATTTAACTCATATATTATATTTGAATTGAAATATATGTATATTTTAAACCTTGCAAGTTTGACACAGTCCTCAAATCTTGAAACTTTTTTTTCCAAGTTAGAATAACTTTTTTTTTTTTGGTACACAAGTTAGAATTACTTTTGCTTTATGTACACAAGTTAGAAATACCCTAATGTATCTGTTTTGAAAGCGAAAGGAGAAGAGATGATGCAAGGTGACGCATTATACGCGCCTCCGTGCATCATCCGTTCATCCCTTAATTAATTGCTTCCCGTTATGCGCCTACCACGGCAAAAGAGATAATGCATGCATGGTTACTATTTTCTTCTTCTCACTACTCAGGACCACTTAATTATTGGTAATTATAAATTAGCATTGCGTAGATCTAAAGTTTTTGACCTTTTGGGTTAAATTTTTGTTTGTAATGTTTTATTGATAAACAATCTATAAATAATTAACTCCTGTTTTAGTTTTCCTGAGCTAGCACTTGCTAGTTAAGGGAGGAGGAACTCAAATATAATTTATTACATTATTAACTAAGTTATTGCTTAAGTGACGTTCTTGTTAAAGTTTGTAAGATACCCTAATCTTAAAATAAAATAATTTCTTCTCTTTTTTGGTCTTTCACTAATGTATTCTTATAAGTATTGTTGTGAGATTAATTTTTAAACATTATACCGAATAAGAGGCCCTCCAACATATGTCTTTTTAGATTTGAACTTTAATTCTTTCTTAAAAGTATAACTCGTTTATTATTAATAAACAACTTATACTCTTAACTTTTTCAAACTAAAATAACAAAATTATTGATCATTGAATACTTAGATATTAGAAATATTATATACACATAATATTTTTTCACATTCTTAAAATGTGAGGAATGTGAAAAAATAGGTATATGTATATAACATTACTCTTTCAGGAGGTACTATATGAATGTAATTAATCGATTGATTTTATTTTAATAATTTTTTATTATAGAGTTATATATAAATTCTTAATATAATAATATAAATTGAGCCACTTAAATTTAAAACTAGTCATATCAATGTGTAATTTATGCGGTTATGCCCTACATATTTTGTAGTATAAAAGCACTTCTTTAACTATAGCGTATAAAAAACTGACACCCTACATACATATAAAGCACTTTTTTTTCTTAAAAAAAGGTTGGAAGTATATTCATATATATATATATATATATATATATAGCTCAAAGGGAAACTTCACGGCAACTTCCTTCTTTTTGCGTCCTTCCCCGATAAAAAAGTACACGTTCTCCTAAATTAATTCTTCAAATACAGGACATATAGTACCTTTCAAGAAAGGGAAAGAGTCTGTCTTTTACCGTTTATTCTCCATTTAAGAAGAGGGAAGTGCTCGTGCTACCCCACTAACTTATCACAAAAGCGAAATTTCTAGCTGTGGTCGTCAAAAATCAAACTCTGCCACAAAGTTGTTTTTGAGTGAACAAGATGTTAAGCGAAAAGACTCACAACAAACACTAAAGAAGAAATAAAATAAAATATAATGAAAATACAAATATTTAACGTGATTTAGTCCCTTTGACCTATGTTTACGATTCCTAAAAAGGATAAAAATATTAATAAAATATTAAATTATAACTTTTACATTGATAAAGTCGTAAACCTTCTCACAAATATTGATCACTCAATAGTCTAATTACAATATCTCTCAAAGTGTTTAGACTCTCTATCAAGTGATATTCTATCTCAATAAATAAATGCTTATTTATACAAGTAACCCCTACATAGACTTCTTAAAATTAGGCAATGTGAGACTTCGGTCAATTACACAACAAATCCTCCCTTGAGTCAAGTCCTCAAATACTTCAACTTTGTTAGAAAACCGAACTCTCTTCTCAGTTATCTTCTTTTTATCTACTTTGCTATCTTGAAGTGTTCCCCTCGTAGAATGACTTTTCAAATAGCAATTGTTCTTATTATCTTTCCTGTATTGTAAAATCAAGCGGCTTTTCTTGTACACTTTGCATGTCTTCTCAATTTCCACATACTCATACCCATGCGATTGCACCTCTCCCGACGAAATTATGTTGACATTAGCAATAGGCACATATCTCACATTGGGAACATTTTAGATCTTACCATTATGTAGCTTTAAGCAAAATCTTCCCGTACCTTTAACTTTCAACTTCTATTTCTTTCCCACATTGATGCTTTCAAAATCTCTATTTTTGTGTAAAATAGTAAACATGACTTGATAATTACACACATCCATGTTGGCGGCAGAATGTAGTACCCATCTAAAATGAATCTCAACAGAATCATTATAACATTCTCTACCTGATACAGATCTCCATCATCCAGGGATTCAACTACATGAACGTCAGCCTTCACGTTCCCTTTGAGCTACTTTAGACTCTTCAAGTGTTCTCTCATTTGAGAACATTGAGATTGGATATCCTTTACCTCTTCCACAACTAGTGTGCTTCCACTCTCATTAGTGTAATTCTCTCTATATATCATCTGATCCTCTTGCAAGACAATAGTCACATCATCTAGCTTGATGGTATTGTTTCTAATTAATATCAATCTCACTAATGATCTATAAGACTGAGCTAATGAAGCTAATGAAGCAATTGCTTGTTCTTCATAAGTTAGCTTTTCTCTTATATTTAACAATTGACAAACTAGTTGGTTAAACTCCTTAATATGATCATGTATATTACCTTTTTCTTCCATTCTCAATATGTATAAGTTTATCTTCAAGCACAAACGGTTAATTAGTGACTTCGACGCATAAATCTTTTCCAACTTTTTCAAAATTCCCTTAATGGTTGTATCATTTAACACTGTATACTTAGTTACAGAAGTAAGGGCTAACCTGATTGTGCTTGCAACTTTCCTCTGAATAGACTTCCACTCACTTTCTTTTATCTCTGTAGGCTTTTCATCATCCAAAGCTATATCAAGACCTTGTTGCACCAAAAGATCTTGTATTGTGCATGGCCACATAGTGAAATTACCCCTCCCATTAAAAAACGGTACCTCAAATTTCATCGCACCAGCCATAATATAGTAAAGCACTCATCCCTGCTTAAAACACAAAAAAGACACTCACAAGAGCAATTAAAATACCTTTCTTCTTGCGACATCAATTCTCCTTCCTTAATCGAACCAAAAGCTTTAATACCAGTTGTTGGGCAACGGAAGGACCAACAACAAGCACGCAAGAAGAAAAGAAATAAAATACAATAAAAATATAAATATTTAACGTGACTTGACCCTCTTGACCTACGTCCACGACACCCTAGAAGGGATAAAAATATTTTACTAATAAAATATTAAATTATAACTTTTACACGGATAAAGTTGTAAACCCTCTCACAAATATTGACCACTCAGTAGCTCAATTATAACCTCTCTCAAATATTTAAGCTCTCTATCGTGATACTTTATCGCAATAAGTAAAGGCTTATTTATACAAACAACTCACCATAAACTTCTTGAAGTTAAGTAATGTAGAATTTGGGTAAATTACACAACACAAGATTTACTCTATTTGAGTCATGAAAAATCAGCAATATAATCACGTGATCGATCACCATGCACAGCGCCTTCTATGGTATATATCTATCGATATACCATGCAAAGCAACTTCTATGATATATATCTGCTTGTCGATATCCTAATGAATTATCCTTTGCTTCTTAAAAGACAGGGAATATGTGGACTTCGTTGCATGGATATTGGGCATGCATGTTATGTGTTCAAGGAGCTGTCTACGTAAGCCTACGTGAAAACACAACACAGCTCAGCAAGAACGACTTTTCCCAGTCTAGTACAAGGAGAACAATCAGATATGCGATTCCATTAGTTATAGTCAATATACCTGTTTAAAAGCATGCGTTTACATGGATGAAATTTGTCGTCGGAAAAGGATATGAGGAATAAAGGTCATAACTTGAGGGTTCATGCAGGCTATGAAGCGTGTACATTATTGTAAAGTGGAAATATGCCATAAATTTGATCCTTACTCATTTCTTTTATTCTTTAATAAATTACTTCCTTTTAGTAACCCGAAAGAAATTAATTTCTATTATATAAGGGAAAAAGGATAAGAGGAAAACAAAAAAAAGAAACGATTAAGTTAACACAAAAGACACGGGGAAAGAAAAAGGAAAAATTGGTTGAACCTATAGAACTCCAAATAAGGAAAGGAAAGATTGGTTGAAATTATGTTTTGACTAGAAAACCTAAGCTAAACGGCTCTACAAAGGCTTACTTGTGTGTGAAAAAATTATTATAAGTATTAAACTATTATAATAAATTATTATAAAATTTTGGGTTTATCATGTATTGTTAAATCCCCATGAGATGGGTACTAAATCCTAATTTCTTAATACGTAAAGTTTTTTATGCTTTATTTTTAATTTTTTTACATTAATTTTGTCCCAACACCCGCACCATAACATGAAATGTAATAATATCTCCATTGGACACCAAGTTGATGTCTTTTATCCTTCTCATTAAAAAGTTTTAAACATGCTTGCCAATTTACAACCAAGGCATATGTGGGATTAAATAAATTTTTAACATTAATGCTATCCAAAAAAAAAAAGAAGTAATTAAAAATGTACAGTGTTTTATAATTAAATTTAATATAAATTTATGCAAAGTTTCATTAATATTTTTAATTTTAGATATATAAATTTAAGACAAAATATATCTGTTTGTCTTTTTTTAAATTTTTTTTGCCATTTTAATTAAATTAATAAAAAATATTAAATATTTTAAAGGAGTAAACTCTCATTTTGATCCTTCAAAAATTAGATCGACATCAATTTGATCCTCCAAAAAATATTGACATCAATTTAATCTTTGAATCATAAAAGATAACATCAAAATTGTCATTCTGTATATGGATAAGGACTAAATTGATATAATTTTTATAATTAAAGTACTAAATTAATGTCAGTTTTAGATAATTAAAGAATAAAATTGATGACATTTTTTAATTATTAAGAGACTAAATTAATGTTAATTTTTTTAGAAGACTAAAATGATGTCACATTCTATGATTAAGTGACTAAATTGATGCCGACATTCTTTGAAAGACCAAAGTAATATTGACCTAATTTTGGAGAACTAAATTAAGAGTTTACTCTATTTGAAAGTATTGACTTAAAAGTTAAAAGTGGATTGATTTTCACTCTTATTTATTATCACTTTATTTATCTATCTCTCACTTATCTGTTAAAACTCTTGTTCATCTGTTTTTTTTTTTTAGGTATCTATTTACCATATCTCGAAATCATTTAATAGTTTGCTTGTCTGGATGACTAAAATTCAACTGTCTAACGATTAATTATGCAACAATATCAAAATTATGCAATGTCAATTTGACTATCTATTATTATAATTGAACACTAAAACATAAAAAATATAGAAAAATATCATAAATGAATAAATAATGTGAAAATTCAATTAAATTCAATCAGGAAGTTATCTTCCCAATCAGAAGAATCGATTTCAATCACATTTATATTTTCTCATTTATTTTAATTTTGTATTTTTATTTTTTTATTGAAAATTGAGCTTAATAAATTATATGATAACAATAATATATAATTGTAGTAATTAGAAATTTAGAAACATTATAAAATAATTTTTAAAACTAACTAATCTTTATAATTAATGATGAGTTTGAATTAATATACATAAAAAATGATAATAGATAATTAGTTTAATTTGATTAAGAATAAAAATTTATTATATAACAAAAAATATTTTACAAAAAATTAAATAAAAATTAATTAGAGAAAAATGAATATCTATATACATATTATTAAAACTCGCTCCTACAAATTATCTTATAACTCCACATAAGCTCTATTGTTGATTTCAAATCTTTAAAAGAACTAATCAAATATTTTAATGACGTGGATTTTGTATTTTTATGTGGTTAATTTTGTTATCCTACATTTTTATTTTCCTTTCTATTTCAACTTCTCCATTAACCTCATCAACTCTTTAGCTTCATTTTACTACCCCCTGTTAAAATCAATCCCCTCTCCTTTCCTAAATTATTATTTCTCTCATTTTCGTAGCCCTTCAACTTCTTCAGTCTTTCATATTTTCTACAATATGAGATTTTAGTCTTTCTATATATTTATATTATCTTGTGTTGAAACTTGAGTTTGAAGGTGTTAAAAAAGAAGTTTACCATGCTTTAGGTTTTTAACTTTTTATTTAAGTAGTTACTTTATTGAATTCTTAGTTTTTATCTTATATTACTACTTTTGCTTGCACGTATTTTACATCAAAACTTCTAGTTGATATTTATCTTCTTATTGATCAAATTTGGACATAATATGTAAATAATTTTAAAAAATAATTTTTTATCAAAGTAAAAAATAAAATATATTACCGCATATTTAATTTATAAACTAAGTTAGCATTAGAAAAACACGTATAAGTTTTACTGAAATATTTTTACAAATATTATATTAATATGTAGGTGCCTGTACATATTTGTCTATAGACTAATCTAATATTGAAAAAATATTCATAAATTATTAAAAAATTAACTACAAAATATTAATTTATAGACACTTAAAAAATATTCATAAATTATATTTCAAAAAAATTAATCAAATGCATTATCCTAATGAATTATCCTTTGCTTCTTAAAAGACAAGGAATATGCTGACTTCCTTCCATGAATATTGGGCATGCATGTCATGTGTCTAAGGAGTTGTCTACATACGCCTACGTGAAAACACAACAACTTTTCCCAGTCTAGTACAAGGAGAATAATCAGATATGCGATTTCACTAGTTACAGTCAATATACCCATTTGAAGGCAAGCGTTTTTGTCTGTACATGGATGACATTTGTCGTCGGAAAAGGATATGAGGAATAAAGGTCATAACTTTAGGGTTCATGCAGGCTATCAAGCTTTTGTACATTATTGTAAAGTGGAAATGTGCCATAAATTTGTTCCTTCCTCATTTCTTTTATTCTTTAATAAATTACTTCCTTTTAGTAGCCCAAAAGAAATTAGTTACTACTATATAAAGAAAAAAGAATAAGAAAAAAAAAAGAAACGATTAAGTTAACACAAAAAACACGGGGAAAGAAAAAGGAAAATTTGGTTGAACCTATAGAACTCCAAATAAGAAAAGGAAAGATTGGTTGAAATTATGTTTTGACTGTAAAAACTAACCTAAATGGCTCTGTATAAAGGCTTAATTACTTGCATGTGAAAAAATTATTATAAGTAAAAATTAACTGTAAGGATTATTTTGATATGTGGGTAAAAATAAGTGTAAATTTTTATGGGATGAGTTTTCTGTATAAAATTATGTTGAAAACTCATCCATAAAAATTTACCCCCATACCAAACATACACTAATTGTGAATTTGTGATTTGAGTTTGTGAAATTGAGATTTAGAGTAATTGTAATTTCATTTAATTGATAAAAAAATTTTGATTGAGTGAGTATACATAAATTTTTTGGTTTAATTTTAATTTATTGTTAGTGTAAAAAGTTTTATACTATCATTTAATTATATATTATCAAAATATTTAAAGAATTTAACTAATATAATAATTATTTAAAAAGTTAAACACTTTTAATGATATGGTAACATATGATTAAAAAATATTATAAAAAATTTTTACACTACAATGAATCAAAACTAAATCCAAAATCTTTAACATATAAAGTTTCTTAATGCTTCATTATTATTATTATTATTATTATTATTACTTTATTTTATTTTATTTTACATTAATTTTGTCTCAACACCAGTACCATCACATGAAATGTAATAGTATCTCCAATAGACACTAAGTTGATGTCTTTTACGCTTTTTGGATGATGAGAGAAAACGAGAACGGAAAAAATGACAAGAAAGAAAATAAAAAAAATAATAAGATAAATATCCATTGTAAAGGGATGAGAAAAAATAAGAATAATATCTTCGTTTTTTTTTTTTGTTTATAGGGAGGGGCTAGGCCTAAGAAACAATATCTTCGAATTTGGACGAAGAGAAAAGGGATAAAAAGAACATGAACAAAAAAAAACCTTACATGTGAACATTGTGCGGCACAGCTGCTTATTCTGTCCTCTCCGCCCATTCACATGCTCTTAGTCTCTACCTCCATTATCATTTCCAGCTTCTACATTTATTATCCCATTACGTAGAAGTTTCTAACAAGAGAAAAACAAAGAGAATTCCAGTTTGCAGAAATAGTCAACCAAAGTTGGGGGAAAAAAATTGCAAACTTCCTTTCATTTCTCATCCCATGCCCTGCCTCTAAAGCCTCTAATGTCCTCCCCCTGTCATTACCATGAAAGGAACAATTTTTTTTTTCCATTTTGGTAGGAGATATATTAACATTTTGGTAGTGCAAACTTATAAAACTTCAGAGATCTCTTTGGCTTTGTTAATGGTCAATGTCTTCTCAAGTTTGCTCTCTCCTTTAAACCTGTTAAAAGCCGGCTTCTTTTTTTGTGGTCTTTCTGGTTCTAATCCGGTGGTGGTTGGCTTCCATTTAGGGGTTTCAGAGTGCACTTCATTCAGTCTCTTTCTCAAGTGGAGGGGTGGTCTGCTTTAATTTAACTTACTCTTCCTTTGGTTGGAGAGAATTTGAAAAGAAAAAAAAATGATACGAGAGAAAAGGAGTAGATTTTTAGGTTTTTTCTTGTTTAGAGGAAAGAAGAAAATGGATATATAAGAAAACAAAGATAGGTGCGCCGACTCACCTAAAAGTTTTAAAAAGGGAGGGTAAATTTTAAAATTACAATTTTATCAAAAAATATATATTTTTTAATATCATAATAAGGGATATATAAGTCGTTTTATATAATTATATTTTTTTAAAATTTTTTCTACAATCAATTAAATAAAAAAATATTAATTATTTCTCTTTTTTTTTTTTCTTTTCAATCAAACACTAAAAAAAATAATATTTTTTCTTTATTTTCTCTTTTATTTATTTTCTTTCTTTCTATTATTTATTATTTCTTTCCATTGAAAGAAAGGGTTAGGAAATGTTAGATCTGACATGTTGACTTACCCCCATTGCCAAGATGCACGTCAGCTTTTTTCTTCTCTTTTTGTTTTCTCTGATTGTTCTTTTTGTTTTTTTGGGTCATGTTTTCTCACATTGTTCGATCGGGAGAAAAGTACATTTTTTATCCAATTTTCTCCATTCCAATTTCTTTCCTCCCAACAACTTTTGATCCAAACAAAAGGAGAATCTGACTCACAAATAATCATTTTGAAATTCCTCTCGTATGCAAATATTAGCCCACGTTTTATTGCATGGTCCAGAAAGCAAATTTGCTCCATACCAAAGGAAATTTTAATAAAAAAGTGAATGATTTACATGAAGATAAATATCATATTTCTTTTTTGGTATAAAAAATTATATAAACAATTAATTACGTAATTTTAGATTGAAAGTGGTATGATAAAACTTTTTCAAAATAACGATTTTAGTATTCAAACTCTTGACACTAATATAATTATTCCTAATTTAATTTTTTCTTGGTTAATTTTTACAATCTAATCCTTTACTAATCAAATTTTATTATAATTAATCAATTTGTGATCAAAATTATCTCAAATTAATCTAATTGTCATTGAAGACTAAATTCATGTGGATTTTGATAATGAAAGACAAGATTGTAAAAATAAATTTAAGAATAAAATTAAAAATAAATATATTAGCAAATAATTAAATAAAATATTTATTTTTTCTTAAATGATTTTTTTTTTTGCCATTGTCTTACAAGAATTAAAGTACCACAAACGATGGGTAAGTATCATAAACCAGTACATTTTCTCAAACGAAACTATAGCATGTTTTTGTTTTGTTTTGTTTTTTTTTGACAGGAACTATTGGCTATAGCATGTTCCTCATTGTCAAATCAGAAAATACAACTGGTTAGAGAGTGTGGCTACTTATTGAAATTTATTTTTAGGATCCTTAGTGTCCCTTAAAAATGTGATGAAAAAATTAAAAATAAATTTTATATAAGTTTTAAAAAGGGAGGGAATCATAATATGGAGTATATAGATCATTTTTTAATATCATAATAAGGAGTATATAGATCATTTTATATAATTATATTTTTTTAAAATTTTTTATACAGCCAATTAAATAAAAAATTAATTATTTCTCATTTTCTTTTTTTTTTCTTTTCGATCAAACACTAAGAGAAAAATAATATTTTTTTTATTTTCTCTTTTATTTCTTTTCTTTCTTTCTATTTTTTCTTTCCATTGAAAGAAAGGGTCACCAAATGTTAGATCTGACATGTTGACTTACACCCATTGCGAAGATGCACATCAACTTTTTTCTTCTCTTTTTGTTTTCTCTGATTGTTCTTTTTGTTTTTTTGGGTCATCCTTTTCTCACATTGTTCGAACGGGAGAAAAGTACATTTTTTATCCAATTTTCTCCATTCCAATTTCTTTCCTCCCTATAACTTTTGATCCAAACAAAAAGGAGAATCTGACTCACAAATAATCATTTTGAAATTCCTCTCGTATGCAAATATTAGCCCACGTTTTATTGCATGGCCCAGAAAGCAAATCTGATCCATACCAAAAGAAATTTTAATAAAAAAGTGATGCATTTACATGAAGATAAATATCATATTTCTTTTTTGGTATAAAAAATTATATAAGCAATTAATAACGTAATTTCAGATTGAAAGTAATATGATAAAATTTTTTCAAAATAACGATTTTAGTGTTCAAACTCTTGACACTAATATAACTATTCCTAATTTAATTTTTTCTTGGTTAATTTTTGCAATCTAATCCTTTACTAATCAAATTTTATTACAATAAATCAATTTGTGATCAAAATTATCTCAAATTAATCTAATTGTCATTGAATACTAAATTGATGTGGATTTTGATAATGAAAGACAAGATTGTAAAAATAAATTTAAGAATTAAATTAAAAACAATTATATCAGCAAATAATAAAAATATTTATTTTTTCTTACTTTAATATTTTTTTTTACCATTGTCTTGCAAGAATTAAAGTACCACAAACGATGGGTAAGTATCAAAAACCAGTACATGTTTTTGTTTTTTTTTTTTTGTTTTTTGACAGGAACTATAGGCTGTAGCATGTTCCTTATTGTCAAATCAGAAAATACAACTGGTCAGAGAGTGTGGCTACTTATTGATATTTATTTTTAGGATACTTAGTGTCCCTTAAAAATATGATGAAAAAATTAAAAATAAATTTTATATAAAATTGCCGAAATGTTTTTTCATACAATTGTCTATCAATGAAAAATTATAGCTAAAATCAAATTCAAAACTTTTGTATTAACACGATGTAATCATAATAATTAGAATTATTAATTCGGACTGACCAGCTCACTTTAGGCCATTGAATTTTTGAGTAGGGTCAAATAAGCTCAAAGTAAGTGCTGGTCAGTATTTATTCATCCCAACTCAATCTTATGTGAGCCGCAAGATAAAGCTAATTGGGTTGATCCATTGTCTCGAATTTATTTTTTTAATTTTTTTTAGATAAAATCTATTATTTTTTAATATTATTTATAAAAAATAATTAAAATTAATTCTATAATTATTATATATACTATTTAATCAATTTTTTTAAAGGTATATAATTATATTATTATATAATATAAATACTTGTAATTAACAAGACATATAAAATTATAATATAATAATTAAAAATTGATAGAATTATAAAATAAGTATGATATATTTATGTGTATAATTAGTTATATTATTATTTAAATTATTAAATTAAAATATAATTAGTATTTTAAAAATTTTTATTTTTCTAATAAAAAATTAAAAAAAAATTCAAGCCATCGAGCTGGCCTGGCTCGTCACAGGCGAATCCATTTTGAGCTAATCTAAAATCGGGCTGGCCAGATCGGACCAAAATTATAAACAAAAATATATATTGCTGGATCACCCAACCCATTTATTGGGACATTCGGGCTGAAGCCCGGTGGGTGACAATTGGACGAACTGTATCTGTTATAAACGATATTATAGGTTAGTCATGATTTTTGTATAATAGAAAATATACGACACATTGTATCTGAGATATATTTGGAATATATACTCATCCACTTACCTAGAGTAGCTGAAGTAACTCAGTAGATTAGAGCGTCTAGCTCAACGACAAGTTGAAGTGAAATTTTGGGGAGTCAAAATAAATATTCAATATGTAAAAATAAAAATATATAATAATATATACACTTTAATATATTAATCATTAAAAAAATTAATTTTAAAATAAATTACTAATACAAAATTTCACCAAGTTTTTAAGAATCCTTAGGAAAAACCCAAGAGTCTATTATTTTTTTTTGGGTATACCAAGAGTTTATAATTTGATTGTTTGGTCATTAAACTTGCTATTCAACTATGGTAACTGGTTATTTGTTGTAACTAAAAATATTTTCACTTATGCTGGCTATGGTGTGAAGTTATCATTTTTTGTAACGAGAGCGTCATTGTCCTATTATATAAGAAGCGCAAAAGTGGGAACTTCAACCAAGGGCAGAGGTAGGGGATTTATTGTTGGGTTCAAAGAGAAAAAAATACATTGTTGGGGGAGTCAAGTTAGTACTTTTAAATTTTTTTAAAAAAATAATTTTGAATTAGACTTTTTAAAAATGAGTTTTACTTCAAATTTAATTTAAATAATAATTAATTTTAAAATTTTATTGATAACCAAATAAATTAAATTTAAAACTAGCTCACTGTACTTAAAATATATGATTTTTTTAAGTTGTTGAATACAATTTGCCAACAAGTTTTAGTTTTGCCTATAAGGATTGGAGCACTTTGCTCGTATGGTTTATGTGCGATTCTTGTTATTATTAATTTTTTTAATAGATAATTTATAAGTATTATTATAAACTTTTTAGTTGAGACCCTAACTATGACATGTGTCTTAATATTATAATGAGATATCCTTATCTCCTCTTTATTTTTTTCACTAAAAAGAAAAGGCTCAGACAGTTTATAACCTATATTTGAAGTCCAATAATTTTTCTCATATAAACACAAAATTTTATATCTTTAAAGTTTTGTAAAAATGTTGGGACCATGGCTGCCCTTGTCATATAACAAAGATCCGCCGGCGGTGTGGCTGTTAAGCATGGCACGGATTGTAACACTAGGAGATTGTTTATTATATAGATTTTTTCTTTTTATTTTAATATTAAAGTTAAGGGAATAAGAAGCAATTTTATTTATAGTTAAGGGAATGAGAGATTGTCTTATTTAAAAGTTAAGACATGTCACATTTATTAGTAATGACTTAAAGTAATCTTATGTTTAAAATAAAGTTTATCAATTGTAAAACAAGAATTTAATAAAATATTTGAATCTTCTTCACTACCCAAAAATTCCGACGGTTTGAAAAGTAGGATAGGTTTCTTGTCATTTTCTTTTATCTATTGTCACTTTCTTTAACAACTTTTATTCATGGCATGAGCTACAGAAAGCTTGACTGCTCAAGCGGTCGAGTTTTTCGCTGGTTGGAAAAAAGTTTATGAGCTTGTCACTTGAGAATCTTCTCATTAATAAGTTTTAAACATGCATGCTTGCCAATTTACAACCAAGGCATCTGTGGGATTAAATAAATTTTCAACATTAATGTTATCTAAAAAAAAATGAAGAAATTAAAGTACATGTTTGGTGTGTTAGAAAAAAAAATGAAATGTAACATAAAATTTCCAAGTGTAAAAAATTTGTTGTTCTTATTCTATTCTCTTCTTTTACCTATTACCAAACATGCAATAATGCACAATATATTTATAATTAAATTTACATATAAATTTATGCAAAGTTTCATTAATATTTTTAATTTTGACATAAATTTAACACAAAATGTATCTGTTTGTCTATTATAAAAAAAATATTTTTCACCATTTTTATTAAATGAATAAAAAATTATTAAATATTTTAAAATATTGACTTAAAAGTGAAGTTATTGTATTATTACTTTTTATTTATCTATCTCTTTACTTATCTATTAACACTCTTGTTCATCTTTATTTATTTATTTATTTATTTATTTCTTCAAGTATCTCCACACTTTTCAATGGAGGGACTAATTCCAATTCGTTACACTAGGACTTGATCTTGCTTACTGCCACACCCTTGAAGTAATTATCACTTTTTTTTTAATCTTTTTATCACTTAATTATCTCTAACTAATTTTTTATATGATTAATTTTATAGGATACATTTCATTAAATAATTATTCTTTATTTCTTATTCAAACTAGCTGAAGTTTGAATATATAAGAGTGGTAATAGATAACTCATCTGACAATGAATAACGAATGATTACTGACTAAAGGATATTTAAAAAAAAACATAAAAATTAATTAGAAAAGAGTATCAATATATAAATATATAAATAGAAGTCACAATAGAAACACTTTTGAAATTTTATAGCAACATGCATGGTAACTACTAAAAGACTAGAAAAAACATCATAGAAAAGAAATTAATTCTGTTGCTGTCTATATATGCATTGAAAAAACAGGACCAAATTAATATTCGAATATTGTTCTATTTGTCAACTGCAAACGCGGATTCTTCCGTGTAATCAAGTTTTTGATCGGGTCCACTTTAAAAATTATTAAAAAAATTACTTACAGTAGGTTTTACTTCGAACGACACATATAAAATTCAATAATCAACTTACAATCACCTAAACATACGAATAATGTTACTTTCACAACTATTTTAAGCATAAACTCTAACCAATTGTTGACGCGTATGCAATTAAGATGTCAAATTTCTTATTTTTGATGTTAAATATAGAAAGTAGATAATAGCAATTGTAAATTAATTATTTTAAAAATTTAAGTTGTTAAATAAAAATATTATTTATTATTAAAAATTTTAATACCATGTCGTGAAATATATCTCTCAAATATGAATGGTTTTATCAACCGTTGTCAAATGGTTGTTGATGCAGAATTTGACTTCAATGTCTCCTCTCTCGTATCAGCACCATTTGGGCACCAATGTTACGGGGGCACCATTTTCCAGCCTTGCTCTCTTAACACTTCTGACAGTTTCTTCCAACCTGTTGAAAGAGTATTAAGAGAGCTATTTGAAAATCACTCTCTCGCACTGATATGGCACTGGGTTGTGCTCTTCCTTCCCTGCCAATTTTGTTTTGCCTCGGTTAGACTTTGTTGTCCGTGAATGCAACTACCAACAAAACAAACCTGCGGATGGGGCAATCAATCGCATCCTCAGATAACATTGTTTCTAATAATGGGAACTTCGTACTGGGCTTTTTCTCCACAGAGAGTTCTACCAGGTATTATGTAGGAATATGGTCTAACAATGTTCCTAACGACAAGGTTGTCTGGGTTGCAGACCGAGATTACGCATTACCAACTTCCTCTGCCGTTCTTACGATTCAATCTGACGGAAATATCGTGATCGTGGATGAAAAAATAACGTACCGCGTGACCAACTTTTCAAACAGTAGCACCTATGCTATGCTATTGGATTCAGGAAACTTCATACTGCTGAACAACTCGAATTCAGCGATTTTGTGGCAGGGTTTCGACAATCCCACGGATACCCTTTTGCCTGGAATGAACTTAGGACATGATGCAGAGTTGGGATACACTTGGTCGTTGCAATCGTGGGCAAGTGCAGACAACCCTGCTCCCGGTGCTTTTTCCCTCGAATTCGATTCAGGCCAGGCGAATCTAATCATCAACAAGGGTTCTAACGTATACTGGATCAACGACCGTTCGAATTTTTCTATTCAGAGTGTTGTGGACCGAATGGGTATAACAAGGAATGAGGACTATTTCACTTGGCAAGCTGCTGGCAACACTCGGGTGGTACTGGAAGTATCCGGGGAGCTTAACCTGCAGTATCTGTTAGAGGATTCAAAACGTTGGGTTTCTCTGCAGTCATCCAAGTGTGGGACAAACTCTTCATGTGGAGATTTTTCCATTTGCAATCCGCAAGCCCTTTATCATTGTGACTGTTTGAGAGGTTTCAAGCCTCTTGATGTTGATTCTTGGGGCTGTGTGTGAGAAATATAGAGTTGCCCTGCAGGAACACAAGCAGTGTTGAACGAAATGATGGATTTCTACGGCTCGATAAGGTGGATTTACCTTCAAACGAAGTTGTATTAAAGACCGATTACAGCACTAACATGTGCAAGAATTAGCTCTTGCAATTGTTCTTGTGTTGCTTGTGCTTATGATTTTAAAGGTAATTGCCAGTTGTGGGTTGATCATGTGTTGAATCTGAAGAACATCTCAGCTGATGTTGGAAACAATAATAATCGGCCAAGTTTTTATCTCAGACTTGCTGCCTCAGAATTGGTTGACATTGGTATGTTGAAGGGAGCTCCTTTCACTTCATATAGTTCTCTTTTGTTTCCTTTTTGTTCCACTTTGTTTAATCAAAAATAGGAAGAACACCTGGATAAATGTAATCATTGGAATGAAAAAAAATTACTATTTGACCTTTTCAGTATAAATTGATAATTCTTCTCTGCAGATTCAAACACAAGGAATAAAAGAGTACCAAAGAATGCATTTCGCAAGCATGAAAACAGGCGGAGGGAAATGCTCATTATTGGTATACTGATCTCATTTCTATCACTGCTTATACTGGGCCTATTTGCTTACTGCTACTGGACTAGAAGGCTAAGGAGGAAAGGTAAGAAAGAAAGTTCTCATAGTAACTGATGAGTATGAGTAGTTTAGCATTAAAACTTCGTAATTTATCACATCAACTAATTTTCCTCACTTTCTAGGGGAGGATCTGCTACATTTAGAAGTAGGCATGAGCATGAAAGTCAAATTCTCAGAGTTTACTGAAGCAGATTAAGGGTGGAAAAGTTAAGAAGAAGGAAGTCAAATTGCCATTATTCAGTTTTGTGAGTGTTTCAGCTGCAACTAATAACTTTTCAGATGCAAACAAGCTTGGTGAGGGTGGCTTTGGACCTGTTTACAAGGCAAGTTCCAAAACTGTTCTTTTTAGCAATATTACTTGAATTCGAATGAATTTAAAATCATTTTGAGTTTTATTTATATAGCTTTGCCAAATCAACAAGCACTAACTAGCTTACAGACCTTATTCTCTTATTAGTTGTTAACAATTTTGCTTTTGCTGCCAATATTTTACTTTATGCAAAACATGAATTTCAGGGTCAGTTATTGAATGGAGATGAGGTTGCCGTAAAAAGGCTATACCGAGGATCCGGTCAAGGATGGGAGGAGTTGAGAAATGAAGCTCTGTTGATTGCAAAGCTCCAACACAATAATCTTGACTTTTGGGCTGCTGCATTGAACGAAATGAAAAGATGCTGATTTATGAGTTTATGCCTAATAAAAGCTTGGATTTTTTTCTTTTTGGTTTGTAGTCTCAGAACTCTCGTAAATGTGCTCTCTTCTGTTTAACTCAAACTTTGGGTGTGACATCCTTCACTGCAAAACAGATGCAACAAAAAGAAGGATGCTAGACTGGGGAACACGAGTTCAGATAATTGATGGGATTGCCCAAGGTCTCCTTTATCTTCATCCATATTCCAGGTTCCGGATCATTCAGAGAGATCTAAAAGCTAGCAAAATATTGTTAGATATCAACTTGAATCCTAAAATATCATATTTTGGAATGGCGAGAATATTTGGCGAGAATGAACTGCAAGCAAATACAAACCGGATTGTTGGAACTTAGTAAGTCCAATGAAAGAATACTGCTGAATGCTGATGCCATAGCATTAAGTAACTAATAGTTGCCTCCAAGATTTCAAACCCATGAACAATCAACTAATAATCACTCTACAATGATGGTTTTCAGTGGCTACATGTCCCCCGAATATGTTCTGGAAGGCCTTTTCTCAATAAAATCTGATGTGTTTAGCTTTGGGGTCCTTTTGTTAGAGATTGTAAGTGGCAAGAAAAATACTGGTTTTTATCACACAAATTCCCTCAACCTTCTTGGATATGTAAGTTTCTAAACTCCACTCATCTCCTCTTAATTTGCGAGTTTGAAATCAATTTCTTTAATTAGTGAAATTCTTAAGCCATTTAGAAAACACGCATTAATTATTCTGGGGTGTACAATATTATAGGCCGATGCCAAAACATGCTCAAGGCATTGTAATTTTGGGTTATTATTGTTATTATTATTATTATTATTATTTTCTTGTTGAATCTTGAAGGCTTGGGATCTATGGACTAGCAGCAGAGTAATGGAACTGATGGATCCGGTGCTGGAAGATGCCTCCTGTAAGCATATGGTGCCAAGATATGTGAACATAGGACTTCTGTGTGTTCAAGAAAGTCCAGCAGCAGAAAGACCAACCATATCCGATGTTGTATCGATGATTGGCAATGACACTGCGGTCCTGCCTTGTCCCAAGCCACCTGCATTTCGAAATGTGAGAGGTACCCAGCAGAATTCAAGATTGGACAGAAGCATGGCAGAAAATTGTTCTGCGAATCTTATGACAACTTCACTTGTGGAAGCAAGATGAGAGTTCAGGATTTTTGCTCCAACAAAAGACCCGACAGTCAGATTTTCTGGGAAGGCTATGTTCTCCCACTAAAACTATTTTGATCCCGGACTAGGGAGTTTGTTATCAATTTTGTTTATGACAGTCAACATTTACCACGCAAATTCCTGAAAAAAAAATTCTTATTGATCTCTCAGTCATTACACTGTTTGAGAAGTTGACATAAATTGTGTTATAGATTACTTCTTATTAAAGACATAAATCAGTGTAATATATTTTATTTTATTATTTCTTTTTTTCACCATTTGAATCATAAAACGCTCACTATTATGTATTTTTGACAGGGAGATTATCTAATACGCCATGAATGGTGTTTATTAATAGTGTAACTTGACATTGAAAAAAGCATAGACAAGTCCCTACCTTTATTAGTTCTATAAACAGACCATTTTGTTTATTATAATTAAGCCAAAATTATTTATTACGTGACTTATTTGTGTTAATTAATATTGAGTATTCTTAAATTATTTACATTATTTTATAAAAGATAAAATATTATTTATATACCTAAAGTTTTGTTCTATATCAAATTACCTTTTGAAGTTTTTTTTATTTTATTAAACCTCCTGAATTTTGGTCTAATTTAAAAATATTTATTTTACTATTAAATGAAACAGATGTTACTCTTACATGCACATCATGTGGCTCACGAGCATACCACGTGACCATTTAGCTAGAAAATTTTATGGAATAAATTATAATTTCTACCGTTGAATGTTATCCTAATATTAAATTATTCCTTAAATTTTTTTTGTCATACTAAACTCTCCTAAAGTTGGCTGTAACTTGAAATTAGACGTTAACCTGCTTTTCATTTAACAAAAAAAATTAATATTTTTAAGTTAGACCAAAATTTTAGAGTGTTCAGTGAGATAAAAAAACTTTTGAAGATAATTTAATATTGAGATAAATTTAAAGGGCGTAAATGATATTTTATTCTTTTATAAAATTGTAAACTTTTTCTCTTTTATTTAAGTTTTATTTCTAAATATAATAAAATATTGAATAATTTAAAAAGAAATTTTGTTTAATACAAAAAATTGTTAAAAGTTCAGTGTTGGCTTAATTGCAATTTTGGTTTCTTTATTTTAGTAAAATAAATAATTTAATCCATTTATTTTAAAAATAAACTATTTAGTCACTTTATTTTAAGAAATTAATAGTTTTGTTCCTTCCATTTGTATACTGTTAAAAGCATAATTGATACATATTAAGACAAGTAATACTGGTAGTAGTTAAAGTAAAATACGCATGAGTGTATAGTAATACAAGTGGTTAGTAACTATTAGTTAGGAGTAACACAGTTAGCTAGCTTTAGCTACTATAAGTAGCAGAGTTGTAGGGCGACTAGGCACCGGAATAAGACATGAGAAAGGAGATTCAAGTGGGTTTAGAGGTTATTGGTTTGTTCTCCTGTATTGGTTTTGTGAGTCATCTTCTGTGTGATTAGTCTTCTAAGATAGGAAATTCTGATCACAAAAAAATATATTGATATAACATTAAAAGATTAATTTATATTACAAAATAAGACATTTTAAATATATGTGATAAGCATATAACTTTTTAAATATTCAAATTAATTTTAATAAAAATAAAAGTAATAAAGTTAATCTTATTATTAAAATTAATTTGAGTATTTATATAATTACATACACATTAAACACATTTAAATTATCTATTTGTAATAAAAAATATATTTTAATGTTAAGTTCACATTTTTATCAAATTTTTAGCGACATATAAACGAAGAGATCAAAACAATTCATTTTGTGAAAATATATGGATCAAAAAATTTATTTTTAAGATAAATCAAATCATTTATTTTATTAAAACAAAAAGATCATAATCGCAATTAAATCTATTTTTGTTTTCTCGCCTTCAAGCCATGGGTCCAAGAATGAAAAATAGGTCAGTAATATCTTACCATATCAACTTTGTCGTGGTTAACTGTTCACTAAACAAAAAAACATTGTTACCGGGCTGGAAGTGAGACTTCGGCTCATTTCAACCACCATGCGTCTCTTTGTATGCAAAGCAAACGCCCGGTTGACCGTCACTTTACACATAAAATTAGAGTCAAACGAGCGTATGTAAAACGTCATTACCAAAACAAACAGATTATTCCAAAAAAAAAAAAAACAGAGAACTGTAGCTATTAGCAATTGCACGAGCTTAGACTTTGGTGACAATATTACTAAAATTGGACTCGAGAGTTAACTTACAAAACTTTTGGTTTAAGTTTAATCAGTTTAAATTTTTAAATCATTTAATTGAATCAAATAATGTTATTAAAATAATTTATATGTAATAATATAAAATTCATATAAAAATAATATAATGTAAAAAACTTTCAATGTTTTGAAAACAAAAAATTATCTAATTATAAATTTTAATGTAAAAAATGACAGATTAATTCAAGTAATTTTGTTTAATTTTGATTGGTTTAAATTAATTTAATAATAAATTTAATTATAAGATTAAATCTTAACTGATTGAGTGTCTAATTTACAATCAAATTTGTTAGACTATCTGGTCTAATTTGATTTCAACAACAGTAAACTCTAACTTTTTCAGTTAACTAAATTGTTCAAGATAATATTTTAAAATAATTAATTATTTTTTTAGAAAAATGAAAAAAAATTTCAGAAACAAATGAAATTTTTTTAAAGAAAAAAATGAAATTTTTTTAAAAATAAATGAGTTTTATGTTTGGACCTCTTACAAATGGTCTCAAAAGTAATTTTATAAAAGGAAAGGAGTATATAGACCCTTAAAATTTTGAGTCATTTACAAATAATTCTCTAAATTTTAAAATCGTCTTAATTAATACTTAAACTATAACAATTATACAAATCAATCATTTCTTCAACTTTTCATTCATTCCAAATTGAATCAAAGAAGGATTTAAAATCAATGGAATGTAATTGAAATGGTTGATTTGTATAATTATTATAATTTAAGTATTAATTAGAATGATTTTAAAGTTTAAGAGATTATTTGTAAATGACCAAAAATTTAGGGAGTTTGTATATTTTTTTTCATTTTATAAAATAAAATTTATTTTAATAATATTATAAGTAAAGGAAAATGATAATTAAATAAGGAAGAGTAAGAGAGTTTAAATGAGCAAGTCAAAGGAATAATAGAAGGATTTTTTGTTTCCTATTGAAGTATAAATGGAAAATAACTTGTCAAACAAAATAAAATGCAAGAAAAGCGCAAAGGTATGCTTGGAGGAAAAAAAGAATGAATGATTTTTTATTTCTAAATTAAGGAATAATTGAAAATGTAAAAGGAATAATAAAAAGGTTACTTGATAATGATCTCTCATTTTATTTTTTCATTAAAAAAACTCATACAAAATATATTTACTCAAAATAAAAAAATTTCTTTTTTCACCTTTTCTCTCCAAAATCTTTCATCATAACATACTCTTAAGGAATGTTATTAACTATTTTCTTGTGTTCTGAATCCTTTGCGTATCCTTCAATGTTGCTGAGCATCTCCTATTTTTTGACAAAATCTCAGAGCTCCGCGTATCTTGATTCGACAAGTGTCAAGTGACTTCAAATAATTATAGCATGTTGCTACCTAATTTATCTCGAGTTTTGTTATATCTTTTTTAAAACTTTTTTAATGATAATATTTAATAAAATAAATAATAAAAAAATAAAATATTTAACATCTTAAAAATATAAAAAGTATTTAAAATTTATTTCATTTAATAGTTAAAAAAATAATTATTAGAATGAGTTAGGAAGATATAAAATTATTAATTTCTTTATTAGTTATGCTTTTTTTTTATAATTGTATAAACTAGATGTAAACAGAGTATATAGATAGAGTTAGGAAAGTTGTTATTCTGTTACATTTTATATTTTATTTTTTTGATTGAATACATAATGTGAACTATATATAGATACAAAGCTGTACATTCCTTACTATGATAATACAATATCATCAATTTCATTTTCCCATCTATCCTTTTGCTTCCTCTGATGGAGAACACCATGTCTTCATCGTGCTCAGTTCCGCTTCAGAGTTCGAGTTTTGTCAACTTCAATCATTTTGTTTCATTTGTTTGGTTAGATAGCCTAAATCAATCAAAACTGTATTTGAATCAAATTTTGTAAATTTAATTTTGACAAAAAATAAATTTGTAATAAATTTAAACAGTTGAATTTAAATTGTAAGTCTTGTTAATTCACAGTTTAATATGATTTTAACAACATTAAATCAAATGATTAACTATTTATCAGAATTGATTCCTTAACTTGTATTATAATTGTTTTATATACTTACATAAATGACTTTTTGAGAAACTTTAAATTTGTGTATATTTAGCAAGTGAAACAATTGTTATATTATTCTCACTTTATGAGCTTTATCCTTGTTGAATTATTATATATTTTTTTAAGTACTTTAAAAGTCTAAAGATTTGGTTTTATTTATTTTTCTTTATGACCACTTTGTTTTTATGTCTTCACTAAATTTGCCCATCTAATCTTAGTTTTTATCATTCAGATTAATAGATAGTTGAGTAATTAGTTCTTGGAATTCACATCATTGATTCTATCTTTTAATAGACTTCGTTTATGTTGATAGCTTGAGATGTTTTTAAACTCTAATATTTTGCAGTTATAGGAATGACGTAATATACACTTTTAATTGTGTTTATGGCAATATAAGCCTTGTATTGCTATTTTAGTATTTTGTGAATGGTTGGAATCAAAACTATAATTATTCATTTGCCTTGTGTATGAGGAAAATTCATGCTTATTGATTTACTTATCAAAACTTTTGTTATTCATTTCACTTGCAGATTTAACTAAGGTGGAAGGCACCCTACAGACATTTTTTATTAAAGTTTCTTGAAGATTTAACGTATGTTTGGATTAAATTTTGTTGGGCAGCGAAAGGATTCATAACAAGCACGCAAGAAAAAAGGAAATAAAACATCTACGATCCCTAAAAGGGATAAAAATATTCTACTAATAAAATATTAAATTTAACTTTTACATGAATAAAGTTACAAACTCTCTCACAAATATTGACCACCCAATAGCCCAATTACAACCTCTCTTAAGTGTTTAGGATCTTTATCAGGTGATACTCTATCCCAATAAAAAAAAGGCTTATTTATACAAGCAACCCTACATAGGCTTCTTGAAGTTAGACAATGTGGGGTTTGGGTCAATTACACAACAAATCTTCCCTTGAGCTAAGTCCTAAAATACTTCAATTTTGTCAAAAAAATCGAACTCTCTTCTTAGTTGTCTTCTTCTTCTCTACTTTGTTATCTTGAAGTATTCCCCTCATGGAATGACCTTTTAAATAGCAAATTTTTTTTTGTTTTTCTTGCCTTGTAAAACCAAGTGACTTTTCTTATACACTTTGCACGTCTTTCTAATTCTCACATACTTGTACCTATGCGATGTCATCTCTTCTAACTATATTATGTTGACATTGGCAGTAGGCACATACCTCACATTGGGAACATCTTAGATCTTATCTTTATGGAGTTTTAGGCGAACTCTTTCTATTTCTTCAACTTTCAACTTCTGTTTCTTCCTCACATTGATGCTTCCAAAATTTTCATTTTTGTGCAAAGTAGTAAACATGACTTAATTCTTACACACATGCATGTTGGCGATAGAATCTAGCACCTATCTAAAATGACTCTCAACAGAATCATTATCAACACTCGTTACATGATACAGATCTCCATCATCCGAGAATTCAATTATGTGAACATCAGCCTTCACATTCACTTTGAGCTGCTTTAGACATTTCAAATCTTCTCTCATTTGTAAGCATTGAGATTGGATGTGTCCTTTCTCTTTGCAGTAGTGACATTTCACATTACTTATGTTCTTAGACTTTCCTTGTTGTCCACCTCTTCCACGAAAATTGTTTCTTCCTCTTTGAGATCCCTCCACAACTAGTGTGCTTCCACTTTCATTAGTGTAATTCTCTCTAAACATTCTCTGATCCTTTTGTAAGACAATAGTCACATCATCTAGCTTGATGGTATTATTTCCAACCTAAATCGATTTCACTAATGATCTATAAGATTGAGGCAGATAAGCCAATAAAATAATTGCTTATTCTTTATCACTTAGCTTCTCTCATATATTCAACAATTGACAAACTAGTTAGTTAAACTTATTAATATGATCATGTATATTACCTCATTCTTCTATTCTCAATGTGTACAAGTCTATCTTCAAGCATAGATAGTTAATTACGAACTTCAACGCATAAATCTTCTTCAACTTTTTGAAAATTTCCTAAGCGGTTGTCTCATTTAATATTGTATACTTGATTGTAGGAGCAAGGGCTAACCTGATTGTACTTGCAACTTTCCTCTGAATAGATTTCCACTTACTTTCTCTCATCTCTGCAGGCTTTTATCATCCAAAGCCGCATCAAGACCTTGTTGCACCAAAAGATCTTGTATTATGTATTGCTATCAATGTTCTGAAAACCAGACCGGACCGGCCGGTTCGACCGGTCGGACCGGGAACCGGTTCCCTCTCCGGTTCGGGCTATGTCCCAGAACCGGGAGGGTCAAAAACCGGTCAAGAACCGGTGGGTTAAAAACCGGTCAAGAACCGGTGAACCGATGTCAAACCGGATGAACCGGTCAAACTGGTACCGGTCCGTACGATTCCCGGTTCGCGCACCAGCTTCCGTCCGCGCACCAGCAGCAGCTTCCGTCCTCGTCCGCGTCCGCGCAGCAGCAGCAGCTTCCGTCCGCGCACCAGCTTCCATCCTCGACGATCGAAAGTTCGAAACCCAACTTCCGTCTCTCCGCAACCCAGCCGCAGCAGCAGCTTCCGTCCACGACGATCGAAAGTTCGAAACCCAGCTTCCGTCTCTCCGCAACCCAGCCGCAGCAGCTTCCGTCTCTCCACGATCGAAACCCCTTCCTCCCTCAGCGATCGAAATTCGAAACCCCAGCCGCAGCAGATCCGTCTCTCCGCGATCGAAACCCCTTCCTCCTTCAGCGATCGAAACCCCAGCTGCAGCAGATCCGTCTCTCCGCGATCGAAACCCCTTCCTCCTTCAGCGATCGAAACCCCAGCCGCAGCAGATCCGTCTCTTCGCGATCGAAACCCCAGCCGCAGCAGCTTCCGTCTCGCACCGCAGCCTCCATTCTCGCGCGTCGCATACCGCAGCCAGCCAGCGCCGTCAGCTTCGTCTCCGCACGGACCGCACCGCAACTCCGGTGAAGCCCAGCCAGCAGCACCACCGCACCTGTTGTTTGGCTTGTTTCATGCCTCTGTTTTGCGTTTTTTTCCCATTTCAGCAGAGCTATGAGCCATTGTGTTCTCGTTGTGCATCATTCCAGCCATCTACTGCTTATCTGGCTGTGCACCATTTCAGCAGCCATCCACTGCTTTTCTGATTTTTCATCATTCCAGCCATCATTTTGCTGTGTTGTCTCTCCAGCATCTAGCAGTGTTTGTGTTGTCTCTCCAGCCAGTTTATTATGCCCATCATATTTTTAATTTGTTTTCTTACTTGTTTGTAACAAGCCAAGAGCTTGTAACCTTTAGCTTGATGAGGAGCGATAGAAGATTTGTATTTAGTTAACTGTTTTTATTTGATTGTTGTCAATTAGCTAGTGATTAGCTTCTTGAGTGATTGTAATTGTCTCATTTATTGATGATGATTATGATGGTGGAGATGAACAAGATTTTTTTAATGAAAATGTTTAACAACTTAACGTTAATTATGATGATCCTGTATAATTTGTGAAATTTGTTATGATTACTTTTGATGGAATATTGTTAAACTTATGTTATTTATATTAAATGTAATATTTTTTACTTTATGACATTTTTTTATTGTGTTGATTATATGAATGTAATATTTTTTTGATCTATGATATTATTTTTTTGTGTTTCAAATAAATTTATTATTGATTTTATATTGTATTTTTATAATTTTTATTTATTTTAATACTATATAAATAATTATATATATTTATATATAAATATAAATATATATTTAATTATACTCCGGTTCGACCATTGAACCTTGAATCAGTACCTCGACCGGTTCAATGACCGGTTCGGTTTTCATAACCTTGATTGCTACATAGTGAAATCACCCCTCCCATCAAAGAGCAATATCTTAAATTTCATCGTACTAGTCATAATGTAGTAAATCAATCTTTCCTTCTTAAAACAAAAAAACAAAAAACTCACAAGAGCAATTAAAATACCTCCCTTCTTACTACAACAATTCTCCTCTATTAATCAAACCAAAAGCTCTAAATATTAGTTGTTAGATAGCGAAAGGAACTATAATAAGCACATAAGAAGAAAGGAAATAAAACACAATAAAGACACAAATATTTAAGGTGGTTCAGCCCCCTTGACCTACGTCCACAACCTTGAGAAAGGATAAAATACTCCACTAATAAAATATTAAATTATAATTTTTGTACAGATAAAGTTACAAATCCTCTCACAAATATTGATCATCCAATAGGCTAATTACAACCTCTCTCAAATGTTTAGGCTCTTTATCAGGTAATACTCTATCCCAATAAGTAAAGGCTTATTTATATAAGTAACCCCCCATAAGCTTCTTGAAGTTAGGTAACATGGGACTTTGGTCAATTACACAATAAATTTTACAAACTTAATTTTAGATAAACTTGATTTTACTCCAAAGTAAGTTTAAGTAAAGTGATTTATGTTTGAAAACTTTTATCTGAAAAGTAAGTTTGTAAAAATGAATATTTTTTAAAAAATATCAATAAAATTACTTTTAAATGTGTAATTATTAAAAGATATCAACTTTAGATAAAAAAAATAACATGATATTAAATTATAAGGGTATTATTGTCAATATACACTCAACTGATTGTATTCTTACTGCAGAAGCAACAAACTGTTTTTATTCTCTGATTGAGTATCAAAATTCCGTTCAAAATCCAAAATCAAATCTGTCCTTAATATGCCAAACAAAATAGCACAACTTTCGATGTATCCATTTCCCCTTCAAACGTGCTTCAACCTATACGAACGTCACCCCAAACACTTTATTAGTAATGACATAATATCATTTGTATTGAGCTTGAGTATTTCTGATTTCTTGAATAAGATTTGTTTATTCACGCAAATGTGATGAAGACCAAAAAAAAAAAAAGGTATTTCTCAATCATCTATTTAATTAAATGATCATTTTGGATAGAAATGATATGAACAAGATGAGATTAAATTATGTATAATTACACCTTTCTGTATACATATTTACATTTGTAAGCCAAACTCATTTAACACAATCTCACTTTTTAAGATTAAAATGTGATAATCAAAAGCAACTCGAGACATTAGGTGGCCAAAAACAAAATTATTATACATAATGCAATTTTTTATTTTAAATTTTTTTTACTGAACCTTTATAATTAATTGCTTCTGATATATATATTTTCAATCGATAATACATTAGCTTTTGTGACAATCAAAATTAAATTTCTCTTCGAGTAATTTTAAGGACACACCTCCTATATTAGTATAGTGTATTTTAAAAAATTAATTCTCTTATATATTAGTCCAAAATTTGAATTAAAGTAGTCAATGTTTTGTAACCACCTCCTCTTGAATTAGACATTATTAATCCTAGATAAAAATTAAAATTACTTTTGGAAAATTGCTTAATCTACTATAATATAAAAATTGAATTAGTCATGATTCTTGTATACTAGAAAATATACGACACATTGTATCTGAGATATATTTAGAATATGTACTCATCCACTTACATAAAGTAGCTGAAGTAACTCAGCAGATTAGAGCGTCTGGCTCAACGACAAGTTGAAGTGAAATTTTGGGGAGTCAAAATAAATATTCAATATGTATAAATAAAATATATAATAATATATACACTTTAATATATTAATCATTAAAAAAATTAATTTTAAAATAAAATTACTAATACAAATTTCACCAAGTTTTTAAGCATCCTTAGGAAAAACCCAAGAGTCTATAATTTTTTTTTTGGGTACACTAAGAGTTTATAATTTGATTGTTTGGTCATTAAACTTGCTATTCAACTATGGTAACTGGTTATTTATTGTAACTTAAAATATTTTCACTTATGCTAGCTTTGGTGTGAAGTTATCATTTTTTATAACGAGAGCGTCATTGTCCTATTATATAAGAAGCACAAAAAGTGGGAACTTCAACCAAGGGCAGAGGTAGGGGATTTTTTCTAGGGTTCAAGGAGAAAAAAATACACTGTTGGGGGAGTCCAGTTAGTAATTTTTAATTTTTTAAAAAAATTAATTTTGGATTAGACTTTTTAAAAATGAGTTTTACCTCAAATTTAATTTGAATAATAATGAATTTTAAAATTTTATTGATAACCAAATAAATTAAATTTAAAACTAGCTCCATTGTACTTAAATGTATGATTGTTTTAAGTTGTTGAATACAATTTGCCAACAAGTTTTGGTTTTACCTATAAGGATTGAAGCACTTTGCTAGTATGGCTTAGGTGCGATTCTTCCTATTATTAATTTTTTTAATAAATAATTTGTAAGTATCTTTATAAACTATTTAGTTGAGACCCTAACTGTGACATGTGTCATAATATTATAATGAGATATCCTTTTCACCTCTTTATTTTTTCACTAAAAAGAAAAGGCTCAGACAGTTTATAACCTATATTTGAAGTCCAATAATTTTTCTCATTTAAACAAAAAAATTTATATCTTTAAAGTTTTTGTAAAACTGTTGGGACCATGGCTCCCCTTGTCATATAACAAAGATCCGCCGGCGGTGTGGCTGTTAAGCATTGCACGGATTGTAACACTACGAGATTGTTTATTATATAAATTTTTTATTTTTATTTTAATATTAAAGTTAAGGGAATAAGAAGTAATTTTATTTATAGTTAAGAGAATGAGAGATTATCTTATTTAAAAGTTAAGACATGTCACATTTGTTAGTAATGACTTAACCTTATGTTTAAAATAAAGTTTATCAAATGTAAAACAAGAATTTAATAAAATATTTGAATCTTCTTCACTATCCAAAAATTCCGACGGTTTGAAAAGTAGGATCGGTTTCTTGTCATTTTCTTTTATCTATTGTCACTTTCTTTTAACAACTTTTATTCATGGCATGTGCTACGGAAAGCTTGAGTGCTCAAGCGGTCGAGTTTTTCGTTTGTTGGAAAAAAGTTTATGAGCTTGTCACTTGAGAATCTTCTCATTAATAAGTTTTAAACAAGCATACTTGCCAATTTACAACCAAGGCATCTGTGGGATTAAATAAATTTTTAACATTAATGTTATCTAAAAAAAATGATGAAATTAAAGTACATATTTGGTATGTTAAAAAAAAAATGAAATGTAACGTATAAAATCTCTAAGTATAAAAAATTTATTGTTCTTATTCTATTCTTTTCTTTTTTCTATTGCCAAACATGCAATGATGTATAATATTTTTATAATTAAATTTACATATAAATTTATGCAAAGTTTCATTAAATATTTTTAATTTTGACATAAATTTAACACAAAATGTATCTGTTTGTCTTTTATAAAAAAAATACTTTTCACCATTTTTTATTAAATGAATAAAAATTATTAAATATTTTAAAATATTGACTTAAAAGTGAATTTATTATATTATTACTTTTTATTTATCTATCTCTTTACTTTTCTATTAACACTCTTGTTCATCTTTTTATTTATTTATTTATTTCTTCAAGGTATCTCCACACTTTTCAATGGAGGGACTAATTCCAATTCGTTACACTAAGACTTGATCTTGCTTACTGCAACACCCTTGATGTAATTATCACTTTTTTTTTTTATCTTTTATCACTTAATTATCTCTAACTAATTTTTTATATGATTAATTTTATAGGATACATTTCATTAAATAATTGTTCTTTATTTCTTATTCAAACTGGCTGAAGTTTGAATATATAAGAGTGGTAATAGATAACTCATCTGACAATGAATAAAGAATGATTACTGACTAAAGGATATTTAAAAAAAAACATAAAAATTAATTAGAAAAGAGTATCAATATATAAATATATAAATAGAAGTCACAATAGAAACACTTTAGATATTTTATAGGAACATGCATGGTAACTACTAAAAGACTAGAAAAAACATCATAGAAAATAAATTAATTCTGTTGCTGTCTATATATGCATTGAAAAAACAGGACCAAATTAATATTCGAATATTGTTCTATTTGTCAACTGCAAACGCGGATTCTTCCGTGTAATCAAGTTTTTGATCGGGTCCACTTTAAAAAGTATTAAAAAAATTACTTACAGTATGTTTTACTTCGAACTACACCTATAAAATTCAATAATCAACTTACAATTACCCAAACATACGAGTAATGTTACTTTCACAATTATTTTAAGCATAAACTCTGACCAATTGTTGACGCGTATGCAATTGAGATGTCAAATTTCTTATTTTTGATGTTAAATGTAGAATGTAGATAATAGCAGTTATGAATTAATTATTTTAAAAATTTAAATTATAAAATAAAAATATTATTTATTATTAAAAACTTTAATACCATAGCGTAAACAATCTATCTCAAATATATGAATGGTGTTGATGCAGAGTTTGACTTCAATGTCTCCTCTCAACATTTTGACACCAATGGTACTGGGGGCACCATTTTCCAGCCTTGATCTCTTTACACTTCTGACAGTTTCTTCCAAACTGTTGAAAGAGTGTAAAGAGAGCCATTTGCAAATCACTCTCTCGCACTGATATGGCACTGGGTTCTGCTCTTCCTTCCCTGCCAATTTTGTTTTGCCTCAGTTTGACTTTGTTGTCCGTGAATGCAACTACCAACAAAACCAACAAAGTAAACCTGCGCATGGGGCAATCAATCGGATCCTCAGATACCGTTGTTTCTAATAATGGGAACTTCGTACTGGGCTTTTTCTCCAGAGAGAGTTCTACCAAGTATTATGTAGGAATAAGGTCTAACAATGTTCCAAACGACAAGGTTGTCTGGGTTGCAAACCGAGATTGCCCATTTCTAACTTCCTCTGCCGTTCTTACGATTCAGTCTGATGGAAATATCGTGATCGTGGATGAAAAAATAACGTACCGCGTGACCAACTTTTCAAACAGTAGCACCTATGCTATGCTATTGGATTCAGGAAACTTCGTACTGCTGTACAACTCGAATTCAGCGATTTTGTGGCAGAGTTTCGACAATCCCACGGATACCCTTTTGCCTGGAATGAGCATAGGATATGATGAAGAGTTGGGATACACTTGGTCGTTGCAATCATGGGCAAGTGCAGACAACCCTGCTCCTGGTGCTTTTTCCCTCGAATTCGATTCAGGCCAGGCGAATCTAATCATCAACAAGGGTTCTAACGTATACTGGATCAACGACCGTTCGAATTTTTCTATTCAGAGTGTTGTGGACCGAATGGGTATAACAAGGAATGAGGACTATTTCACTTGGCAAGCAGCTGGCAACACTCGGGTGGTACTGGAAGTATCCGGGGAGCTTAACCTGCAGTATCTGTCAGAGGATTCAAAACGTTGGGTTTCTCTGCAGTCATCCAAGTGTGGGACAAACTCTTCATGTGGAGATTTTTCCATTTGCAATCCGCAAGCCCTTTATCCTTGTGACTGTTTGAGAGGTTTCAAGCCTCTTGATGCTGATTCTTGGAGGCAGGGGAACACATCTGCTGGCTGTGTGAGAAATATAGAGTTGCCCTGCAGGAACACAAGCAGTGTTGAACGAAATGATGGATTTCTACGGTTCGATAAGGTGGATTTACCTTTAAACGAAGTTGTATTAAAGACCGATAAAGCACTAACATGTCGAAGAATTTGCTCTAGCAATTGTTCTTGTGTTGGTTATGCTTATGATTTTGAAGGTAATTGCCTGTTGTGGGTTGACCATGTGTTGAATCTGAAGAACATCTCAGCTGATGTTGGAAACGATAATAATCAGACAAGTTTTTATCTCAGACTTGCTGCCTCAGAATTGGTTGACATTGGTATGTTGAAGGGAGCTCCTTTCGCTTCATATAGTTCTCTTTTGTTTCCTTTTTGTTCCACTTTGTTTAATCAAAAATAGGAAGAACACCTGGATAAATGTAATCATTGGAATGAAAAAAAATTACTATTTAACCTTTTCAGTACAAATTGATAATTCTTCTCTGCAGATTCAAACACATGGAATGAAAGAGTGCCAAAGAATGCATTTCGCAAGCATGAAAACAGGCGGAGGGAAATGCTCATTATTGGTATACTGATCTCATTTCTATCACTGCTTATAATGGGCCTATTTGCTTACTGCTACTGGACTAGAAGGCTAAGGAGGAAAGGTAAGAAAGAAAGTTCTCATAGTAACTGATGAGTATGAGTAGTTAAGCATTAAAACTTGGTAATTTATCACATCAACTAATTTTCCTCACTTTCTAGGGGAGGATCTGCTACATTTTGAAGTTGGCATGAGCATGAAAGTCAAATTCTCAGAGTTTACTGAAACAGATTAAGGGTGGAAAAGTTAAGAAGAAGGATGTCAAATTGCCATTATTCAGTTTTGTAAGTGTTTCAGCTGCAACTAATAACTTTTCAGATGCAAACAAGCTTGGTGAGGGTGGCTTTGGACCTGTTTACAAGGCAAGTTCCAAAACTGTTCTTTTTAGCAATATTACTTGAATTCGAATGAATTTAAAATCATTTTGAGTTTTATTTATATAGCTTTGCCAAATCAACAAGCACTAACTAGCTTACAGACCTTATTCTCTTATTAGTTGTTAACAACTTCGCTTTTGCTGCCAATATTTTACTTTATGCAAAACATGAATTTCAGGGTCAGTTATTGAATGGAGATGAGGTTGCTGTAAAAAGGCTATCCCGAGGATCCGGTCAAGGCTGGGAGGAGTTGAGAAATGAAGCCCTGTTGATTGCAAAGCTCCAACACAATAATCTTGTTAGACTTTTGGGCTGCTGCATTGAACGAGATGAAAAGATGCTGATTTATGAGTTTATGCCGAATAAAAGCTTGGATATTTTTCTTTTTGGTTTGTAGTCTCAGAACTCTCGTAAATGTGCTCTCTTCTGTTTAACTCAAACTTTGGGTGTGACATCTTTCACTGCAAAACAGATGCAACAAAAAGAAGGATGCTAGACTGGGGAACACGAGTTCAGATAATTGATGGGATTGCCCAAGGTCTCCTTTATCTTCATCAATATTCCAGGTTCCGGATCATTCACAGAGATCTAAAAGCTAGCAACATATTGTTGGATATCAACTTGAACCCCAAAATATCAGATTTTGGAATGGCGAGAATATTTGGTGAGAATGAACTGCAAGCAAATACAAACCGGATAGTTGGAACTTAGTAAGTCCAATGAAAGAATACTGCTGAATGCTAATGCCATAGCATTAAGTAACTAATAGTTGCCTTCAAGATTTCAGACCCATGAACAATCAACTAATAATCACTCTACAATGATGGTTTTCAGTGGCTACATGTCTCCGGAATATGCTCTGGAAGGCATTTTCTCAATAAAATCTGATGTTTTTAGCTTTGGAGTCCTTTTGTTAGAGATTGTAAGTGGCAAGAAGAATACTGGTTTTTATCACACAAATTCCCTCAATCTTCTTGGATATGTAAGTTTCTAAACTCCACTCATCTCCTCTTAATTCGCAAGTTTGAAATCAATTTCTTTAATTAGTGAAATTCTTAAGCCATTTAGAAAACATGCATTAATTATTCTGGGGTGTACAATATTTTAGACCCATGCCAAAACATGCTCACACATTGTAATTTTGGGTTATTATTATTATTGTTATTATTATTATTATTGTTATTATTATTATTATTATTATTATTATTATTTTCTTGTTGAATCTTGAAGGCTTGGGACCTATGGACAAGCAGCAGAGTAATGGACCTGATGGATCCAGTGCTGGAAGATGCCTCCTGTAAGCATATGGTGCCAAGATATGTCAACATAGGACTTCTGTGTGTTCAAGAAAGTCCAGCAGAAAGACCGACCATATCCGATGTTGTATCGATGATTGGCAATGACACTGCGGTCCTGCCTTGTCCCAAGCCACCTGCATTTCTAAATGTGAGAGGTACCCAGAATCGAAGATTGGACAGAAGCATGGCAGAAAATTGTTCTGCGAATCTTATGACAACTTCACTTGTGGAAGAAAGATGAGAGTTCAGGATTTTTTTCTCCAACAAAAGACCCGACAGTCAGATTTTCTGGGAAGGCTATGTTCTCCCACTAGAACTATTTTGATCCCGGACTAGGGAGTTTGTTATCAATTTTGCTTATGACAGTCAACATTTCCCACTCAAATTCCTGAAAAAAAAATTCTTATTGATCTGTCAGTCAATACACTGAGAAGTTGACATAAATTGTGTTATAGATAACTTCTTATTAAAGACATAAATCAGTGTAATTTATTTTATTTTATTATTTCTTTTTTTACACCATTTAAGTCATAAAAAGCTCACTATTTTGTATTTTTGACAGGGAGATTATCTAATACATCATGAATGGTGTTTATTAATAGTGTAACTTGACATTGAAAAATGCATAGACAAGTTTTTACCTTTATTATTTCTACAAACAGACCATTTTGTTCACTATAATTAAGCCAAAATTATTTATTACTTGACTTGTATGTATTAATTAATATTGAGTATTCTTAAATTATTTATATTATTTTATAAAGGATAAAATATAATTTACATATTTAAAATTTAGTTCAATATCAAATTACCTTTTGAAGTTTTTTTGATTTTACTAAATTTCCTGAACTTTGATCTAACTTGAAAATGTTAATTTTACTATTAAATAAAATGGATGTTACCCCTACATACACATCATGTGACTCACAAGCATACAACGTGACCATTTAGTTATAAAACTTTATGGGATAACATATAATTTATATTCCTGAATTTTATTCATATATCAAATTATTCCCTGAATATTTTTTGTCACACTAAATTTCCTTGAAGTTTGCTATAACTTGAAATTGGATATTAACCTCCTTTTTATTTAACAGAAAAATTAATGTTTTCAAGTCAGGCTAAAATTTAAGAGAGTTTAGTAGAATAAAAAAAAATTTCAGTGGGTAATTTAATATTGAGATAAACTGTAAGGGTATAAATTATATTTTATCATTTTATAAAATTGTAAATTTTTTTCTTTTTTATTTGTTTTATTTCTAAATATAAAAAAATATTGAATAATTTAAAAAGAAATTTAGTTTAATATAAAAAATTGTTAAAAGTTAAGTTTTGGTTTAATTGTAATTTTGGTTTCTTTGATTTAGTAAAACAAACGATTTAGTCTATTTATTTTAAAAATAAACTATTCAGTCTCTTCATTCTAAGAAATTAATAGATTTGTTCCTTCCATTTGTGTACTGTTAAAAGCATAATTGATACATATTAAGACTTGTAATACTGGCCGTAGTTAATGTAAAATACGTATTAGTAATACAAGTGGTTAGTAACTATTAGTTAGGAGTAACACAGTTAGTTAGCTTTAGCTCTTATAAGTAGCAGAGTAGCAGAGTTGTATGGAGACTAGGCACTGGAATAAGAAATGAGAAAGGAGATTCAAGGGGTCCAGAGGTTAGAGGTTTGTTCCACTATATTAGTTTTGTCAGTCATCTTCTGTGTGATTACTGTCTTCAAAAATAAGAAATTCTGATCATAAAAAAAAAAAAAATTATTATTTTAATTCTTTAAAAATTTATTTGACATTAATTTAATTTTTCAAAAATATTTAATACAATTTGATTCTTTAAAGTACATGACATTAAGTTAGTTCTTCAAAGATTTAAAGTGACATCAAAATAGTCCTCTAAAATAATCCTTTAGAAAGACTACTTTGATGTCATTTCAAATCTTTTGATGACAAATTTAATGTTACATATCTTTGAAGGATTATTTTGATGTCACTTTAAATTTTTAAATGCATAATTTGATATCACATATTTTTAAAAAATCAAATTGATATCAAGTGAATCTTTAGAGGACCAAAAATAATAGTTTAGTCTAAAAAAATATTAATGTAACATTAAAAGATTAATTTTTATTACAAAATAAGATATTTTAAATGTATGTGATATGTATATAACTTTTTAAATATTCAAATTAATTTTAATAAAAATAAAATTAAAAAAATTAATTTTATTATTAAAATTAATTTAAGTATTTATATAATTAGGTACATGTCAAATACATTTAAATAATCTATTTGTAATAAAAAAATATTTTAATATTACGTCAACATTTTTATCAAATTTTTAACAACACATAAATGAAGAGATCAAAACTATGTATTTTGTGAAAATAGATGAATCAAAAAATTTATTTTTAAGATAAACTAAATTATTTATTTAATTAAAATAAAAAGATCATAATTGCAATTAAATTTTTTTTTTCTCGCCTTCAACCCATGGGTCCAAGAATAAAAGATAGGTCAGTAATATCTTACCAATATCTTACCATATCAACTTTGTCGTGGTTAAATGTTCACTAAACAAAAAAACACTGTTACCGGCTGGACGTGAGACTTGGGCTCATTTCAACAACTATGCATCTCTTTGTATGCAAAGCAAACCCCCGCTTGACCGTCACTTTACACATAAAATTTGAGTCAAACGAGCGTATGTAAAACGTCATTACCAAAACAACCCGATTATTAAAAAAAAAAAAAAACCACAGAGACATGTAGCTATTAGCAGTTGCGCCAGTTTAGACTTTGGTGACAATATTATTAAAATTGGACTCCAGAGTTAACTGAAAAGCTTTTTGATTTAAGTTTAATCTGTTTAAATTTTTAAATCATTTAGTTAAATTAGATAATGTCATTAAAATAATTTACATATAATAATATAAAATTTATATAAAAATAATATAATGTAAAAACTTTCAATTTTTTGAAAACAAAAAATGATCTAACCATAAATTTTAATGTAAAAAATAACTGATCGATTCTAGTGATTTTGTTTAATTTTGGTCGGTTTGAATTGATTTAACAACAAATTTAATTATGAAATTGAATCCTAATTCATTGAGTGTTCAATTTATGATCAAATTAGTTGGATTATCCAGTCTAATTTGATTTCAACAACAATAAACTCTAACTTTTTTAGTTAGCTAAATTGTTCAAGGTAATATTTTAAAATAATTAATTATTTTTTGAGAAAAATGAAATTTCTTTTAAGAAAATAATGAAATTTTTTTAAGAAGAAATGAGTTTTATGTTTGGATCTCTTATAAAAGGTCCAAAAGTAATTTTATAAAGGGAAATGAGCATACTGACTCTTTAAATTTTGAATCATTTGTAAATAATCTTCTAAACTTTAAAATCATCCTAATTAATACCTAAACTATAACAATTACACAAATTAACCTTTTCATCCACTTTTCATTCATTCTAAATTGAATAAAAGAATTATTTAAAATCAATAAAATATAATTAAAAAGATTGATTTGTATAATTATTATAATTTACGTATTAATTAAGATGATTTTGAAGTTTAAGAAATTATTTGTAAATGATAAAAAATTTAGAGAGTTTGTGTATTCTTTTTCTTTTTATAAAATAAAATTTATTTTAATAATATTAGAAGTAAAGGAAAATAATAATTAAATAAGGAAGAGTAAGAGAGCTTAAATGAGCAAGTAAAAGGAATAATAGAAGGATTTTTTGTTTCCTATTGAAGTATAAATGGAAAATAACTTGTCAAACGAAATAAAATGCAAGGAAAGCGTAAAGGTAGAGGGAAAAAAGAATGAATGATTTTTTGTTTTTAAATTAAGGAATGGTTGAAAGTGTAAAAGGAATAATTGAAAGGTTACTTGATAATGATCTCTCATTTTATTCTTTCATTAAAAAAACTTATTAAAAAATATTTACTCAAAATAAAAAAATTTATTTTTTCACCTTTTCTCTCCAAATTCTTTCATCAAAAACATACTCTTAAGGAATGCTATTAACTATTTTCTTGTGTTCTGAATCTTTTGCGTATTCTTCAATGTTGCTGAGCATCTCCTATTTTTTGACAAAATCTCAGTGCTCCTCGTATCTTGGTTCGACAAGTGTCAAGTGATTTCAAATATTTATAGCATGTTGCTACTTAATTTCTCTCGAGTTTTGTTTTACTCTTTTAAATTTTTTTTAATAGTTCTCTCAATATTTAATAAAATAAATAATAAATAAAAAAATAAAATATTTAATATTTTAAAAATATAAAAAATATTTAAAATTTATTTCATTTAATAGTTAAGAAGATGATTATGAAAATGAATTTGGAAGATATAAAATTATTAATCTCTTTATTAGTTATGCTTTTATTTTTTATAATTGTATAAACTAGATGTAAACAGAGTATATAGATAGAGTTAGTTAGGAAAGTTGTTATTCTGTTACATTTTATTTTTTTGATTGTATACATAATGTGAACTATATATAGATACAAAGCTGTACATTCCTCACTATGAAAATACAATATCATCAATTTCATTTTCCCGTCTATCCTTTTGCTTCCTTTGATGGAGAACACCATGTCGTCATCGCGCTCAGTTCCGTTTCAGGGTTCGAGTTTTGTCAAATTCAATCATTCTTTTTCATTTGTTTGGTTAGAAAGCTTAAATCAATTAAAGTGTATTGGAGTCAAATTTTGTAAATTTAATTTTAATAAAAAATAAATTTATAATAAATTTAAACAGTTAAATTAATTAAATTTAAAATTATAAATCTTGTTAATTTACTGTCTAATATGATTTTAATAATGTTAAGTCAAATGATTAATTGTTTATTGGAATTGACTCTCTAATTTATATTATAATTCTTTTAAATATTTACATAAATGACTTTTTGAGAAACTTTAAGTTTGTGTAGATTTAGCAAGTGAAACAATTGTTATATTATTGTTACTTTATGTGCTTTATCTTTGTTGAATTATTATATATTTTTTTAAGTATTTTAAAAGTCTAAAAACTTGGTTTTATTTATTTTTCTTCGCGACCACTTTATTTTTATGCTTTTACTAAATTTGTATGTCTTATCTTATTTATTTTTATTCATTTAGATTAATAGGTAGTTGAGTAGTTAGTTTTTAAAATTTGCATCATTGATACTATCTTTTAATAGGCTTCGTTTATGTTGGTAGTTTGAGATGTTTTAGACTCTAATATTTTACAATTATAAGAATAGGTAATATATACTTTTAATTGTGTTTATGGCAATATAAGCCTTGTATTGTCTAATTTGTGAACCGTTGGAATCGAAACTATAATTATTCATTTGCCTTGTGTACGAGGGAAATTCATGCTTATTGATATACTTATTAAAACTTTTGTTAGTAATATTAAATTTTAAATTAGTCTATTTTTATGAGAAATTCTACTAAATTTTTAGTAATTCCAATTTGATATTTATAACTGTTTATTAAGTTTTTTTATATTAGGCTTGTAAAGTTAAGCTGATATTATGTTACCTTAATTTGTGTTTTAGTCACAATTCGAAGTTAGGTCATGACAAATTATATTAGAGATCATATTTTATAAAAAAAAATTGTAATAATACGTAATTAAATAATAGTGTAAAAAAAATAAATCAAAATTAGACTTTTTTTAATTAAAATTAATCCATGAATTATTGGCTCTCAGACTCTCATTTGAAAAATTAGAATAGCAATTAGCAAGGCACCCTGGACTTGGTCTAAGACTACTTGCAGGCATTGGCTGCATTTCCAGGAGTATCGACATGGCAACGCCGGTCCAAGTCTTCTTTGCCAAACTTTTTAACAGTGACAGATTCCCTATCGTTGTGGGGGTATGTTGTCCTGGATTGGCCTCTTAACACTTCACCTGCACTTTTTAGAAATTCCCAAAGCCACGAAATCTGCAAATCGGTCTCAAACACCAATATGAAACTACAAGACTCAGCTCCTTGTCTCACCTCACTACTGTTTATGGTGTTGTTGTGCCTCACTTTGCAGTCCACCAACGCAATCACCAACAATGCAACCTTGCAAATGGGCCAATCAATTAGAACCTCAGATACTATCGTCTCTGCCAATGGGAACTTCGAACTGGGCTTTTTTGCTGAAGATAACTCGACCAAGTACTTTGTTGGGACGTGGTTTAAGAAGATTCCCAGGGACAAGAGTTTTTGGGTTGCAAACAGAAAGCACGCAGTCACAGATTCCTCTGCCATTCTTACTATTTATAAGGATGGAAATCTTGTGATTCAGTACGACGAAGTGCTGCATTTAGTGACCAAAATTTCCAGTAACAGCAGTACCCATGCTGTGCTCCTGGATTCAGGTAACCTCGTACTGCTTGATGACTTGACCACGGATATTTTATGGCAGAGCTTTGACTATCCTACAGATACCCTGTTGCCTGGGATGAACATAGGCTTTGACCACGTATCAGGATACAATTGGTCACTGAGATCGTGGACAAGTGCAGAAGACCCTCGTCCTGGTCTTTTCTCCCTCGAAGTGAAGGAGAAGTTGCTAATCATCAAGAGGAAGTCTGAAATATACTGGATTGGTGATGAATTATCTAATTTTACATTTGTAAGTTCTAGAAACGGAAGCAACGAGGTCTGGAACGGGCTCTATATGACTTGGCAAGGTGAATATGGTTCTCGACTGGTGCTGGAAGTATCTGGGGAGCTCAACCAACAGTTCTGGTCTGACGATGAAAAACGGTGGGTTTCTATGCAGTCATCCAAGTGTGGGACAAGGGGATTGTGTGGAAATTTCGGCGTTTGCAATCCCCAAGCCAAGAACCCATGTGATTGTCTGCGTGGTTTTGAACCTTATGATGCAAGTTCTTGGAAGCAGGGGAACACATCCGCTGGCTGTGTGAGGAAAACAGGGTTGCAGTGCAGCAACACAAGCACTAATGGATCGACTGATAGATTTTTTCTTGTCGATGCAGTGGAGTTTCCTCCAAATAAATCGCTTCCCTTCAAAACCGATGATGAATCAATATGTCAAAGAAATTGCTCTGGCGATTGTTCTTGCCTCGCCTACGCTTATAATTCTTCTAGAAGTGAGTGCTCATTATGGCATGATCAAGTGTTGGATCTAAAGAACATCTCAGTTGATGTTGGATATGATAATGAAAGACCAAGTTTCTTTCTTAAACTTGCTGCCTCCGAATTGAAAACTAAAGGTATGATTTATATGATGAAGGAGCATTTAATCCCTTCTCTTTAGTACTCTTTCAGAGAAAAAACAGAATGCGGAAAACTAGAATAAAGTATTTATTGCAGTGTGTAAAACACTTTAAATCTATATTTTTTTAGAAATAATTCTGCTAAATGCAATTTGTACTTTTTCTGCGCAGATTCGAATACAATGAATAATCCGGGTTATAAGCCTCTGTCTGATAACAGCCAGAGGAAACTACTAATAATTGGCATAATTATCGCATTTGCATCGCTGCTTACACTAGGCCTCTTTGTTTACTACTGTAAGAGGAGAAAGCTACGGGGAAAAGGTAAGAAAAAAGTAAATTGATAAGTAGGAGCAAACTAAGTATTGGAAATTTGAAGCATATATTTCAGATTAATTAATTTTCCGGTCACTTTCTAGGGGAGGATCTTCTACTGTTTGATGTAGGCATGAGCATTAAAGTTGATAGCTCAGAGAATACTGAAGCAGATAAGGCTGCAAAAGTTAACAAGAGGGAAGTCAAATTGCCATTGTTTAGTTTTGCAAGTGTTTCTGCAGCAACTGACAACTTTTCAGCCGAAAATAAGCTTGGCGAGGGTGGTTTTGGACCTGTTTACAAGGTATGATCCAAGTTTCGAGTTCAACTTATTGGGTCCTCAGCAGTACTGCTTCAATTAAAATGAACGTTAGACACATTACTTCACGTTGGACAAAACTGGTTTTCAGGGCAAGCTGTTGAATGGGGATGAGGTAGCAGTAAAAAGGTTGTCCACAAGATCAGGTCAAGGATGGGAGGAGTTGAAAAATGAAGCATTGCTGATTGCAAAACTCCAACACAACAACCTTGTTAGACTTCTGGGCTGCTGCATTGAACGAGATGAAAAGATGCTTATTTATGAGTTTATGCCAAATAAAAGCTTGGACTTTACCCTTTTTGGTTTGTAGTCTTAAAACTCTTCTTCGGAACATTCAATATGGAATTTTTCGTTTTTCTATTCCTTCCATGTAACTGGCCTTGTATTTTCTGATGTATAACAGATTCGAATAATTGACGGGATTGCCCAGGGTCTTCTCTATCTTCATCAGTATTCCAGGTTTCGGATCATACACAGAGATCTAAAAGCTAGCAACATATTGTTGGATATCAACATGAATCCAAAAATATCAGATTTCGGAATAGCAAGAGTGTTTGGTGGGAATGAATTACAAGCAAACACAAAGCGGATAGTTGGGACTTAATAAGTACAAGAAAAAAACATTACTTGTTGAGTGCTGACTCTATGAAGTAACCATAGTCTTTACCGCTTTACCAAACTATTTCAAACCCATGTACAACATGCTACTACTTACTCTTTATTGATGATTTGCAGTGGCTACATGTCCCCTGAATATGCTCTGGAAGGTCTTTTTTCAGTAAAATCTGATGTGTTTAGCTTTGGAGTGCTTCTGTTGGAGATTATAACGGGCAAGAAGAACACTGGCTTTTATAGCACAAATTCCCTCAATCTTCTTGGATACGTACGTTTCTAACTTCCAATCAGTTCATTATAGCATGCAAGTTCCGAAAGCGATGGTATAAATAGTGATTTCAAGAAGCACCTCGAGATTATGCCACTTGCTCCTTGAGGAATAGCAACTGGAAATTGATTTAAAAAATATGTACTATTGAACTGTCTATGCTGCGAAACTGTGCTCCTAACATTTTGATTTTGGGTTCTTAATATTTCTTGAATTTTGAAGGCATGGGACCTGTGGACAACTGGTAGAGGAATAGAACTGATGGATCCAGTGCTGCAAGATACCTCCATTAAGCAAAAGATGATGCTAAGATACGTGAACATAGCACTCCTCTGTGTTCAAGAAAGTCCAGATGACAGACCCACCATGTCTGATGTTGTATCCATGCTTGGCAATGACAGTGCTGTTTTGCCTTTTCCCAAGCCTCATGCATTTATAAATGTGAGAGGTATGAAGAATTCAAGCTCGGCTGGAAGGTCGATAGGAAATGTTTCTGCAAATGCCATGACATCTTCTGTTATGGAAGCAAGATGAGAGCTTGAGACCCTGCTATTTGTTAAGATTTGATATTTAATTGGTTTAGAAACATTGAAACGTTTGCCCTGGGAACGTTTCTACTTTTTTTTTTTTTTTCTTTTTTTCCTCTATTGTATCTCAACACCCTTTCAACAAAATCTTTGTTGAATTAAGTATTTGGAGCTGGCTTGCATTTCATTCTATTCAATTATTGGGATGAGGATATAAAGTGCTTGACCAGATTGTAGTACTCTCCTGAGGTCAATTATCACTACCTGCCATAATCGTTTCATTGATCTGATCCTAAAAGATGGGTGGAACTTTTCCTACATTGTTGGCCACAAGAATCTTTGTTAATACGGCACTATCTGACCAATCAATTATGAATGGATCAGTAGGGCTGAGTTTGATTATTACTTTTAAAAGCTGATTTTTCTTTTATAGCATATATGTACAAAGTTTGGCATTTAGTTCTGTTTACTTGACTAACTTGAAAATTGAGAAAGTAAAAATTTAGAATTAAAAATAGTTTATATTTATTTTCTTTTGGAGATAAAATTTTCATTGAAAATTATTTGTACTATTTTTTTTTAATCTTTTCACTTTCTATCCGTTCAAAAATATATATGGGCATTTGATATTATAACAAAAAACTAATGATAGTTAAATTACATTTTTCAAGCTGGTTCGTAAATAATTGATTGATTGTTAAATTTATTTTTTAAATTTTAATTATTTACTACGAACAATAAGGTCATTAAAGTAGTTTAATTTTTTAAGTAATTATTATTATATTTAAATTTTTTTAATGATATGATAATATGTAATTAAATAAAAATATAAAATTTTTTTATACTATAAATAAATTAAAATTAAACACGTCTAATAAATGACTCACTAAATATTTTAAGTAATGATATTTTAACAACACATATATTTTATAAACTTTTCTTTTGATACTTTTGTTGTCTTTTTTTTTTTTTTAAAGGATAGGACATGTCGCAAACTTAAGCAAAATTATCAGTGATTACAAGAAATCCAAGACATATTTCACTATTTTGAATGAATTACTCAAGATTTGCACGCTCACGCATGCACAAGGAAGGATGCGGACCCCAAAATGGCACACGTGCGCAAACTCTAAACCCTAACCCCTCGCTTTCTGCCTCACTCAGCGAGTCCATCCAACCCCGAGATGGCTTCAGGCAGGCTCTTATCGTCCCTGCTCCGATCATCTGTGCGTTTGTCTCCACCGGAATTCCATGTTACGAGCTCCACCCGAAGATTCCCTTCCCCGGACCTTTCCTCTCTTCTTTCTCCGATCGCCGTAAGCATCAATTTAATTCCTTTGTTTTTTTTTTTAACACATTTCCGGGTTGATTTTAATGTAATGGTGCTCCTTCTTCGTAAAATATGGAGAGAATAATGATTCTTTTTATGCCTTTGGCTTCTGTAAAAATATGGGTTTAGAAAGTAGTTAGCTTTTTTACCGTTTTCAGGAATGGGTTTGCAGATAAGCTTCGTTAGGGTGATAATGGGCGAGGTGGAAAATGGCAATGTATCTAGGCTTCACTGTGTTCGTCTACATCCCCATTTTCCACTTGCCTATTTTCACTCCCAACGAAGCATAACATTGTGTGCTTTGGTAGGGTTGAAAATGAGAGGATGGCAGATTGAGAAAGGTGATAGCAACCATACAATCATGAATGATATAATCAAATCATCATAAGTTTAGAAAGTAATTGAATTTCAATGATATTATATAACATATGATGTCATCTGTCCTGAAGTGTGCTTGATAGCTTCTTAATTGACGGATATAACACATAATTATATGATATGCTCTGTTTTTTCCTTCTTGTTATTTATGCATGATTAAATAACTTAATGAAAGATGACTTAAATATTTAGAGCCCTTTGAGTGTTATGTTCTTCTTGAGTTCTTGTTCATACTTTTATTTTTCAGTTTCAGTTTAATCTTTGGTAGTATGATATATTTTTTAGACTTTGATTAACGGGATATAAACTCTTTTGTGTGGATGCTGCCATCATATTTTCTTGAGCAGACTAGGATATTCCCCCATGCTGAGGCATTCACAAGATTTGAGTTCAGTAATGGTTTAGCATCAGTAGTTGGAGGATACAGACGTGGTTCATTTCAGCAGGCTGCTGCGCTAGTGCATCCTTTCCCTAGCAGGTTTATGTCAACACAGATAAATTCTGTTGAATCTTCGTCGCAAGTTAGCTCCACACTTGATGTCCCTCCTCGCATTAAATTTAAGAGATTAGATAAAACTGCCAAGCACATTATGCAGGTAAGTGACTAATCTGTATTGTTATAATAAAAAAAATCCTTTTTTTTTTTATCATTGTAAACATTGTTGATATTATATCTTGTAGATTTTAGACAAGGAAGCAGTAGAGGAAGTGCGAATGCAGAGAGAGATAACTGATATAAAGCCTGGTTATATCGTGCAACTCAAAGTGGTGTGGCAATGCTTTTTTTTTTTTTTTGAAGATTTATTTATATTAGTGAAGTGACATGATCCTTTCTTTAATATTACATCTGATATAACAGGAAGTGCCTGAGAACAAGAGGCGTGTTTCAATTATAAAAGGCATTGTTATTGGAAGGCGTAATGCTGGTCTTAATACTACATTCAGAATTAGGAGGCTAGTAGCTGGCGTTGGGGTCGAGTATCTGTTCCCACTGTAAGTACTAACTTCTCAATTTTTAAGTAGATCTGTTTGCAGATATGCTGCTTTGAACTGTTAAAACAGCATCGTCTCTTCATTTGATGGAATTTAGACAGGGTGTATTTAAATTGCTTCCTTTGGCCAGACAAATAGAGAATTGCTTTCACTGAGAACCCGATCATATAGTGATGATAATTATTGAAATTCTATGTAGATTAATTAAGAACAGGACGTCTGATTAGAATAAAAATTTGATGTGTGTATGTGTGTGCATGTGCATGTATTTGTGTCTATGCTTGGATCCTGTTCTTTCTGTTTGCCCTGTCCCCCCAAGTGTTCACAAGTATTTATGTACTATGTAGTTAAGTGACAAGTTGAACCACTTTTTTCTTGTAAACTTGTAACAGTTACTTTGCTTCATTGTGTTTTCAGACTGAAATAGTTTAACATTTTTTTTTTTTTTGAGATTTTATGTTCTCTTTGTGCTCTGGATCAGGTTTTTTGGCTTGCATGTACTATTTATGATCTTTGGTGTATCCTCCTTTCAGCTTGTCATATGCTCCATTAGTTACTTTTTATTTAGGTTGGGATGAGGGGTTCATGCCCTGGTCCTTTACTTTACAGTTGATGGTGTTTGTAGTCTTAATACTTAAGAAAATACTAGATAGCTAGAACCCAGAATTACTTTTGGCAGAATGTTTGTCAGAATGAGTTGCCATACTGTACTTATTCCCTTTCTGATGGATGAGTGGTTCTTACTCCTTACCTTTTTATCTTATCCAACAACCACCTTTAAATCTAGGAAGATTTTGGTTAAATTTTGTCAAATTTTTTCTAGCTGTGTAATACTACTATTACTTAATGCCTAAGAAGTGCTGAATGTATGTTAGGTATTCACCTAACATTAAGGAGATAAAGGTGCTTGACAAGAAGAGAGTGAGGAGGGCCAAACTTTACTACCTCAGGGAGAAAATGAATGCACTCAAAAACCAATAGCAACCTTCATCGTGGTAGAAATTTTGATGATTCAAAATTTGTATACTTCGTATGTGCTTGTGAATTCTTGCACCTGCTGCTGTTTCATTATCAACTTGATTTTTGTTTCATTGTGGTTATTACCACATAACATGATATAGTTTAATTTTCAATGGCAAATATAGTTTGATTTTAACATCCGATTGATCCATTGCAAATTGCAATGAAACATCGAGCACAGAAATAAAAACCAGTTGCCTCCTTTTTATTGAGTAGGGCGAATGATGAGTAAAACAGTGCATTTGAATGAGAATTGAGAAGCGATGATTATCACTGGTCCGATGGTAACTGATTTGCCTATATTGTTGATTAGTTAAATCCTGCCTGAATCATCCTCCATAAAAAAAAAAAAAAAGAAAGCGGAGGAAAATATGGCAGGTTGAGAAGTCTTGCAACCCACTGCCCTAGTTCAACAGTGTCAATCTGTGTTGCCAACTGCTAGGAAAGTAAATCAAACAATTTGAAACGCGAGTTGGAGAAATTCTAGGTTTAAAGAAATACTTAAATCGAACTTTTACAATAGTTGTGTTGTTGAAGACTTGGAGTTCAATACTCTTGGGTGTGCTGTGCTATACAATCAATTAGTTTTTTTCTTTACTGAAAAAAAGTTTCTTCTCATTGTTCGTTTTAATTCATTAAACCAGTCAGTGGTCAATTGGTGCTTCCTATTAAGGCAAGAGTTAAATAGTGCCTTCTTATTCCAAAATCCAGGGCTCTTCTCCAATCAATCAAACAGCAATGAAGAACTTCGCTTTCATCCTCTAATCTGCTATGCTATATGCTCTATCTTATTCTCTCAGGTCTCTGCAGATAATATCCTAACCTCAATCCAATTCACCATCACGAGGTGTGCCTTCGTTCTGTTTGGTTGTTTTTTTTGTTTTTCTGGTAAAGTACCTTCGTTCTTTTTTTTTTGCTGGCCTTGGCTCTGTATTAGGCATCTGCGTTCTTAAGGCTTCCAAGTCAATCTGTCAAAGTAGTTGGGATTACAGATAGAGCAAGAACGACTTTTGAATTGAAAATCATGGGTAATAATTTAGTCTAAAATTGAAATAAACACAGTAATTGGAGATTACGGTCATTTTAAGCTATTGACTTGCAAAATAATGTGTTGTAAGAAAGGAAATCATCTTATTTCAACATGATTTCACTTAAACATATTCCACAATAGGGGAGTCGTACCATTTTATGCCTATTTTGTTATATCATTTTGTTCTTACTCTTCTTTATGGAAAGCGCTTATTGTCACTGAAACCCATATCCCTCAAACCTGTAAGCTTCAACGAGGCCAGCCAATTCACCTTCTTGCCTCTGTCCCTTCAATCTCTGAGTATGAGATTCATTCCTTTAAAGAAAAAATGGATTACTTTGGAATGTTTGCCTATCTGCTCTCTTTTATTCTTCTTCATAAGAACCTACACTTCACTAGACAGTATTGCTCCAAGCCAATCCATCCGAGGTGATGAGACTTTAGTTTCAGCCGCTGGAACTTTTGAGCTGGGATTCTTCAGCCCTCGAACTTCAACAAGTCGTTACGTTGGAATATTAGACAAGAAATCTCCATCAACAGTGGTCTGGGTAGCCAACAGAGAAACTCGACTCAACGATACCTCTGGAGTTTTAGAACTCAATAGTCAAGGAGTTCTCGTCCTTCTTAATGGCACAAATAGCACTGGCTGGTCCTCGAACACATCAAGCAAAGCGGAGAGGCCAATTGCGCACAGCTCTTGGACTCAGGAAATCTTCTTGTGAGAAATGGATATGGTAATAGTCTGGGCAATCTATTATGGCAGAGTTTTGATTATCCATGTGATACATCATTGCCAGCAATGAAGCTTGGATGGAATCTACTAACGGGTCTTGATAGGTTTCTATCATCTTGGAAAAGCGCAGAGGATCCTGGTCGGGGAGACTATATAATTAAAATAGACCGTCATGGCTATCCACAAGCAGTTCAATTGGAAGGAACTGTCATAAAGACTAGAGTAGGACCATGGAATCGCCTAACTTTTACAGGATATCCAACTCAAAAGCCTAATCCAATATATAAATATGAATTCGTGTTCAATTAGAAAGAGGTATATTACGAGTCACCTTCAGGCATTGGGCAGCGTTGTGTCTGGACAAGTCAAACAAGCAGCTGGGAGGTTTTCTTGACTGCTCCAGCAGATCGGTGTGAAAATTATGCCTCGTGTGGTGCGTATTCAATATGCAATATTATAAATATCGTATTTTGTTCAATTCTTTTAATATTAATTTTATTTAATTATAATTAAATCTATGTTAATCTTAACAAATAATAATAAAAATAAAATAAAAAATAATGAGATAAAAATAATAATCAAATTTAATAATTAAGGATGAAGCAGATTTAATCAAGAGAAGTGATAAAGATAGGATAAGAAGGAAAAAGAAAAGAATTTAATTTGAATTGAGATATGAGATCATATAATATCTTTTAAGATAACCTCTAATTAGATAAAATGACTCTATATAAAGAGAATAGAAAAATTTGAGAGAGAGATTAGAGGAAAAAAAGAGCACTTAAATATAATTAGAGCAAACATACAATTGATAAAATAAAGGAGAGTATTTATACTCGTTAAGGAATAAGAAGTACATGGAGAAGAGGAGGTCATGACCCACAGAGCATTACACCTTAGGTCCTCTACGTGTTTTCAATAAGGAGGTATGCCACTCTTCATTTGTTACTTCATCACAATTCGTAACCCGAAGAGTAAGAGTCATTCAATTGGAAAATCATGATTTTTGTCCACTTTTTTTGGAACTTGAAACAATATCATCTTATTTTTTTTAAGCTTCAAATATTATAAATTATGTGTCTTTTATGCCGTTATTGTCTTTCATGATTAATTGTTCATGGATGTTTGTTTTATAGTTAAATGTGTCAATATTCCTTTGTTTGATACATAGCTATGGATTTAGACTTATAAACCATTCTATGTTAATGCTAATAAATTGAGGGATTTTTATTTCCATTATCAAATATAACTCTCCATGTATGATATACATTTACCATTTAGTTTAGATTAGTTCTATTAATATTATTGGATAATTTGAATTGATCTGAAGAAGCGTTTGATCTTGTGTTTGAATACATTTGTGTTATCTACATAAGCCCAGCAAAAGGTAAAAGTGAATATATATAATCTCTCTTGCTTCCAAACATAATATCATGCTTCAAAAGAATCTCTCCTAACCATGGGTTTAAATGATAAAATGTGTAATATGTAGAATATATATGTCTCATACTTGGTGTTAAATAGTTTCTCTTCTGTGTGCATATGATATAAATTTTTTGTTGTTCTCATTCTCAAGTCGTATAACATATTCAAATTTTATTTTAAAAGAATGAAAGTTTGTAATATATATATATATTAATTTGATTTAGAAAAATAATTTTATTAGAATTAATGTTGTCGTGATGACTCTTTAATCTTAAAATAAATTTTAATCATGATAATTCAAATATTTGTTGATGTGATTTACTTTGATATTTTAATTTGAATTATTTTATTTATTTGGTTGCATTTGATTTTTATCTTGATATCCCGCTTAATTGCTTAGCATAGAATTTCAAATTTGAATTAGTTATCTTTATCATAATCTTTAATTTTATTGAATTTTAAAAAAATAAAAATTTTTCATAATTATTAGGTTTGAGTCATCTTTACTGCGATAACTTGTTTGATTTAGAGTTATAATTAATTAAGATTAATGTTACTGTAATAGTTCTTTAATCCTAAAATAAAATTTTAATCATATTTAAAAAATAATTAATTGGGATAAACATTGCCATGACGGCTCTTGAATTCCAAAAGGAAAATCTCAACATCAATATTGTCGTGATGGCTCTTTGATAATTTTTTTTAAAATTAACCAATTATTTTTAAAATCCACTAATCCACAATCATTTTCTAAATGAATTACGTAGATTTTGGTTCCTCACTTTGGGGATATGTAGGACTTATGGCAAGTCCAACTTAAATAAATTCTTTTTTGGTTTATCAAGATTTTAAAATATATTTTTAATCAAATTGATAAATAATTTATTCTTTCTTCGATTTGTAAATGAATATTTATTTCTTTCATTTCAAATTTATAAACATTTTAATTTATTATTTAATTTTCTTTAATTTTAGGGGTAAATTAAATGTTATTAAGGTTATTAATAATTTACATAATTAATTTGGATAATCATCTTAGGATGGATGTATCAGGGTTGTAGTAGGATTAAGTTCCTGCCTTTTCCTCTACATAAATAAACTTTCGATTTTGCAATTAAGTTTTAAGACCAGTTTTTTTAAAAGGATTTTTTTAATTATTTCTTCTAATAAATAAAAATTTGCAGCGACTTTATTTTTCTATCAATTTCTCTCACCATTTTTTGTTGTGGCATGCACTGGGGACGGTCGTGACAATTGGCGACTTCACTGGAAAAAGTTAGACAGTCAAGCCCAAAATGGTTGATTGTGTAAAATATTGTAACTTTTATATATTTCTTTTATCCCTTTTGAATTATTATTTTATTTTATTATATGTTTAATTTTCAAACAATTTATTTGTAAATATTTGTTATAGTTATTCTTGCCAATTCGTCATGTCTTTTCAAACACCAGGATAGTTAATATTTTTGTATATCTTGTTGTTCTTATGTAGGAGGGGTTACTTCTTTTTGGATAGTTTTAGGCTTCAGGTTTTTATACTCCCTTCACCCATTACATTTACACTTCAATTCACACATTTTTGAGTAGGACCCTATACCCAGACCCAAATGAGATATAGGATAGGAAAGAGGTTATGCAATGGTAGTCATTTTGAATGTACATCCTATTTGGTTATCACGAAAATTTTGACTGGATTGTGACCCTTTCATGGATGGCCTGCATCTAGTGATTCACTTGTTATTGTGGTTAACATTATGAAATGAGCCCTTTTTTTCGAAGGCCAATAACCTTTAGAGTATAGAACAAAATAAAAGGAACCATAGACCTTTTTAGGATAAAATCTCCACAACTTAAGACATACCTAATTAGGACACAAAAGGAGTATTTTTCTCTCATTACTTGATATCTTTCAATTCATAAATATATGGGCATGGTAACATTGTTTAATCCACTACTGTAACATTCAAATTGAAAATAAAATAAGTTACTATTAGAAGACCAATAATTTGCCTATTCATTAATGCATTTAGTCTTATAATCATTCTTTTTCATTTTGCATTTGTTATTCATTAATGCATTTAGTCTTATGGCAATTTCTTTTTTTTTTCTTTCTTTCTTATTTGCATTTGTCTCCCATATAACATTTAAAAAAAACAAAAATAAAATCAAAAAATTAATATCATATTCTAATAATTTTCCTTTACTCTTTAAGGAAGCCTTTCGAAAAACTATTGGAATTGATCGTGTGAGTATCTTTGATCAATAGATGACGATATGGGATCAATACATGGCAAAACAATGTTAAAAAAAAAACTCTCCATATCAAATCGAAAGGAGCTAATGTGGATAGCCTTAAAACTTTAAGGCAGATATTGAAGGAACCACAACACATGACTCTCACCCGAAAATAAGACAAAATTTTGAGCCTACTAGAAGTGGGTGTACAAACAGAGGCAATCATAGCATTAGCCTAGTTCTATGACTCATTTATTAGATGTTTCACATTTTTGGACTATTAATTGGCTTATACTTTAGAAGAATTCGAGTAGATTTTGGGCCTCCCTTTAGAAGGAAGTAAGCCATATCGCTACTTGGGTCATCTTGCATCTATTCAGGCTGTATCAACAATCCTAAAAATCAATGTAAAGGAATTGCATGACGAGAAGTAGAGAAGGGATGATGGTGAAGAATTTTCAAGAATGTACTTGGAAGAACATTTATATCACCTAGCTGAGACGGGAGATTGGGATACTTTCATAGATGTGTTAGCTCTCACCATCTATGGCATTGTCCTCTTTCCCTTAAGTGAAGACCTAGTAGATTTCTCAGCGATTGACGTATTCCTTGCTCTTAAGTTTAGAGGAGAGAATCCTATACCAGCCATCCTTGCTATCGTCTACTGTACCCTAAATTTTTGCAATGAAAGGAAGGACAAAAGGATCCTATGCTATCTACCCATGCTATGTGTATGGATTACGGCTCACATGTTTAAAAGGACCTATAAGGAGATGTGTCCAATTGCCAACTTCAAGCTACTTGATTTAGAAACTAAGAGTCCTCGTGAGTAGGCTGAGATGCTGGCTTCACTTGATGAAACACAAATCAGATGGTATCCCCAATGGATGGAAAAAGAAAATCTTATCTACCAGTGTGGAGACTTCCCAAATGTACCTCATGGTTACCTGAGACTGCGTCAACAGTCTGGCATTAGTGCTACAACAATTTGCCTACCTAATGACAAATCCACCTTTGGAAGTGGCAATCATAGGCTTCTTCTTCTATTACCAAGATGGAAATTATACTGACATGCTTAAAAGGGTTCGGAAAGCTTGGGATAAGGTTATCCATAAGGGAAGAGAATTAGGGGTAGGAAGCATCGGGTCTAGAGAGAGTTACCGTCAGTGGGTCAAAAATAAGGTCCAACAAGTTAAATTTCTTTTCAAGATTCCAACTAAGAAAACTCCATCCTCCACCATAGTTGAGAATGAAGAAGTATAAGAGATAAGAGGAAATTTAGTAAAGATTGAGAAAGAGAAGAAACCGGTAGAAGAAAGGTTGAATGAAATCTAAAGGGCATATGCAGTCTTACAGCAAGAAAGCATGGAAAAAAGTCACAGTCTCGAAGGGACAAACAAAGACTGAAGACAAAGAAAGACTACGTCCAAAGAGGATTGAACTCGACCAAAGAATGTCTAAGAGCAGCAAATTATGAACTGGGATTGCAAAGGCAGGAGTTGGATGAGGCTAAAATAGATAATTTATAGCTTAAGGAATAACTCAGAAATGTCACACTAGCTCATAATGATGCAGTAAAACTAGTAGATGATTAGAGAAAGCACATGTAAGAGATGGCCACGGAACATGAGGTAGCGAGCACAAGGGACCGAGAAAACATGGAAAGAACAATGGAACTTATGGCACGACAGGATGATATTATCAATGTTGGATGGAAGATGACCATTAGCAAGCCTTCGAAGCCTAGTGGTGGGTGGCTCAATTCTCAAACTTAGTAGGATTAGCCAATGCAACAATTACAGGTATTCCAGAGTGTCTGAAGAAAGCCGTTGTAGTAATAAATCTTTTCAACACATCAGCAAAAGTCTAGAATTTTATTGAGTATTGTAAAGAGTTAGTTAAGTTGATGAAGCAAATGGCCACTAATAGGGTGTAGGAATGATGCATTTGGATATGGCTGTAATGCTTTTTATTTTCAATAAAGGATTCCATTTTTAATCCCATGTCAATAACTTCTACCTACTACATTCGAACGAGACATTATGTGAAACAGTCACAAGGGAGTAATAAAAAGTACTCACATGCAAAGTAACCAATAGTTCTTTAATAAGATAATAATTGGCCATAATTATCACTTCTTATCTCTAATAAAAATTAAATTTCATTTAATTGATTTACAGAAAAATTAATCTTAAACCATTGCGCTCTCAAAGAAAGCAAACATGGATCAAACCTGAGTACATAATACAAGGGCTCGATTAAGACTCGCAAAGGAACTTGAACATTAAAGTAGATGAGGTTAAGGAAAGATTAAACCACATGACTGAAGCCCAGGCCAAGATAGAAGAAATGCTGAGAGAAATGAGGGAATGTTTAAATCTAAGTAGAAGTATTGGGACCCTAGGAGGAGGAGGGACAAATGCACAAACTACAACTCCTTCATTCATTCTCAATGTGGGATCGAGCGGTCCACAAGCAATAGTTGTAAATTCTAAAGAGATAGCCAATGACACCCACAGACAGCACCCACAAATCGGAGGACAGTACATCCCTCTTTATATTAGTGAAGGGCAACAGACAATTAAAAATGGTCAGGCTGGCGCTTATACTTGGGAGCATACGACTGCAGCTGGAGCCTAAACCTCTCATGGTCTGGCACCTAATGAGAGAAGGATGAATTGTTTGAAAGTCTACAAGTGCAAATGCGAACAATCCAAGCTCCTAACATGTATGGCCTAGAGGAGTTACATGAATTATGTCCATCAAGTGGGGTGGTTATCCCAAAAGACTTTAAGATTCTTGACTTCACAAAATATGATGGAAGTACCAATCCTTTCCTTCACTTGAAGACATATTGCACTAAGATGGTTGTTTGGTCTAGAGATGAGAAATTCTTGATCAGCTTCTTTCATGAGAGCCTAGAGGGACTTGCTTTATAGTGGTACATTCAGTTAGACCACTCTAAGATCTCTTACTGGAGAGAATTGGCTAATCTGTTTATGGCCTAGTACCGGTTTAATATGGATGCTACACCAACAAGAGAATAGTTGACTTCCTTACAAAAGAAATAAGAAGAAACATTTAGACAATATGCCCAAAGATGGAGATCTTTTGCAACCTAAGTGCAACCTTCGTTAACCCTGGCAGAAATGTGTTCCTACTTCTTAGGAACCCTTGAGGCTCTTTACATCGAGACAATGGCAGGGCCACATATAGAGATTTTACAGATTTAATTGTTGCAGGAGAAATGTTTGAGGTTCTAGCTAAAGCTAGGAAATTACCATCCTACAATATGGAAGGCAATGCAAAAAAAGGGTTCCCTACCAAGAAAAAGGAAAATTTGCTCAGCCTTCTCAACCAAAAACACAGCCACCTTATCAAACCCCATCACCATATGTTCCTTTTCAACCTCCGCAACAAGTCCCACAGCAGTAAGTAAACAATGCACCAGTTGCAAGGCTTTATGTAACTACTCAACCTTATACCCAACCATAAGGTTATTTTCAAGGTTGGCAAAATCAAAATTCCCAAAATTGACAGCAAAGCAAATTGCCACCCTTCCCAAAGCTATCAATTTCCAATGATGAACTTTTTCAGCTATTGTTCGAGGCTTGCTTGATATCTGAAGTATCTGTTCGTCCAATAGAACTCCTATTCCTTGCACAGTATAACCATAATTTGACGTGTAAGTATCATATGAGAGTAGCTGGACACTCCATTAAAAATTATGATTGTGAAAGCATGAGATGATGTTAGAGCTCCAGCCACAAGTATAAACAGAAGATACCAATGTGATGAAGAAACTAGGTGTGCATATCATTCTAGAGGTATTGGTAAATATTGAAAATTGTTAGGATTTCAAGGCAAGAGTCTAAGGGCTAATCACTATAGGAATAATTAATGTCATGATAAAGCCAAACTTTCATGAAGAGGTCAGTGTCATAGAGCCTTTCATCCTACGACTACTGCTTACTAATAAATCACAAAGTAATGTGGTATTAAAAGTGAAGAAGCTAATACCCTTCACCTATATCAACACACATGCTATACCATGGAATTACGGTACAGAAGTGAAGATTGAAAAAACTTCTGATCAAGTTTATCATACCCAGGCTATTAAGCTAGAGGGTGAAATTGAAGCTATATCTAATATTACGAGTATAGGAGGAGGAATTACTAGAAGTGGAAGGTATTAGGGGTAGAAAATCGATAACATTAAGGTGAAAAACAAACAAGAAGACAATAAAGAAGCTACCAATCCACAGTTGGAGGAAAACGATGAATTCTTGAAAATAGTGGAGCAAAGTGAATACGAGGTAATCGAGCAGCTTAAGAAGATGCTTGCTAAAATATCCTTGTTGTCTTTGATTTTGAACTCTGAATCACATCAGAGAGCAATCAAGAAAGTGTTAGATGGAGCTTATGTCAAATCTGATGTTACTTCTGAAGGAGTAGTAAGCATGGTAGACCCGGTTAGACATGTCAATCAGATTAAATTTTCCGATAAAGGTGTAACTCCAGAATTTGGAAGAAGCCTACGAGCTTTACACATCACTCTAAAGTGTAAATGATATATCATAGCTAAAGTGCTAATTGATAGGGGATCAACCCGGAACATCATACTAAAGTCTATCTTGAGCCAACTATCTGTGGACCTCAATGATTTGACACCATAAGAGATAGTAGTACGAGCTTTTAATGGAACTAAAAGAGGAATATTGGGGAAAGTCATTTTGCCTTTGGAGATTGGTCCAAGCATTTTTAATAAGCTATTCCAAGTAATAGAGATTGAATTAGCTTACACCAAGCTTTTAGAAACGCCTTGGATTCATGCACCAGTGCTATGCCTTGAACCTTTCACTAATGCATAAAGTATGTAGAAAATGGGGCTATGATTACTATCCATGGGGAAGAAGAAATTTTAGTCTCTAGGCCAGTAACGATACTATATGTGAAAAATGTTGAACAAGAAGAAGGAAATTTGCCATACAATTTTGAACCTGAACTAACCTCTAAGGATGTAAATCAAATTATGGTTCGCATTATGACAAAGAATAGGTACGAAAAAGGGAAATGCCTGGGTGCATGTTTACAGGGGAGACAAGCTCTAGTTGTGTTGCAAGAGAATCAGAATAGACATGGCCTGGGGTACGAGGAGTCACATGAGACAAAGTTTAAAGGCATTGGCAAGAAGAAGAAGAAACTCAAGAATATTCCCCATATGAATGAAACATTCCCTGCACCAGCCGAAATACTAATGCCTAGTGAACCTGTGTTCCTAATAGATGGCTTCTCCATCAACATGTTGGAAAGAAGATCGAATGTTTATCACTCAGCTAGCTAATGACGTGGAAACTTTGAGCAATTGGCATTTGGATTTTTTTGATGTTATGGCTAAAAAGTAAATGTTCTATTATGCTAGTTGTATTTAGCTATATCTTATAGCCACTTTAAATTTATGTTGAATTTTGGTTTGAAGCATGATTTAATAAATTAACATGGTTTCCAGCATACATATTCCTTATTTCTCTTTGTTGCATCTCTCTCTATCTCTATCTATACTATTTATCCTATTGTTATTTTCCAATTGTGAGTTGATTTTCCTCTAGGGATTTGAACCCTCACATAAAGTTTACATCACGAAAAGTACCACAATAGCCCATTGACTAATTCTTGTGCAACTACCCATGATGATAGCCATGAATATGAAGAAGATGATAACGTCACAAAAAAATTTGCAAAGATGTTAGACTTGTCGGAAAGAAGGTTCGATTTAAATAATGAGTCAGTTGAGAAAATCAATATGGGAATTGAGGAGGAAAGGAAAGAATTGAAAATAGTAGATAACCCAGAAAAAGAAGAGATGATCTCACTATTTAGAGAATACTTGGATGTGTTCATATAGTCATATCCAGATATGCCAAGACTGGATCCAGAAGTTACTTCCCATAAGATCCCATTGTACCTGAATGTAGGGCTTAAGAGCAAAAACTGAGAAGGATGCACCCTAAAATTTCTCTGAAGATTAAGGAAGAGGTTACCAAGCAGTTAGAGGTAGGGTTCATAGAAATATCCAAGCACCCAGAGTGGGTGGCTAACATGCTGCCAGTTCTAAAGAAAGATGGAAGGGTATGGATGTTTGTAGATTTTAGAGATTTGAACAAGGCCAACCCTAAAGATGATTTTCCGTTGCCTTATATTGGCGTCTTCATTGATGGTACAGGAAAAAATCATAGATTCTCATTTATGAATGGATACTTGGGATACAACCAAATCCCTATAAACCAAGGTGACAAAGAAAATATGACCTTTATTACACCTTGGGGAACATTTTGTTATAAAGTTATACTGTTTGGTTTCAAAAATGTCGGGACAACTTATCAGCATGCCATGGTGGCTCTCTTCCACGATATGATGCATAAAGAAATAGAAGTATAAGTGAATGACATGGTCGCTAAGATAATGGAAGGAGAAAGCCATGTAGCAGTATTACAAAAGCTATTTGAAAGGCTTAGAAAATGTAAATTGAGACTAAACCTAAATAAATGTGTTTTTAAAGCATTATCAGGAAAGTTGTTAGGCTTTATTGTTAGTAGAGAAGGAATTCGAGTTGACCCCGACAAAGTGAGAGTAATACAGGAAATGCCAATCCCTAAAATAGAATAGGAAGTGGGAAGTTTTCTTGGGAGGCTCAATTACATCGCTAGGTTTATAGCAAATCTGACTAGTATTTGTGAACCTATTTTCAAACTACTAAGAAGACATCACCTAAATGAATGAGATGAAAAGTGTTAAGATGCCTTTGATAAGATAAAAAATTATTTGTTAAATCCTTCGTTTCTAGTTCCGCCAACACCAAGTCATCCTTTGATATTATATCTCACAATACTACCAAATTCAATAGGCACGATGTTAGGGTAAAATGATGAAACTGGAAACAAGGAGAAGGCAATCTATTACCTGAGTAAGAAATTTAATGATTGTGAAACCTGCTATATGGCAATTAAGAAGACCTGTTGTGCCCTTGCATGAACCTTGAAAAGATTGAGAAAATACATATTATACTATACTACTTTGCTGATCTCTAGAATGGATCCTTTGAAGTACATATTTGAAAGCCCACATGTATCTTTAAGGGTATCCAAATAGCAAATAGTGTTGTCAGAATTTACATCAAGTATGTGACTCATAAGTTTGTGAAAGGAAGCGCTATCGCAAATCACCTTGCAGAAAATCCACTTGAAAGTAGCTATCAAGCTACATTCGAACTGGCATACAAAGAAATATTGGCAATCAAAGATATAAGGGAAGAGAAAGTTGAAGATGTGCGGAAGATGTATTTTAATGGGGCCATCAATGTGAACGGCAATGGCATACGTGCAGTAGTCATTTCCTCATAAGGCAACTAATTTCCATTTGCCATTAAATTGGGTTTTGATTGCACAAATAATATTGCCGAATATGAAGCATGCACAAATGGTTTACAAGTCGCAATTGAGTTGGGGGTAAAACAGTTAAGGGTTTCTGGGGATGCAGCCTTCATCATTTACCAGGCCAATGGAGACTAGTAAACAAAAGATCTAAAGTTAATACCATATAAAAAGTACTTAGCCCAGTTGATTGAAAAATTTGAATATGTTACTTTCTCACACTTGACTCGAGATAAAAATCAATTTGCCGATGCTCTTGTTACTTTCATTGCGATGAGCAAACTTGACATTCAATTGAATATTTATCCTATTAGGGTAAAAGTGCAAACACAGTCTGTTCATTGTTTTCATCTAGAAAATGAGTTAGATGGCAATTCATGGTACCATGATATCAAGTAGTATCTGAAGTTCAGGGAGTACCCAACAGGGCTAGTGAGGTAGATAAAAAGACCTTTCGTCGACTTTTGATGGCATTCTTTTTAAACAGTGATATCATCTACAAAAGAAATCATGATGGTTCCTTTCTTAGGTGTGTGATGTGAAAGAAGCATAAGTGATTATATCTGAAGTCCATAATGGCATTTGCAGGACACACGCAGCCAGATACATGATGGCAAAGAAAATCATGAGATGTGGCTATTATTAGTCCACTGTGGAGACAGATTGCATAGATTACGTCCAAAAATGTTAGAAATGTCAAATATATGCGGATCGGATTGATTCACCCCATTCTCAATTGCGCAACCTAGTATCATCTTGGCCATTCTCAATGTGGGGAATAGCTATTATTGGCCAATTAATCCGAAAGCTTCTAATGGACATCGATTAATCCTTGTAGCAATCGACTATTTTTCAAAATGGATAGACGACTCTTCACATGCTAGTGTCACTCAAAAAATATTTCTTAAGTTCTTGAAAATTAACATAATTTGTCTATATGTATTTCGAGAAAATAATAACAGATAATGATCCGAACCTCAATAGTATTGAAGTTAGAAGGTTTTGGTGAGAAATTCAAAATATAGCACCATAATTCTGCTCCCTACAGAACCCAAATGAATGGAGTAGTAGAAGTAGCAAATAAAAATATCAAGAAGATCATTGCTAAAATGATGGTTAATTTCAAAGATTGGCATGAAATGTTGCCATGTGCTTTCCATGCATATTGTACGAATATTTGTTTCAAATATGATTAGTTAAATATGATTGAAGAGAAAAGACTAGTAGCCATTTGTCATGGGCAATTATATCAAAAGAGAATGGCACAAGCCTTACCCAGGGAATTCCAAGCCGATGACTTAGTCTTCAAAAGATTCTACCAAATCAAGAAAACGCTTGTGGAAAGTGGGCCCCAAACTATGAAGGGCTGTATATTGTGAAACAAATATTCACTAGAGGAGCCTTAATCTTAATAGACATGGATGGACATGAGCTACCAAAACTAGTTAACGTAGAATCAGTCAAAAAATTCTTTGCCTAAAAAAAAAGATCTTGTTAATTTGAAAACCCAAAAGGTCAGCTTAAGCAAAAATTAAGACAAAAAAAAAGAGTATAAAAAAGAGAAAAAAAAAAGCCTGTTAAGCTAAAAACCCAAAAAGACAGCTTAAGCAAAAATTAAGGCAAAAAAAAAAAAGAAAGCCTATTAAACTGAAAATCTGAAAAGGCAGTTTAAGCAAAAGTTAAGGAAAAAAAAGTGAAAGCCCATTAGACTGAAAAAAAAAAAAGAAAATGGCACGAGCCTTTAATAAGAAAGTACGTCCCACGGAATTCCAAGCCGGTGACCTAGTCTTGAAAAGGATTCTACCAAATCAAGAAGACGCTCATGAAAAGTGGGCACCAAACTGTGAAGGGCTGTGACAAATATCAATAACACCCCTGTCTGTGCATGCTTGAAAGTATTTGCACCCAAAAATCCAGAAGAATGGAATATCTCATATTGGTCCAACGGCTACATTTGGAGCATTCAATTGGATTGTAATAGTAATGATGGTTTCCAGAAGTACACGGGCATGAAGTTGCCAGAAACGTCTTCTTCCTGGTATAGTAAGACCATGGGCCCTATGGAATGCCAGAAATCTTGTCTACAAACTGTTCCTGTACAGCATATGCAAATTTGGATATCCGGGGTCGAGGAAGTGGTTGTTTACTTTGGTTTGATGGTCTGGTTGACATGAGGCGATTCCCTTAAGGGGGACAAAAACTTTATGTACGAGTTCATACTTCAGAGCTAGGTAGTGAAATTTTGTTTCTTAAATTCTTGGTCCTTCTTGTTATATGTTTTACCATCCTTTTTTTTTCTTGACATATCACTGTGAAAAAGGAGTGGTGGGCCGTGGATCATGTGGAAAAGGAGGGATTTAGAGAGCAGGAAGAATAAAAAACTTCTATGGTGGCATCAAAACAGTTATTGCAGTTTGAAAGTCAAAGTGCAGGGGGAAACTGTAGTATATAAAACAATAATATAATTGATTACTTGGATTACTAGACTCTGGAAAAATGTTTGCCAAGGACAATATAAAATAAGGCTTAAAAAAGTTTTTCCACTACACTTCCCTAATCCATTCCGTTTTTCTCTTGAAATAAAGGCCAAGTTAGATCTTTCTCTGAAATTTTCTTTCTCATCAGAGTTTAAAGAGCATTAAGTCACAACTCTAATAGCTTTAATTGTGATGTTGTGCTTAGATATGCTTTTAGCCATGCTCTTTGTTTTTCAGATACTGCTGCAGACCATGAGCATGGGAACTTCACTAAGAAGAAGCTAATAGGAATAGCAGTTGGGTCAACAATATTAGTCATGGGTTTGATAAGTCTTCGATGTACAACAGCCATATTGAAAAAGAAACTAAAAAATTCAGGTACATTTTGTAATGCTTTAATTTGCAAATATTTTAAGATATGATTGTAGATAGGCACCCAAATATAGGGAATGAAAGAAAATAAGGACACTTTTTTGTCATAGTAAATAATTTTCTTGATATTGTCATCTTGCACCATTTCAGTAATGGCGAGAATATTTTTATTGGAAGCATTAACAAAAATAAACAGAGGAAGGAAGACACGGATCTTTCAACATTTGATTCGTCAATAATAGCTAAAGCCACTGATAATTTTTCAAGCAGAAATAAACTGGGGGAAGGTGGATTTAGACCAGTGTACAAGGTAATATAGCCATATCCAACAAATATTTCAATTTTCTCAGTAAATTTTTTTTAGTATTTCAAATGATGATTTTCAGGGTACATTGATTGATGGGCAAGAGGTAGCTGTAAAAAGGCACTCAACAAAGTCTGGTCAAGGTTTGGAGGAGTTTAAAAAATGAACTTGTGTTGATTGCCAAACTTCAGCACCGTAATCTTGTGAAACTTCTTGGTTGCTGCATTCGAGGAGGGGAAAAAATGTTGATCTAAGAGTACATATCCAACAAGTGCTTGGACTACTTCATCTTGGGTTTGTGCCTTTGAAGTTTACACTCAAACATCTAGGGCAATCTATATATGATTATCTTTAAAGCCTGTTGAGTAAGCAAATGGCATACTAAACATGTAACTGAAATTGAATAGATGAAACTAGAAGCAAGCTCTTGGTTTGGCTTCAATGATTTCACATTATCGTTGACATTGCACAAGGACTTCTGTATCTTCATCAAGATTCGAGATTGAGAATTATCCACAAAGATTTTTAAAACTAGTAATATCCTACTTGATGCCCATATTGAATCCAAAAATTTCGGACTTTGGCCTAGCTTGGACTTTTGGGGGAGATCAAATTGAAGCCAACACAAACAAGGTGGTTGGAACATAGTAATTTACCTTCTAGTTGTACTTGGCGTATGGTTAATGTGCAATTTTTTGGATTTATTCCTCAGCAAATATTACTTTCAGTGGTTACATGCCTTCAGAGTATGCTGTGCATGATCATTTCTCAATAAAATCAGATGTCTTTAGTTTTGGTGTAATAGTACTAAAGATATTCAGTGGGAAGAGGAATAGGGAATTTTCTGACCTAGAAAACTGACTTAATCTTCTTGGACATGTAACCACTAAGATTATCCACTTTACTATCTAGTTAAATAGTCAAATTAGAATAAATTCTAAATAAGTGACTTTTAATATCCATGGCTTTAGGCATGGAGGCTCTGGACTGAAGAGAGGCCATTGGAACTGATAGATAAACACTTCAGTGAAAGATGCACTCCTTCTAAAGTCATACGATGCATACACGTGGGCTTGTTATGTGTACAACAAAAACCTGAAGACAAGCAGGGCATGTCCTCTGTGGTTCTTAGGTTGAATGGTGAGAAATTATTGCTCCGGCCAAAGGTTCATGGATTTTGCACTGGAAGGGGTTTACCTGAAAATAATTCTTTATCTAGAATATGCAATGTATTCTCCCCAAATGAGATGTCCCATACAACGTTTGAGGCAAGATAGAACATGAGGACTCAATCAAATTAAGAGTTTACTTGATCAGGAGAGGAAATGAATTACCTTCCAGTACATGATATGATAGAAAATTTGAGCATACAGAACTTGTGAATTGAATTATCTCATATTTCTACTGATCTATTACTTAATTGATCCAGTATATATATTTGATGCTGTGATCCTGTGTCTCATATGTGTCCCATTTATCGGTGTGACAATGCCATTATTCTCTGCTGTTTGAAAAGTTTTAATCACAGTCCTTATTGAATGAATGCTCTTATAAATGACTGCAAGCTTTAGTCAAAGTCATACTTTCTCCTCATTTTTACTATAGAATAGAGTGATATTTGCCTTTTAATTTTGTCATGAATAACTCCTGTATCCATTGACATTATATCAAACTTGCTTATATGTGCATTTCTTTCACTCACGCTAGATAATATTTTCATAAAGATATGAATCCAATTGATATAATATGAGCTGCAAAAGTATATCAGTTTTTACACTGCAATTTTTTGCAATTTTAATATATATGTATTGCTTCGGAAATCATGTTCACTGACATTTAAGATTCTTTCATGAATAGGCAAATGAATAAAGACGACTATAATGTATAAAAATAAGAATTTGAAGATTGTTCTGGTATGTTACATGAAAATGTACAAATCTGTATTTCTGTCCTTGCTTTTAAAATTTTATTTGTTCTGATCAAGTGATCAAAATCTGATCCCTGATTGCCTATATTCTTATAATTAATCTATATTTCATGACACCATTCCATGACTCTATATGCCTCTCTTTTTAGGCGGAGAGGTGACACCATTCCATGACACCATTCCATGACTCTCTATTAATCGTGTTCCACTTGATTAATTGCGTAACTTGTAACAAAATTCACAAATATCAGCATCTTAATCTTTTTTTTGGTCATCATCAACATCTTGGTCTATAGCTCCTCTCTAGCTCAATCAGATTGACTTGGACTTGGAGACGGGCCTATACACGTTTTGTTGAAGTGAGGGCAAATGCCCTCCTGTCAGCTTAAAAGTTTTCCACACGCTATGTAATAAATTTATTGTATTACCCTTGTTGCAAATATATAATAAAATTGTTCTAATTAATTATTTATTGTCTACTGATATTTTTTATTCTCTGGTAAGAATACAGCTTCTACGTCACCCATAATATTGAGGTTAAATGATTAGTAAAATGAGTTTTATTTATAATGCCAAAAATTCAAATTTTGTTATAAAACACTTTGTAAAAAAAAAGATAATTTCAATATTCTGAATGAAAATAGTTCATAAGAAACAATAAAAACAAAAAGGTCAATTTTTATGTCAATAAAGACTAAATCATTTTCTTGTAAACGATTTTAACTGTACACTTTCCTCAAGCACATTTACCAGTATTAATTCCCTTAAATTTTAACCAAAGTTATAATCAAAGTGCGTGATTAATACAGTAAGCACAGCTCCCCAATTGATATTCGCTTAAGTCTTAAGATATATAAATAGAGAAATAATATTATGTCACAACTTTATATATATATACACACACAAACTATTCGATACCATTTTTTTTTCAAGAAAAAGATTTTTCTAATATGTATATTTTGGTCATATTAATTTTTTCTTACATTCAAATTCACGTATAATTCAACGGCATGAATTGTTTCTTTGTTTCTTGACCAATTGTCTACGTATAGTATTTGTTTTCTTTTTTAGTGAAATAAATATAGTATTTGTTTTAAAATAGAGCATATATAGTAATAGTTTAAAAGTTATCTCTTTAATGTCTAACCCTTCCTTCAACTATTTTGTACGAAAAACCTAAGAATTAATAGTGATAATTATACAATAAATTTAGCGTGCAAGTAGTTATTATTGATTGTAATAACATATATTTTGTATCTCTATTATCCAACATTTCATGAATTATTATATGTGAACGTATATTAAATGAGTATGCTATAAGTTTTATTGATGTAAGCAGTTTTTTTTTTTTTCTGTGAAGGTGTGTGTCGTGTGGGTAGCATTATTCCTCATGCAAATAATTTTCAAGTTAAAACAAACAATTGGTTCAAGTGCATGATTCATTTTCAAGAGAGTTTCATTCTTTTTTTTTTCTTAGTTTTTTTTTTTTCATAAAGGGGCGGTTAATTTAACTGACTTATGAATCCTATACATAGATAGATAGATATCGTTATTGGATATGGCTATATTGCCTTGTACACTGGTCCAAATGGACCAAATCCACCTTTCCCCCAGTTTATTTGTCTCAATTCGGAACTCGTCACTATTCTGTGCTCCATACGGAATCTAAATGCTTGAGAAATCTCAGTTAACAACTGTAACTCGCCTTATGTTAGCTTGGAATAATACCCTTTCACAATAGGCACAGGCCCATCATCATATCCCAAAAACGGAAGGTGAGAACGCATGGTAGAAACAAACAAGTCAATTTCTATGATTGAAGTTGATATTGTTGGGAATTCTAAAAGGGGCTTGTAGTCTTAACCAAAATTCATCATATGGCATCTGATTGACAGAGACATGCAGTTCTGTCTCAATCAAGTTGTTTTGCTGAAAGGTAAGATTTTGGAAAAGAAAAAGGATAAGAAAACTTCAGCCATGTTAACAACTTGACCCATGCTTAAGAAAAATGCTAGTCTAGGTGATTAGTTATGCGTAGAGCTATATATATGATTATATGTAATACCTTTATACAAAAATGTAGATGATCTTTCCGAAAAAGTTTTACACTAATTTGAATGAAATTTATTACTACAAAGAAAATTAAATTTCTTGGTGCAGAGTGTAGAAAAATTCGTTATTCCATGACTCCTAAAGGAGGCTTGTCATGAATTTCCCATCTAGCAATTTATGTACTAGAATGAAAAACAAGTCATACTTGCCCCGGGAATAGAGTCATCAAGGTCAGTTTCTCCAGAGTATTTTTGCAATTAATATCCTTTGCTCATGCTATTAGGATTGAGACCACTGGGTTGGACAAAAATATAGTCGAGTTACTGCATACTAGCTCTAAATTATCTTATGGCTAGAACTGGAAAAGTTTTCCAGAATCATATTGCTGCAACTAAACTAAACATTATTGTCTTCGTGAAAGTCTTTGTCTCATATATACTAAACATTCTCATATTCCAGCAACTAAACAGTCTTTGTCACCATAAAACAGGGGCTCACAGCATCAAATATACAGAAGCAAGTAACTGAACAATTCATTGTCAATAGCTATTTTACGAATTATGTATGCTCAAATAACCGATTCGGTCCCATATTGGAGGGTGAATTCCTGTCATTGGCTTGCCTTCACATACTATCTTGCATCTAACTCTGTGATGGAAATTTCATTCGGTGAGAACAGTTTACTGTTTGCAGACAAAGAATCTGCTCTAGGTGTAATATCTCTTTCGGTGTAAAAACCAGGAACCATTGGCTTAGGCAATAATTTCTCACCATTTAGCATTAGAACAACTGATGACATGTCAGGCCTATCTTCTGGTCTTTGTTGCACGCATAACAAGCCCACCTGTATGCATCTTATGACTTCAGAGGGGCTGCATCTTTTCCGCTAAAACTTCATCCAATAGTTCCAGCGGACTCCCTTCAGTCCATAGCCTCCATGCCTAAAATTATGGTAATCATATTAGTGAGTTGTAAGCAATTCAATTTTGATTAATCAAAGTAGGTAGTCAAGTCATTGTGCTTACATGTCCAAGAAGATTAAGGTGATATTCTGGGTCTGAAAATTTTCTGTTCTTCTTCCCACTTATTATCTCTAGTACTATTACACCATAACTGAAAACATCTGATTTCACTGAGAAATGTCCATGTACAACGTATTCGGGAGGCATGTAACCACTGACAGTATAATTTTCAAAGTAAAATAAGTGAAAATGCAATCCCAAAAACCATAACCAGGTAGAAACTAACTTACTATGTTCCAGCCACCCTATTTGTGTTTTCTTCAACTTGATCTCCTAAGAATGTTCGAGCCAAGCCAAAATCTGATATTTTTGGGTCCAAATTTGCATCTAGTAGAACATTGCTAGTTTTTAGATCTCTATGAATAATTCTTAATCTAGAGTCTTGATGAAGATAAATAAGTCCTCGAGCAATGCCGCCAATAATGCTAAATCGCTTAAGCCAATCTAGTAACTTCTTTCCAGTTTTATCTAGTCAATCACACATACCTGGTTAGCATACCACTTGTAATCTAAAAATTTCACAAACTATATATAACAATTAAGAAGATTGCCACATATGTAATGTATATTGTGAAGGTTCGAACCAAAAATAAATTTGTCCAAGCTTTTGTTTGGCATGTATTCATAGATCAACATTTTTTCTTCTCCTTGAATGCAACAACCAAGCAGCTTCACAAGATTGCGGTGCTGAAGTTTGGCAATCAATGCCACTTCATTTCTAAACTCCTCCAACCCTTGTCCAGACTTCTTTGACAGCCTTTTCACAGCTAAGTTTTGCCCATCTGTCAATGTGCCCTGAAAATTCTCATCTACAATAGTTAGAAATTTTTTAAGGAAAATAGAAATGCTTGATCGGTTTTTCATATTACCTTATATACTGGTCCAAAGCCACCTTCTCCTAGTTTGTTACTGCTTGAAAAATTCTCAGTGGCTTTAGCTATGATTGAGAAATCAAATGTCTGCATATCAATTTCTTCCTTCCTCAATTTATTTTTGGAATGCTTCCGGTAAAGTATTCTTCCTACCCCTGATTGATTGGAATGTAACAGTCAATAAGCACTATGACTAAACATGAGCATTTTTTTCTCCTTTTTTCTAGTACCTACACATTATCATATATTAAATGTTACATTACCTCTCTTTTTAAGTAACCTTATGCAGGCACATGTAGTTAAAACGAAAATAGTCATGCCAACTGTGGTTCCTACCAACTTCTTCTCCTTGCTTCCATGCCCATTATCCGCAACATGATCTGATGGATGCAGAGCATGAATAATCACCAACTTTTATTATAACCGCTCAATTGAAGATAACATTTGTGTATAATTTCTTTAGATTGACGGAGTATTTGGAGAAAGGTAATCTATTTATTTTAGCCCTTACTATGTAAGAAAGATAGAAATAAGTTAGAAAACAAAAGTCACATAACAATTAATAAGCATCACTAATAATTCCTTGGTAGTGAGCTAGCAAAATATTGTAACCCTTTTATCTTTGTTCTAATTACTTTGATCTCCACTTGAGCATGGCCTTTCAAGCTGCAATTCCAAAATATTCTCGGCCGAACTCACCTTGGAAGTTCTCACTGCCGTACCCCACCCCACCCGCTTCCCTTACAATAATGTAGTATAATCAACCCAATACCAAAAAGGAAAGAGAAATGAAGAAAAAAACAAAAAATGAGTACCAAGCTCTGATGCAGGGACTTTGAGGTAAAGGTCTTGTCCCTCTTTAGAGAATTGCCTCATGTCAATTAGATCGTCAAACCAAAGTAAACAGCCACTTCCTCCACTGCCGATATCCAAATTTGCATATGATTTACAGGAACAGTTTTTTAGACATGACTTCTGACATTCCTCAAGGTTCATGGTCTTACTATACCATGCAGAAGATGTGTCTGGCAATTTCATTGTTGTGTATCTCCAGAAGCCGTATTTGATATTACAATCCAATGTAGTCTTTCGAACACAACCATTAGACCAATATGACATATTCCATTGTTCAGGAAACTTCGGCACAAATCCTTTCAGGCATTCACAATTCGAAGCATCACCATCCATTTTGCATATGGAATATGCCCCACAGGTGGCATAACTTTCGCACTGCCCCATCCCCGGTGTTGCGATAAGATTCCGAGTTCTTGTTTGACTTGTCCAAACGAAACGCTGGCCAAAACCTGAAGGGTTCAGTTTAAATATGGAGATAGTCGAGCTATTAAAAAGTTCGAACCCACAATACACCTCTTTTTCATTCAACACAAATACATATCTATATACATTTTTCACTGGATAACTTGGATATCCCGTAAAAGCAAGGCCATTCCATGACCCTATTCTAATCCGCATATTAGATCTCTCCAATTGAACTAATTGTGGATATCCTCTACGGTCAATTTTCATAGAATACTCTCCCTTAGCTGGATCATCTGCACTTTTCCAAGATGAAATAAATCTATCCAGACCACTTACTGAGTTCCATCCAAGCTTCATTCCTGGCAGCAATGTGTCACAAGGATAATCGAAACTCTGCCACAAAAAGTGGTCCTTGTTAGTATCCTGTCCATTTTCACCACAAGATTTCCTGTGTCTAAGAGCTGTGCGATTGGACTACTCACCGCTTTGCTTGATATAGTGGACGACCAAATAATGCTGACTGCGCCATTGAGAAGTAGGAGAACCCCCTTTTCATTGAGTTGCAAAACTCCTGAAATATTTTGGAGAGGTGTTTCTCGGTTGGCCACCCACACGATTGTTGAAGGGGATACATTCCTGTACCATATTCCTAAGTATCGACTTCTTGAATTTCCAGGGCTGAAGAAACCCAATTCAAAAGTTCCACCAGCTGAAACTAAAGTTTCACCGTCTTGGATAGATTGATTGAGAGCTAAAATGTCTAGTGAAGTGGAGGTTCTCATATAGGAGAATAAAAAAGACCAAATAAATAATATTTCTCAAGTTGTCCACCATTATTTTTTTCGAAGCAATGAAATCTTCTCAAACTTCAACTAGTTTCCTCTGACTTCAACTTTACATAAGCAGGATGCTCACATGGCTGGCGTCTCCAACTGTTAAGACATCAACAAAGGTGAGTTTTGGTGAGAGCATGTGGCTCTGTTTATTGAGGGGAAGAAGAGGACCCTATAATAGAAGGGGAAACAAGTAGGTGTCAGGGACTATGCACAAAAATTAAAATACTAACTAGTTTATGTTGAACCATGATAGCGTGCATTGTCTGATGGAAATTTTTTCTATATTCTTAGTTTACATTATTTATATAAATTAAACCGACAAATATGGCTCATTACCGCATTATTTTTCTCATTAAATTGATACATCAAAAAATGAATAAGTCAATGTCAGTGTTTGATCAAAGTCACAATTAGACAAAACCTTGCTTTTAATCGCGTTCCACTTGATTAATTGCGTGCCTTGACAGAATTCACAAATATATCAACATCTAAGTTCAAAGGTCACTGCTTGCGCAATCAAATTGACTTGGATTTCACATAAAAAAAAAAAGATCGACTTGGTCTTGGAGATGGGCTTATACAGTACACACGTTGTTGAGGTGAGGACAAATGCCCCCCTTCAAAAATTTTCCACACGACATGTCATGAATTTATTTTATTGCCCTTGTTGAAAATATGTTATAAAATTATTTTAATTAATTAGTAATTATCCACTAATATTTTTTATTCTTCCGTAAGAATATTTTAAGTCAATCTTTACATCACCTACAATAGTGTCACTCGGAATAAACAAATATAGTTCATTCAAATATTGTTAAAAATTAAAAGGACGTTCTTAATACTTCGAATAAAAATTGTTCATGAAATAATAAAAAAAATTAATTTTTATGTTAATAAAGACTAAATCATTATCTTTCTTTTTTTTTTTATAGTTTAGATTAAATTATTTTCTTTTACATAATTTTAAATGCAAACTTTCTTTGTCAGCCTGGCAGATTTATCAGAATTAATTGCTTTAGATTTTAATCTAAGGTTTGAATCAAAATTTCTTAATCTATATAGTTTGTTCATGGTAATATTTTTACATACAAATACACGTATTCAATGTCATCATTTGTTTTTTTGTTTCTTGACCAATTGTCTACATAGTATTTGTTCAAAAAGAGGGCATATATGGTACATGCTTAAAAGTTCTCTTTTTAAACTTTAAAGTCTAACCATCCGTAAAGTTTTTTGCACGAAAAACCTAAGAATTAATATAGCGATAATTATACAATAAAATTACGGTTCAAGTGGTTACTATTGATTGTAATAACTTATATTTTATATCTCTATTATCTAATATTTCATAAATTATTATATATGAACTTATATTAAATTAGTATGCTATAAATTTTATTGACATAAAAATTGCAAAGTTTGTTCTAATTAAAAATTTTAGTTTTAGGCATATATTCTTTGTTCATGGCATTTCATAGCATATTATGTAATTGGTTTCAATATTAAGCTTTCTAATTGAAAAATAGATTATTTTATTAGAATATGCAACTAATTGTGACTATATTTATTTTTAATGTTAATGAATAGTTTTTCAATTAAAAAATTTGTTTTTAAAATAGGAAGACAAGTAACGAGCTATTTCATAGCATATTATTGTTAATGTTTAAAATTTTTTTTCTTATAAAGGATATTTATGTTATTTAAATTAATTTTAATTTTATTTTACAGTAATTTTATGTACCACACAGTATAATGGCTTAAAAATACATTTCATTTTAAAAGTTATTAAACTGTGAATTAAGAATAATTATTCTATTATATTCTATTTTAATTTTATGGAATCATAGTTCCATATGGAATCATAATTTCTTATAATAACCGTTATGCAAGTCTTTAATTTCAACCACTCCAAACCTTTGGTGCAAGAATATTTTACTGTAATAAAATTTTATTAATTGAATTTAAACAAAATTCATATAAATTTATGAATGATAATTAGATTAGACAAAAGTTATAATGCTTATTATTTATCTAAAAATTAATAAATATGTAAATTCATTCTGTTAAATATTTTATTAAAAGAAATATTATTTATCTAACATTTTTCTTCGTGACTTTGTGAAAATGTCAATATGCACAATACTGTCACAATCATTATTGCTCTCGATAGCGTTCCACTGAAATGACGAAACAAAGGCGCGCTTCTTGCCATTTGTTATGATTCGGATTTTTTTTTTATGAGGGCTATATATGGTAAAGTCCATGTGAAAAGAAAAATCCAACATAAGAAATTAAAAATTAATTTTATTATATATTTAGATTAGTTTATTTTATATTAAAAATAATTTATAATTAAAATATTATTAAAAACTTTTAAAAAATAATTTATTTTTTAAAATTAAGCTTTATTAAACATGTACTTAATCTTCATTTAGTATAATTCATAATATTATCATATATCGTTGTATTATTTTAAAAAATTTGATTATGATAATAAATTATGAAAAAGTTAAATATTTTTAATGATATGATAATATATAATACATAAAATTTGATAATAATATAATTTTTTTTTATAATAACAGTAAATTAATATTGAATTATATAAAAAAAATTCAATTTCTTTATATAAAGAGAAGTGCTGATTATTTTATTTAACTTTGTTATTTGGTTAATTTAATAAATTTTTAAAAACACATATTTAAATTTCTTTTTAAGAAAATAAATAGGTCAAATATTATACATAATTATAAATTAATGATATATTGAGTAATTAGTCTGGCCCTTAAAATATTTCTAGTTAAGGCCCACCATCACTGGCTTTCTTTATGTTTTTGCTTTTTTATTAGGCTTAAATAGTGATATGATGTTAATGGGTGAATGTTTACTTGCAAAGTTATTAAAATGACTCTTGGCAGACTTGGCTTAAGGTCGAACATATTTAGTGTGTATTTAAATTAGTTTATTTTATATTTAAAATAATATATAATTAAAATTTTACTACAAAAAATTTTGAAAAAAAATTATTTTTTAAAAAATAATCTTTTTTAAACATGCTATTAAACTCATAAATTAATATAGTCAGACTAATGTTCAACAAAAGGGCTTTTTGATCCGACCAATCAAGGCCAATTCATTTTGTTAAAAAAATGAAAAAAATGTATAATTTTTGAAAAGAAAACCCCGTTAAAATGTTAAAAGAAAGATAATCTCTTAAAAATTAAATTCATTTTATGTTTGGTAGACCGAATAGTAATTTCATTTTATACTCATTTTATGAAAAGAGAAATTCTTTTGTTTGTTAACAAAAATAAATGTTGAAAGAAGAAGGATCACAGAAACCCTTAGTTTTGAGAGAATGAGTTAGTGAAATTACACTGCCCTCTGTATCGGATTTTATAATACTTGTGTACAATAGAAAAGGAAATGATCCTAATTGATTATTTACATATTCTGACAATCCTAATTGATTCTAACGGATTCTTTACATATTCTGATAATCCTAATTGATTCTAACACTCCCCCTCAAGCTGGAGCATATAAATCATATGCACCAAGCTTGTTACAAATATAACTAATTCGAGGACCTCTTAGAGACTTTGTGAATACATCTGCTAATTGATCATTTGAATTGACAAAGTTAGTGACGATGCATCCAGATAAAATCTTTTCTCGGATAAAGTGGCAGTCCACTTCTATATGTTTGGTCCTTTCATGAAATACTGGATTTGAGGCAATGTGCGGAACTGCTTGATTATCACAAATCAGTTGCATTTGCTTAACATCTCCAAATTTTAACTCTTGAAGCAATTGTTTCAGCCATATAAGTTCACATGTTGCCAATGCCATAGCTCGATATTCTGCTTCTGCACTTGACCTTGCAACAACATCTTGTTTCTTACTTTTCCAAGATACCAAGTTGCCTCCAATCATTACGCAATAACCTGTGGTAGAACGTCTATCTGAGGGAGAGCCAGTCCAGTCTGCATCTGTGAAACCAATGATCTGGGTATGTCCTTTGTCTTCATAGAGAAGGCCTTGACCTGGTGCTCCTTTGATATACCTGAGTATTCTGATCGCAGCATCCCAATGACTATCACAAGGAGCTTGTAGAAATTGACTAACTACACTTACAGCAAAGGAGATGTCTGGTCGAGTGATGGTAAGGTAGTTTAGTTTACCAACAAGTCTTCGATATCTTCCTGGATCCGATAAGGGCTCCCCCTGTCCTGGTAGAAGCTTGATGTTTGGATCCATAGGAGTATCTACAGGTCGACAATCTGTCATGCCAGTTTCCTCTAAAATATCAAGGGCATACTTTCTTTGAGAAATAGCAACACCAGTAGAGGATTGAGCGACCTCAATACCAAGAAAATATTTAAGGCGACCTAAGTCCTTGGTCTGAAAATGACGAAAGAGGTGCTGTTTTAGTTGATTGATACCGTCTTGATCGTCACCTGTGATGACAATATCATCTACATATACCACTAGAAAGATACTCTGATGTTGAGGAGAATGGCGGTAAAAAACAGAATGATCTGCCTCACTGCGAATCAAGCCAAATTGCTGAATGACTGTACTGAACCGTCCAAACCAAGCCCGTGGAGACTGCTTCAACCCATAAATGGAACGACGTAAACGACAAACTAATCCGGACTCCCCCTGAGCAATAAAACCAGGATGTTGCTCCATGTAAATCTCTTCAAGCAAGTTCACCATGTAAGAAGGCATTCTTAATATCAAGTTGGAATAAGAGGCCAATGTCGCATGGCAGCCATGGATAGAAGAAGCCGAACAGAAGCAATTTTGGCAACAGGTGAGAATGTATCACCGTAGTCTAAACCATATATCTGAGTATATCCCTTGGCTACTAGGCGAGCTTTCAAACGGTCAATCTGTCCATCAGGGCCAACTTTCACAGCATACACCCATCGACACCCAACTGTGGACCTACCCTTAGGTAACGGAAACTAACTCCCAAGTGTCACTAGAGTGTAAGGCTTGCATTTCATCGACCATAGCCTGTCGCCACCCCGGATGGGATAGTGCCTCACCTGTAGTCTTAGGAATGGAAACAGAGGACAAGGAGGTGACAAAAGAAAAATATGGAGAGGACAAACGGTGATAGCTTAAAAAGGTATAAATAGGATGAGGATTACGAGTAGAACGAATACCTTTGCGAATGGCAACTGGCGGACTAGCGGGAGGCAGGACCTGGAGCGGTAAAGGTGCTGGGTCAGGGCTAGAGTCCATCGGTACCTACCATGGAAGTATCTTGAAGTGGAGGAGAAGAAGTGGCTTCAGTAGGAGGTCCAAGGAAAGGAACAGGAAGAACATCAGACACTGAAGAACGCTTAGCAGGAGAAGAGGAGAAAAATGGTGACTCCTCAAAGAAGGTGACATCAGCTGAGGTGATATATCGGTTACTGTCTGGGTGAAAGCAACTGTATCCTTTCTGTAGACGAGAATAGCCTGAGAAAAGACACACTTAAGGGATTTTGCTTGAAGTTTGTCCTGTCCAGGGGTTAGATTATGAACAAAACAAGTGCATCCAAAAACACGAGGTGGAATAGAATACAATGGTTGAGACGGAAAACAGAATAGATGAAGGAATTTGATTATTTAAAACAGAGGAAGGCATGCGATTAATCAAATAGCAAGCAAGTGAGAACTGCATCACCCCAAAATCGGAGAGGGACATAATTATGAATAAGTAAAGTTCGTGCTGTTTCAATGAGATGACGATTCTTACGCTCAGCAATACCATTTTGTTGTGGAGTGTGAGCACAAGAGGACTGTTGAAGAATACCCTGTGAAGCCATAAAAGAGGTAAAAGAAGAAGAAAAATATTCACGAGCATTATCACTACGTAAAATGCGAATAGAAGTATTAAATTGATTGCGAATTTCAGCACAGAAAGATTGAAAAACAGAAAAAGATCTCAGCACGACTCTTTATTAAAAATAACCAAGTGCATCGGGAAAAGTCATCAATAAAGGTTACAAAATACTGATATCCCATAGTTGTGGGAACACGACTAGGACCCCAAACATCCGTATGCACTAAATCAAAAAGGGACACAGTCCGATTATTGACACTTTTGGGAAAACGAAGTGCGAACATGTTTCCCAAGTTGACACGACTCACAAGCTAAAGATGATAAAGACGACAATGTAGGAACCATGCGGTGAAGTTTGGAGATACTAGGATGACCAAGGCGACTGTGGAGGAGAGAAGGAGAAACAGCAGAAGTAAAGGCAGCAGGTGATGAAGGTATGGTAAGATGGTAAAGCCCGTGAGACTCACGCCCTTCGCCAATCATCCGTCCCGTATCCCGGTCCTGCACATGAACAGAATTATGAGTGAAAGTAAACAGAACAATGAAGAGAGCTAGTTAATTTACTGATAGAGATAAGATTGAAAGGACAACCTGGAACATAAAGGACAGAATCAAGAGTTAGAGAGGGTAGAGGACAAATTTGACCAAGACCTTTAGCCATAGTTTTAGAACCATTGGCTAAGGTAACCATAGGGAGGGAAGTTGAATGACAAAGATGAGAGAAAAGACTAATGTTACCAGATATGTGATCAGAGGCACCAGAATCCAAAATCCATGGACCAAGAGAAGAATGGGTGAGGCAAGCAACAGAATTACCAGTGAGAGAAGCGGAGGCAGAGGTCGATGACTGAGCAGCCTGATACGCTAGATAACCCTCATAGGCAGCAGTTGGGATAGTGACAGTGGGCACGTCCGAAGAGTCAGATGCCGAAATAGAGGAGTCTGACTGAGCAATATTAGCTGTGCGAGGAGGTTTTCCATGAAGTTTGAAGCAACGTTCACGAGTGTGGCCAAGCTTGTGGCAATAAGTGCACTGTGGACATTGACCTTTGCCACGACCATGAGACCCAGAACTGGCAGCAGCAATGGTGGACGGAGAAGCTAGAATAGAGGAGTCACCAATAGGTGTAGCTGAAGCAGGGATAGACTGAGTAACTCGAAGTAGCCGAGCAAAGACATCTTCCATAGAGGGAATAGAAGCACTAGCCAACAATTGTTGGCGAACAGAGTCGAGGCCAGGAGGCAAAACCAGCCAATGTGAGAAGCATGAACAACTTGTCATAATTAGTCTCTTGCTTGGCAATATCAGCAGTGATAGGGAGAAGTTCAATGAACTTGGTACGAACACTCTGAATGTGACCCAAATAGCTGGACATTGATTGATCTTGTTTGCGAATATTAAGCATATCAGAAATAACACCATAGAAGCGCTGAATATCATTAGTGTACAGCAATTTGGCTTTAGTCCACACCTCATGACAAGTCTGATACGGTCGAAAAAGAGGAAGAATATCACGATCAATGTTATTCCAAAGGAGACTACAAAGTTGAGCATCAATTGCCTCCCAAGTGTCTCGATCAGCCGCAGGAATATCAGATGCTTTCTTTGTGAGATGATCAGAAAATCTTTGACCTTTAAACCAGAGTTCAATTGCTGGAGCCCAATGCAAATAGTTGGAATCATTAAGTGGTTCAGTAGTGATGATGGGAGAGCCCGATATTACAGAACTGAAAATACTCGACTTTCCAGTGAAGTAAGGAATACCAGAGGTGGACATGATGGGCACAGAACTGCAAAGAAACTTAGAAAACACGAACCTGAGTGCAAAGCGAAAGACCCAAGAAAAATTACACGCGGTCGCGGAGGTGGGGAAGCCAAACACCCACTGGAAGATCACGAACCACGTGGATAGGACTGGATCTGACCGGAAAACACACAGAGAAGTGTTCGGCAGAAACGGTGGCCGGAAAGAGGACCAAACGCGCTGGCACGTGCACGAAAAACAGGGACCGGACGGATTCCGGTGATTGGCCCGTGGCGGCGCGTCGGAGCTCTGATAACGGCACGGCTCCGGGGATGGGACGGGTTCGGAGAGACGCACGGCGTGGTCGGGTTGGTTGCCGGAGAAACACACCTCAGATGCACAGATCTGAGATGGAAACCGTAGGAAGAGAGAGAAAACCGGCGGGAAGAGACAGAAAAAAAATAGGGCTGACGGCGCGGAAGCGGAAAAAAAAATTTAGGTTCTGTCCCTAGGCTCTGGATACCATGTTGAAAGAGGAAGGATCACATAAACCCTTAGTTTTGAGAGAATGAGTCAGTGAAATTACACTCCCCTCTGTATCGGATTTTATAATACTTGTGTACAATAGAAAAGGAAATGATTCTAAGATTATTTACATATTCTGATAATCCTAATTGATTCTAACAATAAATATGGAATGATAGTTTTATTTCATGATTTATTTCACAAAACTGATAATAGAGTATAGAATTCATTCCCTTCAAGATATGTGAAATTGAGGTTTCATACTACATCAAATGAAATTTAACTCTTTTATTTTAAGTATACCCTCATTAGTTCACAAAATGCAATTATTACTCTTTTTAGTTTTAATTTACTTTTTTTCACAAAAAAATTACAATTAGTCCACATAATATTATAAGTAATATAAGGTGTTGTCATTAAAAATTTAAATAAAAAGTAAGATGATTAAAGGTTTAATGAATATATTTATCTTAAATAACAATGTACACATTTTTATTTTTTTTACAAATAAAATAATGTTTGTTCTCCTTTCTTGAGTTACAACATTTATTATTATTAACTAAACAAAATTAATCTTAAACATTGCACTCAACAATATCTACATTCATATTACATATAAAATATAAAAAAATTGAATTTCCTTTTATTTTTTTATATATGAGCAACATTCATGTCATTTAAATAAATTTTAGTCTAATTTTATATTAATTTCATATACCAATTTAAAAACTCTCAAAATATAGATTGAGAGTGAACATTCAATTTCCATTCTAATTCATGTTATATATTAAGAGAAATTACACTCACCTCTCCCGAGGTTCGTGAAAATAACACACGATATCCCTTTTGATTCTAGCATTTTAACGATATCTCTTGAGTGACACGATGTCAACTTTCGTTGAGTTAAGTTGTCATGTTAGATTTTTATTCTTACTATTAAAAAATGGTAAAACACATGACTAAACTCCTTTTACCACGTGATCACTTAATAAACAACAAGATAACTTAAAATAATAATATTCTCTAAAATAAAATAGTACCTATGATCATAATAATTTTTGTCAAAAAGATTTCAAAAAGATTTCACAAAATAATAAGTCAATAGACCATTATTTTTAATATATCAAAAGCTGAAGTAATCAATTAAAATATAAATAGTTGGGAGAATTCAGTAGGTAGAATAAGAATAAACTGAGTACACAGTTCGCAGATAAAATAGCAATCTGACAAGCACACTGATTGAACAGAATCTGACAATCATACTGCTTGAACTAACCAAGTATACAATTTGCAAATAAACTAATTGTCTGACAAGTTCAAGGTTTGAATTGAATCTCACAAGTTGATAATTTGAATTAACGAGCACCATGCTTGAAAATAATATTTAACCCACATGACCCATTGTGCTAGTATCCCTTAGTAAGTTAGGTTCCAATTCGATTATATAAGGGGTACCAAGTTAACATTTCACTACTGTTAGATACAACGTTCGATAAGGATTTCTCCTAAAAAAATTAAATTTTTAAGAAAAACAAATCTAATAATGTATAGTCCAATAAATAAATTAATTTCAATGAACATAAATACCAAAAATTCTTATATCAATCATAGGTAATTAAATTGCCTAATTTAATTCCTAAATAAAAAATAATTCTAGATATCAAGGCCTAAATTTGTTATCCAAAATAACTCAATAAAAAATATAAAATATTTAAAAAAATACTGTTACGTAAAATATTCACTCACTTAACTTGAGTCAGAGTAGCCTTGACTATAAATCGACATCAGATATTATTTTAAAAAATTTACTAAAACGTCTTATTCTTTTGCAATAAACTTAGAAAGAAAAGGTAATTAAAATTTTCTTCTTTAAAGTTTATATATAACTATTCTTCAACAAAAAAGTTTAATGTTCTTTAGATGTGAGATTTAAAACAGAAATAATTTTATATTTTTTTTCAATATAAGATTAAAATAACAAACTTTTCTCTTACTTTTTTTTATAATACTTATCATAATCATTCTTTTTTTCTTTTTTTTTCCTTTAAAACTTATTATTATTATTTTTTATTGTAACAAGCTCTTTGAAACAAAATTGTGGGGGCAAAGGAGTAATTTCAAGAAGACAAGGACCTGAAAAAGTTTGCCATTAACAATCACGTGCAAGGCAGCTATTACAATTCTGTCAGTGTAATTAACGGAACACTAAGCACAGGGGGTCATGTTGCATCTCATATACATAAATAATGGGATGCTGTTGAAACGCTAGAATCAAGAGAGGTATCTTGTGTTATTTTTGTAAATTTCAGGAGAAGTGAGTATAATTGTTTCTATATATTATTATTTCATTTGTATTTCATAAAATTATTTTTGTGTATCAAACGTGATATTTCAGAATAAATTACAGTGATAATAAAATATTGATATAAAAATATTTAAATTAAATAAAATTTATCACATGCTAGTTTGTTTGAATTTGTTAATTTTATGGTGTATATTAACTTTATTTTTATGTATTTCTTTATTTTGTTCGATTAATATAAGTAATATTTTTGCTTGACGGCTTGCATGATCCAAACAGTTCTACTAACCTAATTTTATAATTAATTATTGACTCATAATAGCAATAATGATATTTTAAATGTAATTATAATATAATAAATATGATTATTAAGCTAATCTTTAAAGTAGTTATTATGTTATAAAATTATAGTTTTTTTAAAGGACAAAAATGTTATTTTGATCACTGGTGAATTTTTTGTTTACAATTTGTCCCTCAGTTATCGATTTTTATGAGTTGCATATCTAGAGAGGTGACACCATTCCATGACTCTCTAGACTTTATAACAGATCCCTTCAATGCAAATACTTGTGTATAACCTCTATTGACAATTTTAAGGGACATGTTTGGATCACAGAAAAATAGAATAAAGAGAAGAGAAATGGAAGGCTTATTTTAAAATTTTAAGTTTAAAATGTTTTAAATTTGTCTTTTCCTTACTTTCATTTTCTTGCGTTCTTCTCAATTCAAATATAGACTAATAAAAGATTCTCCTTCAGCCGGGTCATCTTCACTTTTCCAAGATGATAGAAATCTATCTAGACCAGTTACTAAATTTCATCCAATCTTCATTCCTGGTAATGATGCATCACAAGGATAATCAACAGTCTCAACAATTTTATTAATAACTAAATACAGTAAATATTGAATATTTTTATGTTATCATGATATTAATGCTTATTTTTCATTTAATATTTACTTTATTAAGCACTAAAAATATTATAAAGAGGATATTTTTTAATTGCGTAACTAGAAAAATTCACTAGTGATCAAAGTTTATGAAATTGCTGATGTTCAGTCATGCACAATTAATTGCGTAATAGAGGATAGTTTTGTAAAACTGGAAACTGGAAAGAATCTTAGTCAGAGGATTATTGCGTAACTTGTGAAAAAAATGTGATCACTTGATCAGAATATATAAAATTTTAAAAGCAAGGACAGAAATATAGATTTGTACATTTTCATGTAACATACCAGAACAATCTTCAAATTCTTATTTTTATACATTATAGTCGTCTTTATTCATTTGGCCTCTTCATGAAAGAATCTTAAATGTCAGTGAACATGATTTACGAAGCAATACATATATGTACTAAAATTGCAAAAAATATGTAGTGGTAAAAACTGATATACTTTTGCAGCTCATATTATATCAATTGGATTCCATATCTTTATGAAAATAAATATCTAGTGTGAGTGAAAAAAAATGCACATATAAGCAAGTTTGATATAATGTCAATGGATACAGGAGTTATTCATGGCAAAATTAAAAGGCAAATATCACTCTATTCTATAGTAAAAATGTGGAGAAGTATGACTTTGACTAAAGCTTGCAGTCATTTATAAGAGCATTCATTCAATAAGGACTGTGACTAGAACTTTTCAAATAGCAGAGAATAATGGCATTGTCACACCGATAAATGGGACACATATGAGACACAGGATCACAGCATCAAATATATATACTGGATCAATTAAGTAATAGATCAGTAGAAATATGAGATAATTCAATTCACAAGTTCTGTATGCTCAAATTTTCTTTCATATCATGTACTGGAAGTTAATTCATTTCCTCTCCTGATCAAGTAAACTCTTAATTTGATTGAGTCCTCATGTTCTATCTTGCCTCAAACATTGTCTGGGACATCTCATTTGGGGAGAATACATTGCATATTCTAGATAAAGAATCATTTTCAGGTAAACCCCTTCCAGTGCAAAATCGAAGAACCTTTGGCCGGAGCAATAATTTCTCACCATTCAACCTAAGAACCATAGAGGACATGCCCTGCCTGTCTTCAGATTTTTGTTGTACACATAACAAGCCCACGTGTATGCATCGTATGACTTCAGAAGGAGTGCATCTTTTACTGAAGTGTTTATCTATCAGTTCCAATGGCCTCTCTTCAGTCCAGAGTGTCCATGCGTAAAGCCATGGATATTAAAAGTCACTTATTTTGAATCTATTCTAATTTGACTATTTAACTAGATAGTAAAGTGGATAATCTTAGTGGTTACATGTCCAAGAAGATTAAGTCAGTTTTTTAGGTCAGAAAATCTCCTATTCTTCTTCCCACTGAATATCTCTAGTACTATTACACCAAAACTAAAGACATCTGATTTTACTGAGAAATGATCATGCACAACATACACTGAAAGTAATATTTGCTGAGGAATAAATCCAAAAAATTGCACATTAACCATACGCCAAGTACAACTAGAAGGTAAATTACTATGTTCCAACCACCTTGTTTGTGTTGGCTTCAACTTGATCTCTCCCAAAAGTCCGAGCTAGGCCAAAGTCTAAAATTTTTTGATTCAAATGGGCATCAAGTAGGATATTACTGGTTTTAAAATCTTTGTGGATAATTCTCAGTCTCGAATCTTGATGAAGATAGAGAAGTCCTTGTGCAATGTCACCGATAATGTGGAATCGTTGAAGCCAAACCAAGAGCTTGCTTCTAGTTTCATCTATTCAATTTCAGTTACATGTTTAGTATGCCATTTGCTTACTCAACAGCCTTTAAAGATAATCATATATAGATTGCCATGGATGTTTGAGTGTAAACTTCAAAGGCACAAACCCAAGATGAAGTAGTCCAAGCATTTGTTGGGCATGTACTCGTAGATCAACATTTTTTCCCCTCCTCGAATGCAGCAACCAAGAAGTTTCACAAGATTACGGTGCTGAAGTTTGGCAATCAACACAAGTTCATTTTTAAAACTCCTCCAAACCTTGACCAGACTTTGTTGAGTTCCTTTTTACAGCTACCTCTTGCCCATCAATCAATGTACCCTGAAAATCATCATTTGAAATACTAAAAAAAAATTTACTGAGAAAATTGAAATATTTGTTGGATATGGCTATATTACCTTGTACACTGGTCTAAATCCACCTTCCCCCAGTTTATTTCTGCTTGAAAAATTATCAGTGGCTTTAGCTATTATTGACGAATCAAATGTTGAAAGATCCGTGTCTTCCTTCCTCTGTTTATTTTTGTAATGCTTCCAATAAAATATTCTCGCCATCACTGAAATGGTGCAAGATGACAATATCAAGAAAATTATTTACTATGACAAACAACTGTCCTTATTTTCTTTCATTCCCTATATTTGGGTGCCTATCTACAATCATATCTTAAAATATTTGTAAATTCAAGCATTACAAAATGTACCTGAATTTTTGAGTTTCTTTTTCAATATGGCTGTTGTACATCCAAGAATTATCAAACCCATGACTAATATTGTTGACCCAACTGCTATTCCTATTAGCTTCTTCCTAGTGAAGTTCCCATGCCCATGGTCTGCAGAAGTATCTGAAAAAACAAAGAGCATGGCTAAAAGCATATCTGAGCACAACATCACAATTAAAGCTATTACAGTTGTGACTTAATGCTCTTTAAACTCTGATGAGAAAGAAAATTTCAGAGAAAGATCTAACTTGGCCGTTATTTCAGAGAGAAAACGGAATGGATTAGGGAAGTGTAGTGGAAAAACATTTCTAAGCCCTATTTTATATTGTCCTTGGCAGACATTTTTCCACAGTCTAGTAATCCTAGTAATCAATTATATTATTGTTTTATATACTACAGTTTGCGCTTTGACTTTCAAACTGCAATAACTGTTTTGATGCCACCATAGAAGTTTTTATTCTTCCTGCTCTCTGAATCCCTCCTTTTCCACATGATCCACGGCCCACCACTCCTTTTCACAGCGATATGTTAGGAAAAAAGAGGATGGTAAAACATATAACAAGAAGGACCAAGAATTTACGAAACAAAATTTCACTACCTAGCTCTGAAGTATGAAACTCGTACATAAAGTTCTTGTCCCCCTTAAGGGAATTGCCTCATGTCAAACCAGACCATCAAACCAAAGTAAACAACCACTTCCTCCACCCCGGATATCCAAATTTGCATATGCTGTACAGGAACAGTTTTGCAGACAAGATTTCTGGCATTCCATAAGGCCCATGGTCTTACTATACCAGGAAGAAGACGTTTCTGGCAACTTCATGCCCGGGTACTTCAGGAAACCATCATTACTATTACAATCCAATTGAATGCTCCAAATGTAGCCGTTGGACCAATATGAGATATTCCATTATTCTGGATTTTTGGGTGCAAATCCTTTCAGGCATGCACAGACAGGGGTGTTATTGATATTTGTCACGGCCCTTCACAGTTTGGTGCCCACTTTTCACGAACGTTTTCTTGATTTGATAGAATCTTTTTTAAGACTAAGTCACCGACTTGAAATTTCCTAGGACGTACTTTCTTATTAAAGGCTCTTACCATTCTCTTTTTTTTTCGGTCTAACGGGCTTTCACTTTTTTTTCCTTAACTTTTGCTTAAACTGTCGTTTTGGGTTTTTAGTTTAACAGACTTTTTTGTTTTTTTGGCCTTAATTTTTGCTTAAGCTATCTTTTTGGGTTTTTAGCTTAACGTGCTTTTCTTTTCTCTGTTTTTTTTACTCTTTTTTTTCCTTAATTTTTGCTTAAGCTGACCTTTTGGGTTTTTAACTTAACAAGATCTTTTTTTTTAGGCAAAGAATTTTTTAACTGATTCTACGTTAACTAGTTTTGGTAGCCTATGTCCATCCATGTCTATTAAGATTAAGGCTCCTCTAGTAAATGTTTGTTTCACAATATACGGCCCTTCATAGTTTGGGGCCCACTTTCCACAAGTGTCTTCTTGATTTGGTAGAATCTTTTCAAGACTAAGTCATCGGCTTGGAATTTCCTAGGACGTACTTTTTTATTAAAGACTCGTGTCATTCTCTTTTGATATAATTGCCCATGACAAATGGGGCTTCCTTTGAGAGTCCTGAGTCATGGAATAATGAATTTTTCTACACTCTACACCAAGAAATTTAATTTTCTTTGTAGTAATAAATTTCATTCAAATTAGTGTAAAACTTTTTTCGGAAAGATCATCTACATTTTTGTATAAAGGTATACATATAATCATATATATATAGCTCTACGCATAACTAATCACCTAGACTAGCATTTTTCTTAAGCATGGGTCAAGTTGTTAACATGGCTGAAGTTTTCTTATCCTTTTTCTTTTCCAAAATCTTACCTTTCAGCAAAACAACTTGATTGAGACAGAACTGCATGTCTCTGTCAATCAGATGCCATATGATGAATTTTGGTTAAGACTACAAGCCCCTTTTAGAATTCCCAACAATATCAACTTCAATCATAGAAATTGACTTGTTTGTTTCTACCATGCGTTCTCACCTTCCGTTTTTGGGATATGATGATGGGGCCTGTGCCTATTGTGAAAGGGTATTATTCCAAGCTAACATAAGACGAGTTACAGTTGTTAATTGATATTTCTCAAGCGTTTAGATTGCGTATGGAGCACAGAATAGTGACGAGTTCCGAATTGAGACAAATAAACTGGGGGAAAGGTGGATTTGGTCCTTTAGACTAAGATGTTGATGATGACCAAAAAATAGATTAAGATGCTCATATTTGTGAATTTTGTTACAAGTTACGCAATTAATCAAGTGGAACACAATTAATAGCAAGGTTCTGTCTGATTGTTAATTGATCAAACACTGCCATTGACTTAAAAACACCCTTTTTCATTGACGATATTCAACAACGTATACTAAGTGCATATGTTTGAGTGGAGGATTTTAGCATTTAAATAATTAAATTTTTAGAAATTTAAACAGATTTTTATTTATTTTTTATATTATTTATTTTGACATTAATATTATTCTTCAAATATAATTTTAGTTTTAAAAATACATTTAGTTTGAAGTGAAAATATCTTACTTTTATTTAGAATGATTGAACATGATTTATTTTTAAAAATAAATAATTTCTTTCAAACGCATTTGTAATTAATATTAAATTTATAAAATTAAATTTACAAAATATAATGTAAATAAACACTAACATGGTTTGACTTAAACTCGTTTATTGTACGAGGAACCATCAAGCATTCTAACTATTTTGTGACTCATTCTTATTTTATTATAGACCAGAATCTACGATACAACACACGATATGGATACAATAGTGAGAATGTAACTTATAAAATTAATATAATATGAACATAAATATACAAATTTTAGAAATGTATTTAAGATAAAAAAGGCCTAATATGAGCAATTATGTTTAAAATATAAATATTATTATATATAGTCATTCTTAACACAAATTTAAACACAATTAAAACAATACACTAATATTTTAAAAGTATATATTATAATGACAATAAAAGACTAATTGATTCAATTCTCATGATATCTTACCGTACGTATTTGCAATAAAATTCATATAATAAAATCGTAAGATGCAGGCTAACAATGCAATCCTGTCCGTACTTCTTGATTGTATGATAATCCTCTTCCCTTTCATAATTAAAACCGCATACTCTCACTAAAAACTCAACAATTTATAATTAATAAAATTTGAAGCATAATTCGGGGTGTTGTCAGTATTTTTAATCTTTAACCAATTGGCACATCAACTCGCCAAAATTATAATGTTAGCATCATCTCTTTCTTTCTATTATCTTTTCTCCTCCTACCTCACCATTTATTTGGAGCAATTAGCTTGTTCTCTCTGCCTTTTTTCTCTTCTCATTCTCATCGTCAGAGTCTTCTAACACTTCTAAAGACTTTTGGTACCCTTGATTAAATTAACCAAATAGTGTTATATTTTAACTCTTTATTTTCTAAAAAAAGACTCGTACAATTTCATAAACTTATCCTATCCTTCATCCAATTAATTAAATACGAATGTCAATTAAATAATTTGATATTATTTTTAATTTACTTTCTTATAAAAGGTTTTAGGCAGCCACTCAACGTGTTAATCTAGGTCTAGTCCCCCTTCCTACAAGTCGGAGAGCCCCAGCCAAAGTGTCTTATGTAATTTAGAAGTTAAGAGTTAACCTAGTTCCTTGGAAGAAAAAAAAAATTGGCGGACAAGTTCAGAATGATATTTATTTAGTTTTATTTATTCTCCTACATGGAAACCTCCACTTCACTAGACAGTGGAACTTTTGAAATGGATTTTTTCAGCACCGGAAATTTAAGAAGTCCATACTTGGGTGTATAGAAATAATGTTGTATCTTCTTAAAATATCCTCTTAATAATATTCTTAATACTTAATAAAGTAAATATTAAATGAAAAAATAAGCATTAATATCATGAAAACATAAAAGCATTCAATATTTATTTTATTTAGCAATTAATAAAATTGTTGAGACTGTTGATTATCCTTGTGATGCGTCATTACCAGGAATGAAGGTTGGATGAAATTTAGTAACTGGTCTAGATAGATTTCTATCATCTTGGAAAAGTGAAGATGACCTGCTGAAGGAGAATATTCTATTAGTCTATATTTGAATTGAGGAGAATGCAAAAAAATGGAAGTAAGAAAAAGGCAAATATTAAACATTTGAAACTTAAAATTTTAAAATAAGCATTTCATTTCTCTTCTCTTTATTCTATTTTCCTGTGATCTAAACATATCCTTAAAGTTGCCAATAGAGGTTATACACAAGTATTTGCATTGAAGGGATCTGTTATAAAGTCTAGAGAGTCATGGAATGGTGTCACCTCTCTAGATATGCAACTCATAAAAATCGATAACTGAGGGACAAATTGTAAACAAAAAATTCACCAGTGATCAAAATAACATTTTTGTCCTTTAAAAAAACCTATAATTTTATAACATAATAACTACTTTAAAGATTAGCTTAATAATCATATTTATTATATTATAATTACATTTAAAATATCATTATTGTTATTATGAGTCAATAACTAATTATAAAATTAGGTTAGTAGAATTGTTTGGAACATGCAAGCCGTCAAACAAAATATTATTTATATTAATCGAACAAAATAAATAAATACATAAAAATAAAGTTAATATACACCATAAAATTAACAAATTCAAACAAACTAGCATGCGATAAATTTTATTTAATTTAAATATTTTTATGTCAATATTTTATTATTACTGTAACTTATTCTGAAATATCACGTTTGATACACAGAGATAATTTTATGAAATGCACGTGAAATAATAATATATAAGGAAAATTACGCTCGCCTCCCTTAAAGTTCGCAGAAATAACACATAATATCTCTCTTGATTCTAACGTTTCAACGGCATCCTATTATTTATGCATATGAGATGCAGCATGACCCCTGTGCTTAACGTTTCGTTAATTACACTAACAGAATTGTAATAGCTGCCTCGCATGTGATTGTTAATGGCAAACTTGTAAATTTTTCAAGTCCTTGTCTGCTGGAAACAACTCCATTGCCCCCATAATTTTGTTTCAAAGAGCTTGTTGCAAATAAAAAAAAGAAAAAGAAAAAATAAGACACTTTAAAGGAAAAAAAATGAAAAAGAGAAAGATTGTGATAAGTATTAAAAAAAAAAAAAGAAAAGTTTGTTATTTTAGTCTTACATTAAAAAAAAAATCTAATATTATTTCAATTTTAAATCTCACATCTAAAGAACATTAACAAATATAAATCCTACGAAAGAAAATTTTAATTGTCTTTTTCTTGTAAATTCTTTGTAAAAGAGTAAAAAGTTTTAATAAATTTTTTAGTGTAATATCGAACATCGATTTAGAGTCAAGGCTATCCTGACTCAAACTAAGTGAATGGATATTTTACGGAATAGTATTTTTTAAATATTTTATATTTTTTGTTGGGTTATTTTGGGTAACAAATTTAGGCTATGATATCTAGAATTATTTTTTATTTAAGAATTAAATAAGATAATTTAATTATCTATAATTAATATAAGGATTTTGGTATTTATGTTCATTGAAATTAATTTATTTATTGGACTATAAATTATTAGATTTGTTTTTCTTAAAAATTTAATTTTTTTGGGATAAATCCTTGTCGAATGTTGTATGTAACATTAGTGAATATTAAACTGGTACACCTTGTATAATCAAATTGGATCCTAACTTATTACGGGATACTAGCACAATGGGTCACATGGGTTAGATATTTTTTTCGAGTATGGCACTCGTTGATTAAAGCTATCAACTTGTCAAATTCAATTCAAGCCTTGAACTTGTCAAACGATTAGTTTATCCACGAACTATGTATACGGTTAGTTCAAGTAGTATGCTTATCAGATTTTGTTCAATTATTGTGCTTGTCAGATTGTTTGTTTATTTGTGAACTGTGTGCTCGATTTGTTCTGATTCTACCTAATGAATTCTCCCAATAATATATATTTTAATTGATTACTTCAGATTTTGATATATTAAAAATAATGATCTATTGACTTATTATTTTGTGAAATCTTTTTGACAAAAATTATTATGATCACAAGTTTAAATTGTTTTATTTCAGAAAATATTATTTTTTAAGTTATCTTGTTGTTTATTAAGTGATCACGTGGTAAAAAGAGTTTGGTTTGTGTTTTACTATTTTTTAATAGTAAGTATAAAATTGTAATCTAACAACTCAACTCAATGAAAGTTGACGTCGTATCACTAAAGGGATATCATTGAAACACTGGAATCAAAAGGGATATCATGTGTTATTTCCATGAACCTCAAGGGAGGTAAGTGTAATTTCTCCTAATATATAACATGGATTAGAATGGAAATTGAATGTTCATTCTCATTCTATAATTTGATAGTTTTTAAATTGATATATGAAATTAATATAAAATTAGACTAAAATTGATTTAAATGACGTGAATGCTCCTCATATATAAAAAAAAAGGAAATTCAATTTTTTATATTTTATATATGTAATATGAATGTAGATATTGTTAAGTGCAATGTTTAAGATTAATTTTTTTTAGTTAATAATGATAAATGTTGTAACTCAAGAAAAGATAACAAACATTATTTTATTTGTAAAAAAATTAAAGTGTGTACATTGTTATTTAAGACAAATATATGCATTAAACTTTTAATCATCTTACTTTTTATTTAAATTTTTAGTGACAACACCTTATATTACTTATAATATTTAAGTGGACTAATTGTCATTTCTTTTGTTAAAAAAAGTAAATTAAAACTAAAATGAGTAATAATTGCTTTTTGTGAACTTATGAGGGTATACTTAAAATAAAAGAGTTAAATTTCATTTGATGTAGTACGAAATCCCAATTTTACATCTCTTAAAGGGAATGAACTCTATACTTCATTATCAGTATTGTGAAATAAAGCATAGAATAAAATTATCATTCTATATATTTTTTTATTAACAAATAAAAGAATTTCTCTTTCTATAAAATAAGTATGAAATAAAATTATCATTCAGTCTACCACACATAAAATGAATTTAATTTTTAAGAGGTTATCTTTCTTTTAACATTTTAACTGGGTTTTCTTTTTGGAAATTATAATTTTTTTTCATTTTTTTAACAAAATGAATTGACCTTGATTGGTCAGACCAAAAAGCCCTTTTATTGAACACTAGTCTAATTATATTAATTTTTGAGTTTAATAGCAGGTATAGAAAAAATTATTTTTTTAAAAATAAATTATTTTTAAAAGCTCTTTTTATAAAATTTTAATTATAAATTATTATAAATATAAAATAAACTAATTCAAATACACATTAAATATGTTCGAACTTAAGCCAAGTCTGCCAAGAGTCATTTTAACAACTGTGCAAGAAACCATTCACCCATGAACATCATATCACTATTTAAACCTAATAAAAAAAAAGATATAATGAAAGCCAGTAATGATGGGTCTTAACTAGAAATATTTTAAGGGCCAAACTAATTACTAAATATATCATTAATTTATAATTATGTATAATATTTAACCTATTTATTTTCTTAAAAAGAAATTTAAGTATGTTTTTTTAATAATTTATTGAATTAACCAAACAACAAAGCTAAATAAAATAATCAACACTTCTCTTTATATAAAGAAATTGAATATCTTTTTATATAATTTAATATTAATTTACTGTTATTGTAAAAAAATTTATATTATTATTAAATTATATATATTATATGTTATCATATATTAGAAGTATTTGACTTTTTTATAATTTATTATTATAATTAAATTTTTTAAAATAATACAATGATATATGATAATATTATGAATTAAACTAAAAGGAGATTAAGTGTGTGTTTGATAAAGCTTAATTTTTAAGAAATAAATTGTTTTTTAAAAAAAATCTTCATAAGATTTTGATTATAAATTATTTTTAATATAAAATAAATTAATTTAAATATATAATAAAATTAATTTTTTATATAATTTTATGTTAGATTTTTCTTTCCATATGGACTTTGCCATATATAGCCCTCGTAAACAAAAAAAATAAAATAAAATCCAAGCCATAACAAATGGCAAGAAGCGCGCCTTTGTTTCGTCGTTTCAGGGGAACGCTATCCAGAGGGATGATGATTGTGACAGTATTGTGCTTATTGACATTTTCACGAAGTCATGAAGAAAAATGTTAGATAAATAATATTTCTTTTAATAAAATATTTAACAGAATGAATTCAAATATTTATTAATTTTTAAATAAATAATAGGTATTATAACTTTTGTCTAATCTAACTATCATTCATAAATTTATATGAATTATGTTTAAATTCAATTAATAAAATTTTATTATAGTTAAATATTCTCGCACCAAAGGTTTGGAGTGGTTGAAATTAAAGACTTGCGTAACGTTTCTTATATGGAATTATGATTTCATAAAATTAAAATAGAATAGAATAGAATGATCATTCCTAATTCACAGTTTCATAACTTTTGAAATGAAATACATTTTTAAGGCATTATACTGTTTAGTACATAAAATTATTGTAAAATGAAATAAAATTAATTTAAATAACATAAATATCCTTATAAGAAATTTTTTTTGAACATTAACAATATTTTTTAATTTTAATTTTGTTTATAAGTTGATTAAAATAAATATTATCATCTTTTAAAAGAATAATATTATTATGTCAGGTAAATACTTCACTTTTATTTCTATATATAAATAAAATTTTAAATTAAAAATAGAGCATTAGACTAAATTATATGATAAACTAAAATACTATGAAGGTTAATAAGTAACCAAATATATAAACTTGATCATAAAAAAATTACACCATAAATTAAAATTTTAGAAGGATAATATTTTATTATTCAAAAACCATATAAGAAGGACAATAAGTGTAATTTTATAAAATTTTTAAGGGCATATTAGAAATAAATAATTCTAATTCCATTACATAGAGTATGGAATTCCAATCTCACTCTCTAGGAAGGAATGAATTTCATGCTTCATTCCTGATTGTATGGAATGGAACATGAAATGAAATTGCTATTACACAATTTTTTTTGTAAACAAATATAAAAATGTCCAATTCTATGCCATGGACATGAAATGAAATCATTATTTTTATATACCAAACATCACGTTGATGTTAGCCTTATCGTTTAATGTTTCAAATAATGTTGGTCCACGGATTCTTGTCAATACATTGGTATAAACCTACCCCGACTTCCAAGAAGTTTCTTTCTTTTCTACAATGGACACAATGACTATGAAGACAATTTTTGGTAAATAAATTTTTGGTTTACATATGTTGTATATACTAAACTAATAAGAAAACTAACATATTATTCTTACTTATTAATGATGTATCAGTTTCATAAGCAAAAATGATGTACAATATTGGTAATATATGTTTTTTATTTATTGAAACGTTGAGCAAAGATTTAATTGATTTAAATAATGTACACTAAATTTATTGAAGAACTTCTCAGTTTGATGATGGACGCTAACATGGTGCAGCATAAACTTCTTTATTCCTCAAACCAACCATCTAGTATTTTGTCCCTCACCCCTAACGCGTACTTTTTTCCTTTCTATTATTATATACAGGGTCATCCTCTTCCTTCTCCATAATCAAAAGACAGTACTCTCACTAAAACTCATCTTTGTTAATGTCTTACTAGTTGGAGAGGCCAGCCAAATGAGCATCTTGCTTCTGTGATATAGAAGCCAGAGTTAAGTTGTTGAAGTTTGAGAAGAATTCATTCCTTCAAAAAAATAATGGTGGACAACTTGAGAATATTATTTATTTGGTTCTTTTTTTGTCCTACATGAGAACCTCCACTTCACAAGACAGTCTAGCTCTCAATCAATCTATCCAAGATGGTGAAACTTTAGTTTCAGCTGGTGGAACTTTTGAATTGGGTTTCTTCAGCCTTGGAAATTCAAGAAGTCGATACCTAGGAATATGGTACCGGAAATTATCCCCTTCAACAGTCGTGTGGGCGGCCAACCGAGAAACACCTCTCCAGAATATTTCAGGAGTTTTGCAACTCAATGAAAAGGGGGTTCTTCTACTTCTCAATGGCGCAATCAGCATTATTTGGTCACCCAATATATCAAGCAAAGCTGTGAGTAGTCCAATCGCACAACTTTTAGACTCAGGAAATCTTGTGGTGAAAAATGGACAGGATACTAACAAGTACCATTTTTGGTTGGCAGAGTTTTGATTATCCTTGTGACACATTGCTGCTAGGAATGAAGCTTGGATGGAACTCAGTAAGTGGTCTTCTAGATAGATTTATTTCATCTTGGAAAAGTGCAGATGATCCAGCTAAGGGAGAGTATTCTATAAAAATTTGGATATCCATAGTGGAGGAAGTGGCTGTTTACTTTGGTTTGGCGATCTAACTGACATCAGGCAATTCTCTCAAGAGGGACAAGACCTTTACCTCAAAGTCCCGGCATCAGAGCTAGATACTCATTTTTTTTTCTTCATTTTCCTTTCTTTTTTCGGTATTTGGTTGGTTATACTGCATTAATGTAAGGGAAGCGGGTGGAGTGGGGTAAGGCAGTGAGAACTTCCAAGGTGAGTTCGGCCGAGAATATTTCGGAATTGCAGCTTGAAAGGCCATGCTCAAGTGGAGATCAAAGTAATTAAAATAAAGATAAATGGGTTACAATATTTTGCTAACTCACTACCGAGGAATTATTAGTGATGCTTGTTAATTGTGTTGTGACTTTTATTTTCTAACTTATTTCCATCTTTCTTACATAGCAGATGCTAAAATAAATAGATTACCTTTCTCTAAATACTCCGTCAGTCTAAAGAAATTTACACATATATCATCTTCAGTTGAGCTGTTATAATAAAAAGTTGGTGATTAATCATGCTCTGCATCCATCAGATCATGTTGCGGGTAATGGCATAGAAAGCAAGGAGAAGAAGTTGGTAGGAATCACAGTTGGCATGACTATTTTCGTTTTATTTACATGTGTCTGCGTAAGGTTGCTTAAAAAGTGAGGTAATGTAACATCTAATATATGATAATGAGTAGGCACTAGAAAAAAAAGAGAAAAAAATGCTCCTGTTCAGTCATAGTGCTTATTTACTATTATATTCCAATCAATCAGGGGTAGGCAGAATACTTTACAGGAAGCATTACAAAAATAAACTGAGGAAGGAAGACATTGATATGCATACATTTGATTTCTCAATCATAGCTAAAGGAAGACATTGATATGCATACATTTGATTTCTCAATCATAGCTAAAGCCACCGAAAACTTTCCAAGCAGTAACAAACTAGGAGAAGGTGGCTTTGGACCTATATATAAGGTAGTATGAAAAACCGATCAAGTATTTCTGTTTTCCTTAAAAAATTACTAACTATTGCATATGAGAATTTTCAAGGCACATTGACAGATGGGCAAGAGTTAGCTATGAAAAGGCTTTCAAAGAAGTCTGGACAAGGGTTGGAGGAGCTCAAAAATGAAGTGTAATTGATTGCCAAACTTCAGCACTGCAATCTTGTGAAGCCGTTTGGTTGCTGCATTCAAGGAGAAGAAAAAATGTTGACCTATGTATACATGCCAAGTAAAAGCTTGGACAAATTTAATTTTGGTTCGAGCCTTCACAATATACATTACATATGTCACAATTTTCTTAATTCTTATATATAGTTTGTGAAATTTTTAGACTACAAGTGGTATGCTAACCATGTATGTGTGATTGACTAGATGAAATTGGAAAGAAGTTACTAGATTGGCTTAAAGCGATTTAGCATTATTGGTAGCATCACTCGAGGACTTATTTATCTTCGTCAAGACTCTAGATTAAGGATTATTTATAGAGATCTAAAAACCAACAATGTTCTACTAGATGCAAATTTGGACCCGAAAATATCAAATTTTGGCTTGGCTCGAACATTCATGGGAGATCAAGTTGAAGCAAACACAAATAGGGCGGCTGGAACATAATACACTAGTTTCTACTTGGTTATGGTTTTTGGGATCGCATTTTCACTTATTTTACTTTGAAAATTGTACTTTTAATGGTTACATGCCTCCCGAGTATGCTGTGCATGGGCATTTCTCAGTGAAATCAGATGTCTTCAGTTCTGGTGCGATAGTACTAGAGATAGTAAGCGGAAAGAAGAACAGGGAATTTTCAGACCCAGAACGCCACCTTAATCTTCTTGGACATGTAAGCATAATGACTTGACTACGTAGTTGATTAATGGAAATTGAATTGCTTACAACTGACTAATTTGATTGCCATGATTTTAGGCATGGAGGCTATGGACTGAAGGGAGTCCGCTAGAACTATTGGATGAAGTTTTAGGGGGAAGATGTAGCCCTTTTGAAGTCATAAGATGCATACAGGTGGGCCTGTTATGCGTGCAACAAAGACCATAAGATAGGCCAGACATGTCATCAGTGGCTCTAATGCTGAATGGTAAGAAATTACTGCCTAAGCCAAAGGTTCTTGGATTTTACACCGAAAGAGACATTGCACATGGAGTAGATTCTTTTTCTGCAAATAACCAACTGTACTCACCAAATAAAATTTCCATCACGGAGTTAGATGCAAGATAGAATATGAAGGCATGCAAATGACAGGGACTTACCTTCCAGTATGGGATAAAAAAGGTCATTCGAGCTTACATAATTATTATTAATGGAATGTTTTTTTACTTACTTGATTCAGTATATTTGATGTATCAGCCCCTATTTTATCTCTGTTCACACATATGCTTGTGCAATTGCCTAATTTTGCTCATCTTTCAACTGCAAAATTATGTCGACCGAGACAGAGGTGATTGTGTGAACCTAACCTCTCTTATTCGTGTTGATGATTCCTAGTATTGTGCTGCATTGCCTAGTTCTGCTGATGACTAAGATGATAAAAACTGGTTATTTTATTACTTAATTTTGCTTTCTACGAAACCTGTTAATTTCATTGACAAGAAGATAAAAAAGGTACATTGACAAGACGTTCTTCATTTCCCAGCCAAGAAAATGCGGGGAACAAAATATCTCCAATAGGAGGAAGATATCTTGTAATTGATAGTGCTAATTGCTTATGATTGCAAATTTAAACTGTCATGAAAAACCACATGCTGACTTTTGTTTTTGTAGTTCAATACTTCCCCGATCATAAAATTAAGATACATTCGTAGATGCAACAAATCGACCATACAGTATCATTGAGAAACCTAGGATTTCCTTGGATTTGTCAATTTAGAGACTGATGCACCTCTATTCTTTCACATTTGGCTGGAGGTGCAAGATTTTATAAATATTCAAAGAGATGTATCCTCACGTATTTGACTTCAAATTAATGTGAGGTGAGTTCAAAATGTCAAAGAAAAATGTTAGGACTGTATTAATGTCTTGAGATGCAAGCAACAGGATGAAAAGTGCTTATTGTTATAAGAATTATTAACATATAATTGGGAAGGCAATGGAGAATACCAGAGAGAGTTCTTTTCTAGGTACGGCTACTTCCAATTCGAATTGCTTTTCTTTTTCAATAAAATTTTGTGTTGAACGTGAACTATTAATCATTAAACATGACGACTGGGTCAACATGTTTACTTGTTAAACAAGTTATTGAAGATTTGAAGTTGATTATGCAACTACTCTTAAAAAAAAAAATCTGTAAGGGGGCAATTGAGCTTGACTTGAGATAGAAAACTCTTTTTTTTCTTTTTCTTTTCTTCTGGAATACTACTAATTGTCATATACTACTAATTAAAGATACTATCACAAGGACACGTTTAATTTGTGTGGTTAACATTGCTTAGTCCTATGAATATATATGTTTACATGTCTTAAGGATCAATTTTTTCTGAAATTTGAGCTAATCGGTAGATGTCTATGAACAGTTTTATATCTTTAACATGCCTCATCATGCAAGAACCTTTTAGGTTAGAAGCGTGAAAAATGTACCGGCTCATTTTACCATATGCTGACATTTAAATGGGGCTGTAAGAATCGAATTTTTCATTTGGTTATGCAGGTTATGATACCATATCATAAACTAGTTATCTCAAAAATTTAAGTTATTAGAAGTCTATGAATGATTTTATCTCTCTAATAGTACGTAAATAATTTTAAGTTCAAATCGTTGGAGAAAAAAGTAGAGTTAACCAAGGTTTGTGCATCATCCTTAACAGGAAAAAAAATAAAGGACTTTTGACTTGAAATTTTATGTTTCTACTGAAATTTGACTAAACTTGATGTGAAGGCACTGAATTATATCATATACTGTAATAAACTAATAATAAGAGCAGATTTTGACTAATTCATATGAATCAAAGCAATGCAGCTCCTTTTCATATAGATAGGAGTTTTCTCCTGTTCTGAAAGAATTCTCAGGATTGTAAGAGGAATCCAATCCCTTTCTATAAGTTGGTGGAACTTGGACCAATCTCTAGACCATAACTTAAGGGATGGAAAGATACAATGTGCTATTTACGGGCTTCCTCTTATTCTTCATACCCTGCTTCAATACATTGGAAACCATATCTCCAGGATAATCCATCAAAGATAATGAGACACTAGTGTCACCAAAAGGAACTTTTGAAGCTGGATTCACCAGCATTGGAAATTCAAATCTCCATTATTTGGGTATATGGTACAAAAATCTTTCTCCCATAACAGTTGTATGGGTAGCCAACTGAGACACCCTAATAGGGAACTCCTTAAAAGTTTTCCAAGTCACTGATGGAGGAAACCTTGTTATTCTTGATGGCACGGGCACTACAGTTTGGTCCTCCAATGCATCAGCATCTACAGAGTAGCCGGCTATGCAACTTTGGGAATCTGGAAACCTTATTGTGAAGGATGAAAAGTTGGAAACAATCCAGCTAACCTTTTGTGGGAGAGCTTTCATCATCCCACTGACACCATGCTCCCAACGCAAAAAGTTCAAACTAATTTAGTAATTGGTCAGCATATTGCTCTGACATGTTAGAGAAACATAGATGATCCTACTTGAGGTGAGTATTTGGTGTATATAGATCCTCATGGCCTTCCTCAATTTATTATGACAAAGGATTCGAAACTATTGTTCAGAGAGGGTCCATGGAATGGCCTACTTTCCTCTAGGACTCCTTGGGAAAAGCTGTCGAAGTTTTTAAATTACCCTTTTATGTCTTAACTAAAGACAAAGCCTCTTATCAATATGACCTCTTCAACAGTTCAGTCATCACTAGATACGTGCCTAGTCCATCAAGCCTTGGTCAACGTATAACATGGTCAGATTAAAAATAGGCTTGGAACCTTTTCTCTGTTGGTCTAATGCAGCAGTGTGATTATTATGGCTCTTGTGGTGCAAATTCTATATGCAATATTACCAACTCTCCAATTTGTGCATGCATGGAAGGCTTCATCCCCAAAAATGAAGAAAAATGGAGATCATCATATTGGTCAGATAGGTGTGTTAGAAGAACACGTCTGAGTTATGACAGTGAGGATGGCTTTCTGAAGTATACAAGAATACAGTTGCCAAATACATCTTCCTCCTAGTTTGATAAGAACATGAGCCTGGAGGAATGTAAGAACTTTTGCTTGAAAATTTGTTCTTGCATAGTATATACAAATTTGGATGTTAGAAATGGTGGAAGTGGTTGTTTGCTTTGGTTTGACAACACTATAGATTGTAGAAAACACATCTCGTGAGGACAAGACCTCTACATAAGACTGGAGGCTTCAAAGATAGCTACTTTTACTCCAATTCCAAGTTCATGGCTTTCTGATTTTTGTTTTTCCATTCAAATATACAAGGAAAAATATATTAAACTTGCTTTACATGACATTTACAGTAAAAAGCCAAACTTAATAATGGAACCTGAAGGACATATTTAAGATGGTTGTTTGAAATTTTATCCTTATAAAAGATAGCAAATCAAGAAAAAGTGGTATCAAATAATGAATTGTGTTATGGAGAACATTCTCAGGGTCACCATAATACTAAGACAATTAGCATAGAAGGTGGTTCTTGTAGTTCAAAATGAATGCATTACCCTTATTCTGCCCAAACTGTAACTAGAAGAAATTAGCTTTGCTATGTTTTGAAGCATATAATTGTAGTCAGCTTCCATAGCGAAGTTGTGATAAAAGATGTTTTATATATTATTTTTTTTTAGTTCCTGAACAGCTGGAAGTTGCTTGTGTGTTGACTTGACTTATAGTGCTCTTTTTATCTCAGGTAATTCCAAGAATAACCAAAAATTAGACAAGAAAAAAGTAGCAGGGATCCTGGTTGGAATTGGAACATTCATCATGAGTATCATAGTACTTGAACTTTTCATTTGTGTGCAGAGAAAGAAACTTGGGAAGCTATATGAATTTTGAGAAATTTCAAGCTTGACTTTTGTTCATCTATTGTAGTACAAATAACAATTATTAGATATTCAACTACAACTACTCTTTTTTGAGTGTATTTTGGATTTTTTAGTAAATTTTCTTTTACATATTATAACTTCTAAAATATACTATCAATCATAAATCATCTACCATTTTAGGGAGGGAAACGACAACTAACCATGAGGATCACATTAAAAAATATGAGAAGGAAGACATTGACCTACCGATATTTGATTTTACAACCATAGGTAATGCCACTGATCACTTCTCCTTCAATAAGAAATTGGGAGAAAGTGGATATGGACAAGTTTACAAGGTGACGTGATTATATTCTATTACCTCTATCTATGCTTGTTTATTAAACTATGCTTCGATAAAAGTAAACATAAAAGCAATAGTACAATTTGATTACTTGATAGCAATTTCAGTAATTAAATCCAATCAAAAGGGAAAGCCCATAGACCAGTCTGGGTAAGAAGCAAAACAACAGGGCAAAGGATCAAGGAACTATAACCCAAAGTAAAAACCTAAGCAACCGTTTCAAGAGAAGTCACCAGGCCATCTCTCCAAACGCGGCATTAGAGCAAGGGTTTGATTAGTCAAAGTTCCTTGGAAGGCACGTGGTTTAAGATGATTTTCCTGTCAATATATATATATATATATATATATATATATATATATATATATATATATAATATATATATATATAAAAGATAAAAAACATGAGAGGAAAAATAAAAATAATACATACTCATTTATAATCATGATCTAATGCATTTTCATTTAAGGATGCTTCACCTGATGCATTTTATTTTCCTTGGCCCATTGTATTTTATTGAAAGGTCGTTGTCCCTATACATTGGCATATTGTTTTCTAGGCTTTTAGCATGACATATTTTACAAGTTTAGATACATGCATATTATTTGCCTTATTGATTATTCAAATTTCAAGTGTCTGTTGTTCGGCCCATCACACTTTTAAATTTTGGGTATCTGTTGTTCGGCCTATCACACTTTTTAAATTTTGGGAGTCTGTTGTTTGGCCCATTGCACTTTTTAAATTCCGGGTGTTTGTTGTTTGATCCATCACACTTTTAAACTTCAGGCGTCTGTTGTTCAGCCTATCGTAATTTTAAATTTTGGGTGTCTGTTGTTCGACACATCGCACTTTTAAATTTCGGTGTTTGTTGTTCGGCCTATCGTACTTTTAAATTCTGGGTGTTTATTGTTTGGCCCATCACATTTTCAATTTCAAGTAATTTATTGATCAAACAAAATGCATGTATTCTTTCTTTACTCATTCCTCACTATGTTAAGAATGATAAATTATAATTTCTCATTCTTCTTACCAAAGAATAGGCAAAAAGGAGCAACAATAAATATCGTATTTTGTCCAGCCCTTTTAATGCTACTTTTATTTAATTACAATTAAATCTATGTTAATCCTAACAAATAAAAAAATTAAAAAATAATGAGATAAAAATAATAACTAAATTCAATAATTAAGGTTGAGGGAGAATTTAATTAGGAGAAGTGACAAAGATAGGATAAGAAGGAGAGGAGAATAATTTAATTTGAATTGATATAGGAGATCATATAATATCTTTTAAGATAACCTCTAACTAGATAAATGGGTTCTATATAAGGAGAATAGAAAAATCTATGGGAGAAATTAGAGGAAAAAGAGAGTACTCAAATATAATAAGAGCAAACACACAATTGATAAGAGAGATGAGAGTATTTATACTAATTAAAAAATAAGGAATACGTGGAGAAGAGAAGGTCATGACCAACAAAGTATTACACCTTAGGTCCTTTATGTGTTTTCAATAAGGAGGTATGTCACTCTTCTTTTGTTACTTCATCATAATTCATAATCTGAAGAGTAAGAGCCATTGAATTGGAAAACTATAGTTTTTGTCCACTTTTTTGGAACTCAAAACAATATCATCTTCTTGTTTTTTTTAAGTTTTCAAATATTGTAAATTATGTGTCCTTTATGCCATTATTGTCTTTCATGATTAATTGTTCATGGATGTCTGTTTTGCAGTGAAATGTGCCAATATTCCTTTGTTTGATACATAGCTATGGATTTGGACTTATGAACCATTCTATGTTAATGCTAATAAATTGAGGGATTTTTATTTCTATTATCAAATATAACTCTCCATGTATGATACACATTTATCATCTAATTGGACTGATTCTGTTAATGTTATTGGATAATTTGAATTGATCTGAAGAAGCATTTGATCTCATGTGTGAATACACTTATGTTGTCTACATAAACCCAGTAAAAAGTGGAAGAGAATATATATAATATCTCTTGCTCCCAAACATAATATCATGCTTGAAAAGAATCGCTCCTAACCATGTGTTTAAGTGATAGAATGTGTAATATAGAGAATATATATGCCTCATACATGGTGTTAAAATATTTTCTCTTCTATATGCATATGATATAAATTTTTCTTTGCTCTCGTTCTCAAGTTGTATAGCATATTCAAATTTTTCTTTTAAAAGAATAATAAAGTTTATAATATATATATTAATTTAATTTGAAAAAATAATTTTATTTGAGTTAATGTTACCGTGACGGCTATTTAATCTTAAAATAAATTTTAATCATGATAAATCAAATATTTGTTATTGTTATCTACTTTAATCTTTTAATTTGACTTATCCTATCTATTGATTGCATTTAATTTTTATCTTGATATCCTACTTGATTGTCTAGGATAGAGTTTCAAATTTGAATTGGTTATCTCTATCATAATCCTTAATTTTAATGAATTTTAAAAAACAAATTTATAATTATAATTTCAGAGTCATTTAAGTTGCGACAGTATTTAATTAGGATTAATATTGCTGTGACGGCTCTTTACTATTAAAATAAAATTTTAATCATATTTAAAAAATAATTAATTAGGATTAATATTGCCATGACGGAACTGTAACCCTAAACTAAAATTTTAATCATATTTAAAAAATAATTAATTGGGATAAACGTTGCCATAACAACTAAATCTTAAAAGAAAAATCTCAACACCAATATTGTCGCAATGGCTCTCTGATAATTTTTTCTAAAATTAACTTGTTATTTTATTAAAATCTACTAATCTGCAATCATTTTCTAGACAAATTATGTGAACTCAACCTAAATAAATTTTTTTTTGGTTTGTCAAGATTTTAAAATATATTTTTAATCAAATTGGTTAATAATTTATTCTTTCTTTGATTTGTAAATGAATATTTATTTCTTTCATTTCAAATTTATAAACATTTTAATTTATTATTTAATTTTTTTAATTTTTAGGGATAAATTAAATATTATTAAGGTTATTAATAATTTACATAATTAATTTAGAGTAACCATCTTAGGATAGATGTATGCAGTAAGATTAAGTTCTTACCCTTTCCTTTACATAAATAAACTCTGGAATCTAATCTAATTTTAAGACCAGTTTTTTCTTAAAGGATTTTTTTAATTATTTTTTTTAATAAATAAAAATTGATGACGACTCTATTTTTCTATTAATTTCTCTCTTTGCACCCAAAAATACAGAAGCATGGAATATCTCATATTCGTCCAATGGCTGCATTCGGAGCATTCAATTGAATTGTAATAGTAATGATGGTTTCCTGAAGTATACGGGCATGAAGTTGCCAGACACGTCTTCTTCCTGGTATAGTAAGACCACGGGGCTTATGGAATGCCAGAAATCTTGTCTGCAAAATTGTTCCTGTACAGCATATGCAAATTTGGATATCCAGGGTGGAGGAAGTGGCTGCTTACTTTGGTTTGATGGTCTGGTTGACATGAGGCAATTCCCTCAAGGGGGAAAAGAACTTTATGTACAAGTTCATGCTTCAGAGCTAGGTAGTGAAATTTTGTTTCTTAAATTCTTGGTCCTTTTTGTTATATGTTTTACCATCCTTTTTTTTCTCCTAATGTATCGCTGTGAACGTGGAGTGGTGGGCTGTGGATCATGTGGAAAAGGAGGGATTCAGAGATCAGGAAGAATAAAAACTTCTATGGTGGCATCAAAACAGTTTTCAGATTGCAGTTTGAAATTCAAAGTGCTGGGAGAAACTGTAGTATATAAAACAATAGTATAATTGATTACTAGGATTACTAGACTGTGGAAAAATGTCTGCCAAGGACAAGATAAAATAGGGCTTAGAAATGTTTTTCCACTACACTTCCCTAATCCATTTCATCTTTCTCATGAAATAAAGGCCAAGTTAGATCTTTCTCTGAAATTTTCTTTCTCATCAGAGTCTAAATAGCATTAAGTCACAACTGTAATAGCTTTAATTGAGATGTTGTGCTCAGATATGGTTTTAGCCATGCTCTTTGTTTTTCGGATACTGCTGCAGACCATGGTCATGGGAACTTCACCAAGAAGAAGCTAATAGGAATAGCAGTTGGGTCCACAATATTAGTCATGGGTTTGATAATTCTTGAATGTACAACAGCCATATTGAAAAAGAAACTTCAAAATTCAGGTTCATTTTGTCATGCTTGAATTTGCAAATATTTTAAGATATGATTGTAGATAGGCACCCAAATATAGGGAATGAAAGAAAATAAGGACAGTTGTTTGTCATAGTAAATAATTTTCTTGATATTGTCATCTTGCACCATTTCAGTGATGGCGAGAATATTTTATTGGAAGCATTACAAAAATAAACAGAGGAAGGAAGACACAGATCTTTCAACATTTGATTTGTCAATAATAGCTAAAGCCACTGATAATTTTTCAAGCAGAAACAAACTGGGGAAAGGTGGATTTGGACCAGTGTACAAGGTAATATATCCATATCCAACAAATATTTCAATTTTCTCAGTAAAGTTGTTTTAGTATTTCAAATGATGATTTTCAGGGTACATTGATTGATGGGCAAGAGGTAGCTGTAAAAAGGCACTCAACAAAGTCTGGTCCAGGTTTGGAGGAGTTTAAAAATGAAGTTATGTTGATTGCCAAACTTAGCACCGTAATCTTATGAAACTTCTTGGTTGCTACATTCAGGGAGGGGAAAAAATGTTGATCTACGAGTACATGCCCAACAAGAGCTTGGACTACTTCATCTTTGGTTTGTGCCTTTGAAGTTTACACTCAAACATCTATGGCAATCTATATATGATTATCTTTAAAGCCTGTTGAGTAACCAAATGGCATACTAAACATGTAACTGAAATTGAACAGATGAAACTAGAAGCAAGCTCTTTGTTTGGTTTCAACGATTCCACATTATCGGTGGCATTATCGAGGGCTTCTCTATCTTCATCAAGATTTGAGACTGAGATTTATCCATAGAGATCTTAAAACCAGCAATATCCTACTAGATGCCCATATGAGTCCAAAAATTTCAGACTTTGGCCTAGCTCAAACTTTTGGGGGAGATCAAATTGAAGCTAACACAAACAAGGTGGTTGGAACATAGTAAGTTACCTTCTAGTTGTACTTGGTGTATGGTTAATGTGCAATTTTTTGGATTTATTCCTCAGAAAATATTACTTTCAGTGGTTACATGTATGCTGTGCATGGTCATTTCTCAGTGAAATTAGATGTCTTTAGTTTTGGTGTAATAGTACTAGAGATATTCAGTGGGAAGAAGAATAGGGGATTTTCTAAACCCAGAAAACTGCCTTAATCTTCTTGGAAATGTAAGCACAAAGATTATCCACTTTTACTATCTAATTAAATAGTCAAATCAGAATAGATTCAAAATACTTTAATATTCATGGTTTTTGGCATGGAGACTATGGATTGAAGAGAGGCCATTGGAATTGATAGATAAACACTTCAGTGAAAGATGCACTCCTTCTTGAAGTCATACGATGCATACACGTGGGCTTGTTATGTGTACAACAAAAACTTGAAGACAGGCTGGGCATGTCCTCTGTGGTTCTTATGTTGAATGGTGAGAAATTATTGGCCCGGCCAAAGGTTCCTGGATTTTACACTGGAAGGAGTTTACCTGAAGAAGATTCTTCATCTAGAATATGCAATGTATTCTCCCCAAATGGGATGTCCCATACAACGTTTGAGGCAAGATAGAACAAGAAGACTCAATCAAATTAGAGTTTACTTGATCAGGAGAGCAAATGATTTACCTTCCAGTACGTGATATGATAGAAATTTGAGCATACAGAACTTGTGAATTGAATTATCTCATATTTCTAACTGATCTATTGCTTAGTTGATCCAGTATCTATATTTGATGCTGTGATCCTGTTTCTCATCTGTGTCCCATTTATCGGTGTGATAATGCCATTATTCTCTGTTGTTTGAAAGTTTCAGTCACAGTCCTTATTGAATGAATGCTCTAATAAATGACTGCAAGCTCTAGTCAAAGTCATACATTCCACATTTTTACTATGGAACAGAGTGATATTTGCTTTTAATTTTGTCATGAATAACTCCTGTATCCATTGACATTATATCAAACTTGCTTATATGTGCATTTTTTTTCACTCACACTAGATAATATTTTCATAAAGATAGGAATCCAATTGATAATAATATGAGCTGGCAAAAGTATATCAGTTTTTTACACTACATATTTTTTGCAATTTTAGTACATATATATTGCTTCGTAAATCATGTTCACTGACATTTAAGATTTCTTTCATGAAGAGGCCAAATGAATAAAGACGACTATAATGTAAAAATAAGAATTTGAAGATTGTTCTGGTATATTACATGAAAACGTACAAAGCTGTATTTCTGTCCTTGCTTTTAAAAATTTATATATTCTGATCAAGTGATCAAAATCTGATCCCTCATTACCTATATTCTTATAATTAATCTATATTTCAGCTCTAGGTGATAGTGAAAAATGATTAATGAATTTTTACTTTCTCAATGCCTCCAGTTTGGTGGCTGCTTCTATTGATACTAAGTTCAAAAGACTTGTTAATGTCACTTCCTTTTCAATGGTGGGGAAGTCTTAACAAAGGCTCAAGAGTCAAGACAATCCTTTTCAAGCAAAGTGTGTGAAAGGATATTCCAAGCTAAGAGCCATCAATACGGCACGACATAGTTGTCATTAATTGACATTTCTCGAGTAGTTGCATTGCTTTAGAGCGCAGAAAAGTGATGAGTTCAGAAGTCAGTCAAATTCCAGCCACGTAGTTCTGGATATAAGCACTGTTGTTTGCATGGTGCCATCATAGCATCAGTAATTAGACGTGTTATTTTCTACAGGTGGAACTCCCCCAGCAGGTTCATGTTAACCCAGATAAATTCTGTCCAATATTCTCAAAATACTTCTACTTCTGGCTCTGATATGCCTTCTCTTATCAAATTTAACAGATTAAATAAAACTGCCGAGCACATTTTGCTGGCATGACTATTTAGTACCAATTTATTAATAGCATTACTCTTGCAGTTGTAAATTGACTCGTGTATCCTTACACATTCATAAGCACATCCATCACTCACCCCAAGGAGAAATCACTTTTGACCGAAGACCTTGTAGTGTTGACATATGGTAAATCTCTATCTTTTCTCAATACCAAAAGAGAATAAAGAATCTGGTTTATGAAGTTTCTCCACATATTGCTCGCTCTTAACTCTGGATTCATAAATGACCTAAATACACTAGGTTTTTATTTTGTGTGCTCTCCTCTTGTTTTTAACATATAATTCAACAAAATTCATGCACAACAAAAGCTTGGACTACTTATTTTTTGGTTTGAGCCCTTATGGATTACAATTCAAAATCTCTGTGGCAATCTTATTTCTTATTCGTAGTTTGACTAGATTAAAGTATAAATCCAGACGCAAATTGTTGGAATGGCTAAGCAATTCAACATTATTGCGTTAATTGCTTGAGGACTTGTTTATCTTCATCAACACATACTCCGGACTGTGAATTATTCGCAGAGAAATACAAACTAGAAATATTATGACATGAGGTGCAAATTGGAATCCAAAAATATCAAAGTTTGGTTTGGCTCACGTATTCTTGGGAGATCAAGTTGAGGCAAACACGAACAAGGTGGCTGCTTAAGTTGGGACATACCCGACCACTTATACACCAAAATGGATCTGATATATACCCCGTGAAGCTTTACTCACCCACCACTAGATTAAACTATAGACACGGACATGGAAGCATATTCTTACACATCGATCAGAAGACACTCACCTACACTCAGGAAATTAATTTCTTCAGAGTAACCTCTGCAGTTCATGGCCCATTTATGAATGAAAAACTACGAAAAAAGAAAGAATGATGAAAAATATGCCCATTTATGTATGGGCTTCATATGTTAGTTAAATTAACCACCTTGTTATGAAAAAAGAAAGAATGAAAAACTACGAAAAAAGAAAGAATGAAACTCACTTGAAAATTATTTGCATTATTAATAATGCTACTCATGACATACGTCTTCACAGAAATTAAAAAAAAAAAAAAAACTGCCTCAGCAGGTTATTGACTATTCACTGTTTATCCAAACAATGACCTGCAAAGACAGTTGTATTTTTTTGTTGCAGGTGTGTTTTGTGAGTAGAATTACATAGGCACCGATTCAAGAAAACTTCTATGCAGTTTTCTTTTTAAAGGAATTCTATCTAATGTTGGCATATGTTAATCTCTATGTTATTCTTTGTACTAAAAAGAGAACAAAGCATCTGGTTTAACAATTTTCTCCTGTCCTAACTTTCTGTGTTGATAAGTGACAGAGATACACTATGGGGTTTAATTTTATTGGTGGAGAAAATAGACGCAATTTCGTACTTAAAGTGGTGGTTATGTAAAATTATCTTAGGATATGATATTTAATTTCTATACTTTTTTTCTTTTCATTCTTGAGAGCTACTTAGCACTAAATAGAATTTTGCCCCGAGCAGCGACGGATCAATAAGTGCAACATTTGTACTATACTATAGAAAAATATCAAATATTTAATGTGTCACACATGTAATATTCAATTATTAAAAGTATATCTATATATTACAATTGCTCATCACCTGTCTTCCTATTTTGATTGGAAACTAGTAATGTTTATTCTCTTTTATTAAAAAAATTATTCATTATTAACACATTAAAAATAAATATAGTCCCAATTAGTTCCATATTCTAATAAAACAATATTGTTTTCAAATAAAATGCTTAATATTGAAACCAATTACATAATATGCTCTGAAAAGCTATGAACTAAGATTTAAATATATAGCTAAAACTAAACATTTTTAATCAGAACAAAATTTGCAATGTCTTACATTAATAATATATATATATATATATATAGGATGAGAGTCTACTTATATTAAGTGTAAGTATTGACATACTTATTCTATTTCATTACTATTTATGAATATTGAATTTTATTAATTCAATCATTGAAATAAAATTTTTTATGAAATAGATCAAGTTTATAAAATTTTATACAATTTAAAAACTAGCTAATACTCTATCGCATGACTTTAGATTAATGTATAATGTGTTTTTTTGAAACATAAGTAAATATTGATTATTAGTATGTGTGTCTATTGGGTTGAGTCAATCCGCGAACTATTGAGTTTTGACCTAATCCAATCCACAATTGAAAGGTTAGATTGGATTTATGGGTTGGGTATAAAAATTCTCAACTCAATGATAATGAGTTGCGTTGTGTGTTGGGAAAATTTCAACCCACTCAACCCAACCAAACCTATCTTTTTTTAAAAATAAAAAATTATGTTATTTTTTAATATGCAAGCTTCTAAACTTAATGTTTTTTCTTTTCTCATATATTAGATTTTATGTGACTTATTGTATTTAACTTTTGAGACTTATGTTAGCACCTCTTACGTTTAAGATTAACACTTAGTTATATTATTTTTATGACTTGTGATTTATTGTATTTGACTTTTAGTTTATTTGAAACTTTGTATGTTATCTTTTGTTGAGATTTATTAAGTTATTTATTATGATGTGTGGTAAATTTTTAATTTCGTATGGATTTTGACATTTATTTTTGTAGATAAAACTTTTTTTAATGCATGTCGGACCCATGAATTTAACCCAACCCAACCCAATGTTTTGATAAGTGGGTTGAGTGCAAATTCACCCAAACTCAACCCAACGTAACCCATAGACACTCTTAGTTATTAAATTACATACATATATTCAATTTATCTCAAATTTAAAATGCATAATCATCGAGATAATATCAAATGATTTAATAGTTGGAAAGAATATTAAAGAAAATAAATTTACATCTTAAGACCTAAGCAAATATCAACCACAAAAAATAAATTTATGATTAAGGAGATGTGTATTGTGTCTTGGTTATTTGGGTTCAAACTCAATACCTAAGATTATGTTTGAAAGTTTTGAAAGAAAGAAAAAGAAAAGAAAATTAAAGAAAATGAAGGGAAGATAATAAAGTAGAATGAGAAGTTGATTAATAAGTCCTCTTTTCTTATTTAAATTGTTTATATCTTTCAAAATCTTTCAAATAAAAGGAATATTAAAGTATTCATAAAAATTAATAAGAATGTTTTTGAGAATAACCTAAAAATACTCATTTCCTTCATCTCTTTTTATAAAACTTATAAATAAGAGAGAAACTTATTATAAATCTTTGTCTCTTTTTATTTTTCTTTTCAAATTTCCCATCCACACATATTTTAAGAAAATTAATTTTGTTTAAAATACGTTGAAAGTGCCTCTTTAAAATTATCTAAGAAATAACTTAGTCTTTCATTGACATAATAACTAACCCAAAGTTGTTCTTATTGTAGAATCAAAAAATATCAGTTATACAAATGACTAGTTATGAGAATAAATTTATTAAAAATTTGCAACGAGGGCAATACAATAATTCATTGCATATCGTGTGGAAAATTTTTAAGCTAACTGGGGGCATTTGCCCTCCGTCAACCAACGTGGATAGGCCCGTCTCCAAGTCCAAGTCAATCTGCTTGACTTAGGGGGGACCTTTGAACTGAGATGTTGATACTTGGAAATTTTCCTACAAGGTACGCAATCTACTGGAACTCAATTAATAGCAAGGTTCTGTCTGACCATTACATTATGATCAGAAAACAAAAAAAAAAAAAAAAAAAAAATGGCACTACTTGTCAAACGTTGCCATTGACTTGCGACACTATTTTGATTGACGACAATAGACATAAACTCGTTTATTCTAAAAGGAGCCATCAAACATTATAACAGTTTTGTGCCTCATCCCTCGTCCCATTTTGCTCATATTCCATTATACATTACACATACGGATATAATATGAGACGATGAGAATATAACATGTAAAATTATTATAGAATTTAAATTTGATCTACGGTTAATATAACTAAAAAGTTTTAAACACTTAATCATATATTGTCAAATTATTAAAATAATTTAATTAAAATAATAACTATTTAAAAAATTAAAGATATTGTAATATGTAATTGAATAATAGTGTAAAAAACTTTTAACTAATAGTAAATCAAAATTAAACTTATCATTCATTCACTGTTAGAGGAATAAGTTTTACATTATCATTTTATTATAAATTATTAAATTATTTAAAAATATTTGACTAAGATAATAACAATCTAAAAAAGTTAAATACTAAATAACAAATGATTGGATACTAATGTAAAAAAATTTAATATTTACAATGAATCAAAATTAAATTCTAATGATTAGGTGATCTAATTTTATGAGTCTGAACCACTTTTTTTTTTTGTTTATGCTTAATTCAAATATTTAATTTTGATTTATTATTTTTGTAAATTTTTTTTCATTATATTATCATTAAATAATATATTGCTATACTCCTATAACTACTTACTTAGTAATTACTAATAGTTTTAAGTTTTAGTAACTTGCTCTGTACTTTTATCCAGTTAAATTTTTGCTAACCAAACATATACTTTTAAAAAGCTTACATGCATAAACATTTTTTTAATAGCTACTTCTATAGTTATAATTATTTTTAAATATAGAAAATTATAATTAGTTTGAAATATATTTTATTTTTAAATTTTTATTTAATTAATTGATTAATAACTATGATAAAATTATAACAAATTAAATTATAAAATAATTATATAAACAAAAAATTGCAAATTAAAAATGTACCAAAAAAATGCAAATCAAAAGATATGATAGTGTCTCTCAAAATGCTAGTATCCAATAATAATATTTTTTTATGTATAGGCTTCATAAGTCATTTAAATTAACCACCCTTTCATGAAAAACTAGGAAAAAAAAAGACAATGATTTAGTCTTTATTAACATAAAAATTAATTTTTTTATTACTTTGTATGAACTATTTTCATTCAAAATATTAAGAGCGTCTTTCTAATTTTTAATAATATTTGAACAAACTATACTTATTTATCCCGAGTGACACTATTGTAGGTGATGTAAGACTTAAAATATTCTTACGGAAGAATAAAAAATATTAGTGGACAATTACTAATTAAATAAAATAATTTTATTATATATTTTCAACAAGGGCAATACAATAAATACATAACATGTCATGTGGAAAATTTTTAAAGGGCGGCATTTGTCCTCGCCTCAACAACGTGTGTACTGTATAAGCCCATCTCCAAGTCCAAGGCAATCTTTTTGTTTTTTTCTTACGTGAAGTCCAAGTCAATCTGATTGTGCTGGCAGAGACCTTTGAACTTAGATGTTGATATATTTGTGAATTTTGTCAAGGCACGCAATTAATCAAGTGAGTTTTGTAAAGGCACGCAATGTTCTGTCTGATTGTTACTTTGATCAAACACTGACATTGACTTATTTATTTTTTGGCTGGACGTTTTTGCTTTTTACCAAAATGACATCTTATTTATTTATTTATTTATTTTAATATTTATATCATTCTTTGAACGTAATTTTAATTTTTAAAATTTAATTGATTTAAAATAATTATTTTTTATTTTTACATAAAATAATTAAACATAGTTTTTTAAAAAAATAAATAATTTTTACTTAAACTCACTTATAATATATATTAAACTTGTAAAATTAAATTTATAAAATTTAATGTAGATAGCACTAATAATAGTGAACTTAAACTCGTTTATTCTGCGAGGAACTGTCAAGCATTCTAACGCTTCTTTGACTCATCGCTTGCGCCCCACTTTGTTGTCACTCTATTGTACAAGAGAATATAGGATACCACACAAGATATGGGTACAATAGTGAGAAGATAACATATAAAATTAATATAATATGAACATAAATATACAAATTTTGGAAATGTATTTAAGATACGAATACGTCTTAATGTTAGCAATTATGTTTAAAATATAAATCTTATTATATAATTTAGAATCTTATGTAATTTAGAAGACAAAGGTACCAGTAATGTTATATTTTTAAAATACTCTCTTAATAATTTTTTTAATATTTAATAAAGTAAGTATTTAATAAAAAAAGTAAAGCATTTAATGTTTTAAAACATAAAAAAGCATTCAATATACTTATTTTATTTAATAATTAAAGAGATTATTAAAAGATAAGTTAGGAAGATATAGAGTTACTAAGAGTGTTGATTATTCCAGTGATACAGCATACCAGGAATGAAGCTCGGATGGAACTTAGTAACTGGTCTTGATAGATTTCTATCTTCGTGGAAAAGTAAGGATGACCCTGCTAAAAGATAATATTCTGAAGTTGAACATAGAGGTTCTCCACAAGTATTTGCATTGAAGGGATCTGTTATAAAGTCTAGAGAGTCATGGAATGGCATTACCTTTACGTATATGCAGCACACAAAAATTGATACCCGAGGGACTAATTGAAAACAAAAAATTAACTAAAGATCAAAATAACATTTTTATCCAATCTGTAGATTATAACGTATATAATCATCATTTCATGCAAATGGTTCCATATATGGATCAAAATAGATATACTGATCATATGAAGTATATTATAAGAGAACATACCCTGTGAATCCACATATTGAATGCCTAGAAACAGAGTTTGAGTCCCAAATTGCGTGGAGAGAATCAGAGAGCAAGAGAGAAACTGATTTCGGAATATTCTTTCAACCAACAATTAAAACTTGTTTCTCTCTTTGCGTTTTGCAGATTATATATATTGCATGCATGACATGGGGCTGGGCTTGGCCCATCTTGGGTGGCCTAATCATCCATTCCTTCATCTCCCACTCGCCCATGATGGGTCAAGTTCTCTACTCTGCAGTTCATACAAGGCAAACAATTCGTGTGCGACCAGCATACACATAGAGCTCGTTGCTATATATCTGTTAGGAGTATATAGCAGCTCACAATGGGACTTTGAGTAGATCATGTATACTGTACCCTAGATCAATCAATCACATTTACAACTCTCTTGATCTCATTTTAAACTTTGTTTGTTCATTGCATTCACAACTATGACTAACCATAATATAGTCATAATTGGTCGACCAGTGAATAAAAGTCAATGTGACAGATATCTCAAATTGATTTTTCTCTTTACTTAGATCTCTTAATCTGTGTTTAATTCGCTTTTCTAGGAATGTTCCTATCCGATCGAATCGTTCATGACCATTGGTAACATCCTAAGATAGCAAACATCAAAACACAATCTTGAAAAGAAGGTAAGAGTCTTAAGGGTACTAAAATGAGGTGTTCTTAACCTCAGAGTCCTCACATGGCTTAAATAATGAGATCATAAATTTAGCCATCTCTTTTGTCACATGTATAATGCATATGTAGTATGAAATACATATTACAGTATTTTTCTCTTTTCCCATGGAGTGTATGCCTTCATATTTAAATACTATACAGATGGTGGTTCAGACATTTCCAATATCTAACCTGAGTTCACAAATCTACTCTGTTATAAATCAACAGAACTCTCATCTGGCATAAGACAGATAAAGTGAAATTGTGGGTTATTTTCACTTTTCGGATATAACAAATAATATATCCTCATCTTAACATTTAGTTAAGGCGATCATCATATTTCAAGTCTGAGCTCTTAATTACCACTTAGATAATTTAGCTTGAAATAGTCTCATCTCTATTTTACACACAAAAAATAGAGGCGATTACCCGTGTGAGTAGGTTAATCTAAGATCTGTCCGGCATACTTTTAATAAAGATAATGTACATAACATTAAATATATATGTATATGCATAAATGTTCAACAAATGTGGGCATTAAATTGGGAAATAATTTAGTACATCAAGTTCTACGCAATCCTAGAGTTTTTACATGGTTGTTAAATACGTCTCTAGGAATAGGTTTCGTCATGGGATCTGCTACCATCCTTTGCTTAGATATGTATTGCACATTAACTTCTTTTTGTGCTACCAGGTCCTTCACATAATTATACTTAGCATCTATGTGTTTGGTCTTACAATGAAATTTGGGATCTTTGGTGTAAGCTATTACTGCTTGGCTATCACAATTAACCAATACTGAGCTTGCAGCATTCTTAGTTACACCTAAATGATCCAAGAATCTTCTAAGCCATACACCTTCTTGTACTGCTGCTGAAAGTGCCACAAATTTAGCTTCTATTGTTGATAAGGCTATACATGTTTGTTTCTTACTACTCCACGATATAGCACCATTATTTAGTAAGAACACAAATCCAGAGGTAGATTTTCTCTCATCTAAATCTCCTCCCCAGTCAGTATCAGTATAGCCTTCCAGGCGCAGATCATTTCCTTGATAGCTTAGTGTGTAATTTGCAGTACCTTTTAGATATCTAAGTATTCTCTTCACAGCTGTCCAATGTGCTTGTCCTAGATTGGATTGGTATCTACTTACCATTCCAACAGTAAAACAAATATTAGGCCTTGTACGCATCATAGCGTACATTAAACTTCCAACGACACTTGCATATGGAACACGTTTCATTTGCTTTTGCTCTTGTGGAGTCTGAGGACACAGCCTTCTGCTCAAGCCTGTGCCTTTTGCAATAGGAGTATCAATGGGTTTGCAGTCTCTCATGTTGAAACGTTCAAGTATTTTGTTTATATATGTTTCTTGTGAAAGAGATAAAAGTTTTCTTGAACGATCTCTTGAAATCTTAACTCCAAGGATATATACTGCTTCACCCATATCTTTCATTTAAAAATTAGTTTTTAACCAACTTTTAACAGTGTTAACAAACTCCTTACTGCTCCCAGCTATTCAGTATATCATCAACATATAATGATAAGATATCAAACTGATCTTTGGAATCTTTTAATATATACGCAATAATCTTCATCAATTTTGACAAAATTATATTTTATTACTGCTTCTTGAAAGCGTATATACCACTGTCTTGAAGACTGCTTAAGGCCATATATCGATCTTAAAAGTCGACATACCTTTTGTTCTTGGCCTTCTTGTATGAAAGCAACTGGTTGTTTCATATAAATTTCTTCTTCTAATTCTCCATTTAGAAATGTAGTCTTTACATCCATTTGATGTAATTCAAGATCCATACTTGCTACTATAGCTAAGATAAGGTGAATCGAGGTAAATCTCACTACAGGAGAAAATATTTTCTTCATAGTCAATTCCTTCCTGTTGAGTATACCCCTTTACTACTAGGCGAGCCTTATATTTTTCAATTGATCCATCAGCATTTCGCTTTATTTTGAGGACCCATTTGTTTCCCGATGGCTTTGCGTCCTTCTGGGAGATCAACCAATTCCCAAACTTAGTTTAATCTCATAGACTCCATCTCTTCTTCCATTACTTTCATCCATTTTTCCTTTGCAGGGCATGATAGAGCTTCTTCTATGTTCTTTGGCTCTTCCTCATCTAATGGAGCAACCATAAAAGCCTCCCCTTCTATGTCAAAATGTTTTCGGGGAACCCTTTTATGATTTGATTGTCGTATTAAAAGTTGTTCATCTTGAGCTTCGTTATGCTCATTGGTACTCCCACTTGGATCAAATGGCTGATCAAGTGATTGCAATTGAGACTGGTTTGTATTTAATTCCCCACTTCTCACATTGCTCCCACTTGGAGGTAATGGTATCTCAACGTGTACAGTTGAGGTATTGCCAGTACTTTGATCCAGTATTTCAAAGAGGAATTGGTTTTCACCAATTATCACCCCATTTAGGAAACTCTTTTTCCATGAATGTGACATCCCTCGATTCAAATTCAGTTTTACTCCCACTTTCCTGCTCACCTATAAACACGTATCCTTTAGAGTGTTCTGAGTATCGTATAAAAATACTCTTCATACCTCGTGCACCTAATTTTTCATATTTGTACGAAGGAATATGAGTATAGGCAGCACACCCCCAGGGTTTTAGAAATTCTAAAATGGCCGTCTGCCTTATCCATAACTCATATGGTGTGGTAGTTACTGATTTTGAAGGGACTCGGTTAAGTACATAGGCAGCAGTTCACAATGCATCTCCCCAAAAGAGATTGACAAATTTGCATGTGCCATCATTGACCTAACCATCTCAAGTAGGGTTCTGTTTCATCTCTCCTGCAACACCATTTTGTTAAGGAGTATAAGGAATAGTTAATTGTCTATCTATCCCTTTGTCATCACATAGTTCTCTGAATTGAGTAGATAAATATTCACGACCTCGATTAGTCCTTAATGCCTTAATTTTCTTGTCTAATTGATTTTTAGCCAAACTCATATATCTTTTGAAGTAACTTAATGCCTCTAATTTATGAGTTATTAATAGACATGGCTGAATCGAGAGTAATCATCTATAAATGTGATGAAATATACAGCCCCATGCCTTGCTCTCACATTCATTGGACCACAAATATCTGAATGGACTAATTGCAAAGGAATTTCAGCTCTAATTCCTTTTCCAAATGGTTTTCTAGATGTTTTTCCCTATTAGGCAATGCTCATACGTAGGTAAATCGACTCTTTCGATATTACCCAATAAGCCTTCCTTGGCCTAGTCTACTCATTCTATGTTGGCCAATATGACCAAGTCTAGCATGCCATAAAATTAACATCAACATTGTAAGTACTAGAAGATGTAACTAGGGAATAACAAACATTCGCAGAATGTAAGTCATAATCTAATACAATGAAACCATTTAAAAAATATCCTGAGCCGTAAAATGTTGTTCCTAAGAACACATTTACACTGCATTTGAATGGAAATTTATTGAGAAAAACAAGTCTAACCAACACTATTACAGAAACTAAATTCCGTCGTATGTCAGGTGCATAAAGGACATAATGTAGGAATAGGGTGCGCCCGTTGCGCATATTCAATTGACATGTGTCAATCCTTTTGACAACTACTCGCGTATTGTTTCCTACATAGATCCACTTTGCTCTGTGTGGAATATGCCGAAATTCCACGAAGGCATTCCTGTCCTTTGCTACATGGTCGGTGGCTCTTGAGTCTACAGTCCACAAAAGATGTGATTCAGACAAGAAAATAGAACTTGAGACAAACACATTATTCTCAAGTGGATTAAAGGTGTTTACCTTCTTTGGCTCATGACAATCGCGAGCGAAGTAAGTAACCCTCTTTGCCACAATTATAGCATTTCACCTTTGACATATTTTTCTTGAAAGGACGTTTTCCTTTCCCAGGTTGGTTATTCCTTGGCCTTTTGCCAGACGAAGATGGACCCTTGCCTTTCCTCTTCTATGAGAACCACCACCATGATGCTTGCACTTGGAACCCGAAGCTCCTTGTGAGCTAGAACCTGCAAAGTAGATATCACTTTCAGGTTTAGCCGCCTGTAGGCGGTCCTCTTCCAACTCAATATGACGCATAGCATCCTCAAATGTCTTGATGTTGTCATTGTGAGTGAGGTGGATTTTCATGTGTTCCCAGCTGTTTGGCAAAGAATGAATTACCGTTTGCACTTGTTGCTCATCAGTAAGGACATGGCCAGCATCCCGCAGCTCACTTATCATATTTGCCATATGCCTCAGATGTTGTTTCATTGTCTGGACATGTGGCTTTTTATATGAATCAAATTTCACGGTGAGCTGTCTCAGTTTTGTAACTGAAGTGCTACCAAATCTAGCAGCCAATGCCATCCACATATCCCTAGCGTTGTCAAAACGTACAAACTCTCGCATGATATCATTCTCCATGCTGGTCAGCAACGTAATGCGAGCCAGAGAGTTTTTCTTCTTCCATGCAACATATGCATCTTTGTCACGTTTGTGCTGCTGTGCAGTGGTTCCATCTTCAGGTTCTGGCATAACCTGATTCAGTGTCTCAAGAACCTCTTGTTCTTCAAGCACATACTGGATTTTTTAATTTCCAGATTTCATAATTGTCACCATTGAGTTTCTCACCCTTATTCAACTCAACAACAATGGTCTTTGATGCGGAAGCCATTGTATTTGACAAATTAATTCTACATATACATATACATAATTAATGCCCAACATTTATGCAATATTATATCTAATTATCAATTGCATTAATAAAATTCCTTATCAGATTTCGAAGCCAAAAGTTCACTTTGTTCCCAATCAAACTTCGAAGATCTAATTGAAATTAATATTAATACAATTGATTTAAATTGATAATCTTATAAAGTCACTAAAACTTTAAGATTCCCCATTCAAATAAATATGGATAACACATATGTATTTGGCATAAATCAAAACATATATATTAATGTATCCATAATATAGAAACAAAGAACAGATAGGGCATGTTCAATAATACTAATCTACTTAAGATAGATACATGAAGTAATCCAAAGATAACGTGCAGATAGAACATATTTATCTTTATCGCCTAATCCATGTTCTTTTCTTAGGAATGGATTGATAAAAGTCTTTAGGTAACTTGACAGTCATTGTTTCCAACTAAGAAAAAAACTTAACAGATTTTGAAGACCTACGCAATGTGGGATTCATGGATAATACTAAACTTCTCTTAGATCCCTTCTTAATATAAGTTTTCATAAAAGTTACAACTAGCTCCTTATAATATACTAAAGGTCTATTTGTTCCTTCTGGTTCTCAAAGGTTATCAATCTCCTTTTGCCATTGTTCAGTAAGAGTGTTCCTTAATGCCATCATCCATTCGTATTGAGATAAGGTATAACCACTGTTTATAACCTTTTGCATCATCTTGTTAACAGTTATAACATGATCCATCATGTTAACATCATCTTTCCATCGATACTCATTCAATTTTCTTTTCCTTTTTGCAAGTTTTCTTATTTCCCTCCTTGAGGGAGTTCTTCTAAAGATAACCATTGTAACTGATACAATGAAAGAACAAGGAGTTATCGATGGATTTAAGCAAACAGTTAACAAATTTTTTCTGTAACACATACAGAAATAAGAATTTCTTCAAATTTAAAATGTAATTATCTCATTAGAAAGGCCTAATTAATTCATAATTTATTACACAAAAATCGTGAGAGAACAAATTCAAAAAAAAATTTCTCATTTTTTAAAGAATTTTGACTAAACTAAAATAAAAAATAAATATTTTTGATCCCCAAAAAATATATAAAAATCACAAAAAAATCAAAAATATATTTCTGAGTCAAATAGTGAAAATCGCGCTTCAAAATGATGCTCCACGCGCCCTCACGCGCCACCAGAACAAATCCCACGCATTTCCACGTGCTTCCACGCGCCGACACACGATAGGTTATCGGGGGGCGCATGTGTATCATGCGCAACCGGACGTACCTCACGCGCAGTCTAAATTGGCACGTGAACTACACGCGCCACGTCAACGCTGACTCGGCATTGCCACGATGCTCGACACTTGTCTCATTGTGATGTTGTCAAAACGACGCGTCGTTTATATGTGAAACGACGTGTCGTTTACTGTGAAATCAAAAACGACCTGTCGTTTGGGTCGTCTTCTTCCTCTAGATGGGTCGCGTCGACCCGTTTTCGACCCGGTTTGACCCATTAGTTAACCGATGCTATTTTTCATGATTTTGGGGCCCTTCCTGAATCGAAATTGATGATTTTTGTGCCCAGATCTCTTGTTTACTAGATTAAAAATTGTTTTATTGCATCAAACGTAATTAAAAACGCTTAAAACATCATTTTCTGGGGAAAACAAAGTCAGTTTCATTTCTGGAAAAAATGTTGAACCCGACATGTTTGAAGGCTTATATCTCCCTCGTTTTTCTCATCCAAATAATGTAAATTATATATCAATGGAAAGCTTGAAATGTCTAGTTTTCATTGATATAATTATTTTCAAAATAATTCGCAATGTATTGGACATTTAAAATTTGGACGAATAGGGCATCTTGAACATGTTAATGAACAGTTTCCATAAATCCATAAATTCACAGAATTCACCAAAACACACGCATTTTCATCATACTTCAACCACGAAAACAATGTTCAGATATTTATAACCCTATGCTCTGATACCAATGTAAATTATAATGCATATAATCATCATTTCATGCAAATGGTCCCATATATGGATCAAAATAGATATACTGATCATATGAAGTATATCACAAGAGAACATACCTGTGAATCCACAGATTGAATGCCTAAAAATAGAGTTTGAGTCCCAAATGCGTGGAGAGAATCAGAGAGCAAGAGAGAGAAAATTATTTCGAAATATCTTTCAACCAACAACTAAAACTTGCTCTTCTCTCAAGTTTGCAGATTATATATATTGCATGCAGACATGGGGCTGGGCTTGGCCCATATTGGGTGGCCCAGTTATTCATTCCTTCACAATCAAAAACTATAATTTTATAGATAATATAAAGACTAAAGCAGCCATGTGAGCATCTTGCTTATCTAATAACATGAACTTGCCTCATCCTTAAGGCCTATTTTTTTGCCCATTCTATTATAGGGTCATCCTCTTCCCCTCCATAATCAAAACCACATACTCTCACTAAAACTCATCTTTGTTAATGTCTCACTAGTTGGAGAGGCCAGCTATGTGAGCATCTTGCTTATCTAATTTAGAAGTCAGAGTTAACTAGTTGAAGTTTGAGAAGATTTTATTGCTTTGAAATAATAATGGTGGACAACTTGAGAATGTTACCTATTTGGTCCTTTTTATTGAACCTGTGTCAGCTTAGCTCTACTTCACTAGACAATTTAGCTCTGAGTCAATCTAATCCAAGATGGTGGTGAGACTTTAGTTTCAGCCAGTGGAACTTTTGAACTGGGTTTCTTCATCCCTGGAAATTCAAGAATTCGATACTTGAGTATGTGGTACAAATTACAATATATCGCCTTCAAAATTTGTGTGGGTGGCCAACCGGGAAAACCTCTTCAACTTTAGAGATATAAAATCATTCATATTTCTCTACTCAATAATTTAACTTTTTATGATAGTTAATTTATGACATAATATTAGAGCCTTGATCTGACTAATTAGTTAAGAATAAATTTGATCTTGTTGTCGTTATTGTTGCAAATTGTAAGGTAAAGTGGACCTGTCACGTTTTAACTCTAAAGGATTCTTATATGAGAAAACTTGTTAGAAATATTAAATAAATCATGTATTTTTACTCAATAGTTTAAATTTTTAGAATAATTAATTTTTGACATCCAAAACATTATTTGAGGAGATTTAAAATCAATGAAAATGGGTTCTTTTTCTTCTCAATGACACAACCAGCACTGTTTGGTTATCCAATATATCAAGTAGTGATCAATAATCCAATTGAACCACTTTACAATTCGGGAAATCTTGACTGTGGTGAAAAATGGACTAGATATTAAAAGACCATCTTTTGTGGCAGAGTTTTGATTATCCCTATGATACATTGTTGCTAGGAATGAACTTTGGACAGAAACTTAGTAACTGGTTTGGATATATTTCTATCATCTTGCAAAAATACAGATGATCCAGCTAAGGGAGAGGATACCCACGAGTAGTTGAATTGAAGGGATCTGTTTTAAAGATTAGAGGAGGTCATGGAATGCCTCATTTTTATGATATTCATGTCTCACCCAATCATATGTTTTCATATGATTTGAAGTGTTTGACTTTTTTTGTAAATTGTTATCATAGTCAAATTTTTTAATAATATGATCATGCATAATTATATGATAACGAAAAAAATATTCACACTGAAAGAATATTAAAATTAAACTATTGTTAATACTTTTTTTTTTTTATGTTGGACTTCGTTTTCTTAAACAAGTTGGATGTTGAACTTAACTATTTTAATTTTATGATCTGTATATAATGATAAAGTGATCTAACCTAAGCTTTTTGAATCTGTATAATTTTTATTTTTTTTAAGCTTAAGTGAAGGACTTAATTTTGATTTACTCTTTGTATAAACTTTTTTTACACTATATATCATGCATCATATAATGTATTGTTACATTATTAAATGATTTTGACCATAACAATAATTACTTAAAAAGTCAAGTTGCTTTAATGATGTGTTAACAAATTTGATTATAGTGTAAAATCTCTTTCATTGACATTAAATTTAAATTAAACTCTAAGTCTAATGATTAATGTGCAATGTTATAAAAGTAGGATCTCTTAATTAAAACATTATTATCGATTATTATGTAAGTTATTATTTATAAACATTATAAGTGTTATGCATGTGAAAGTCTAAACAAGTTAATATAAAAATTAAAATGGGATAATAAGACAAAGAGAGACTTGGAAAATTTTAAATTGCTATCACAACATTAAGTAAAATTAGCATCATGATATTTTTAAATATAATTATATTTTGGATGTAAAAAATTATAATATTTTTTTTGTAAATTCATATAAATCATTCCTTGTATTTTACAAATAATACACTTGTTTTAATATAATTAATAATGTTATATTTCTTCTTTTCTTAAATTTTGGCATTATTTTATATAATTTCAAGAAATATGAATTTAAATTACTTTTAAAAAAGAGGAAATCAGGGATGCAAGGATGCATTTCATGTTACAATTTGCTGGAATGCCTAAATCTTGCTAGAGTTAAATAAAGTGTAAACATAGCACCGTTTCTTTTTCTTTTCTCCTAAGAAGCACCGCTAAAACAAGTCATGTAACTTATGGTCAAAAAAAAAATTTAGATATTTGAGGTGAAAAATTAACAACGTCGTGACTGAGACTCAATCTAAGAACCGCGTGCGTTATGCGTTGCTCAATCATGCATCGGCAGCCATTCAGGTAAACGGTAAACGGTAGGTAAACGTACCCGACTTCTATGAAGTTTCTCTCTATTCTATCGCGGACACTGCTATTGACTAACAACAGCTTTTGATGGCAAAAATCTTTTACATGAACCAATAAAACTTTACACATTACTATTAGTATTTAATGATGTATCAAATTAATGAGAAAAATAATGCGGTAATGAGCCATATTTGTCGGTCTAGTTTATATAAATAATGTAAACTAAGTGTATAGAAATAATTTCCATCAGACAATGCACTCTATCATGGTTCAACATAAACTCGTTAGTATTTTGATTTTTGTGCATCGTCCCCGACGCCTACTTGTTTCCCCTTCTATTATAGGGTCATCCTCTTCCCCTCAATAAACAAAACCACATACTCTCACCTAAACCCATCTTTGCTGATGTCTTAACAGTTGGAGAGGCCAGCCATGTGAGCATCTTGCTTAGGTAAAATTGAAGTCAAAGGAAACTAGTTGAAGTTTGAGAAGAATTCATTGCTTCGAAAAAATAATGGCGAACAACTTGAGAATATTATTTATTTGGTCTATTTTATTGTCCGATATGGGAACCTCCACTTCACTAGACATTTTAGCTCTCAATCAATCTATCCAAGATGGTGAAACTCTAGTTTCAGCTGGTGGAACTTTTGAATTGGGTTTCTTCAGCCCTGGAAATTCAACAAGCCGATACTTCGGAATATGGTACAGGAATTTATCCCCTTCAACAGTCGTGTGGGTGGCCAACCGAGAAACACCTCTCCAGAATATTTCAGGAGTTTTGCAACTCAATGAAAAAGGGGGTTCTTTCTGCTTCTCAATGGTGCAATCAGCATTATTTGGTCATCCAATATATCAAGCAAAGCAGTGAGTAGTCCAATCGCACAGCTCTTAGACTCAGGAAATCTTGTGGTGAAAAATGGACAGGATACTAACAAGGACCACTTTTTGTGGCAGAGTTTTGATTATCCTTGTGACACATTGCTGCCAGGAATGAAGCTTGGATGGAACTCAGTAAGTGGTCTAGATAGATTTATTTCATCTTGGAAAAGTGCAGATGATCCAGCTAAGGGAGAGTATTTCTATAAAAGTTGACCATAGAGGATATCCACAGTTAGTTCTATTGGAGAGATCTAATATACAGACTAGAATAGGGTCATGGAATGGCCTTGCTTTTACGGGATATCCAAGTTATCGATTCAAAAGTATATATAGATATGTATTTGTGTTGAATGAAAAAGAGGTGTATTTTGGGTTCGAACTTGTTAATAGCTCGACTGTCTCCATAGTTAAACTGAACCCTTCAGGCATGAACCAGCGTTTCTTGTGGACAAGTCAAACAAGCACCCGGAGTGTTTTCGCAACAGCGGGGTCAGGGCAATGTGAAAGTTATGCCATGTGTGGGGCATATTCCATATGCAAAACGGATGGTAACGCTCCGAATTGTGAATGCCTGAAAGGATTTGTGCCCAAGTTTCCTGAACAATGGAATATGTCATATTGGTCTAATGGTTGTGTTCGAAAGACAACATTGAATTGTAATATTAAATACGGCTTCTGGAGATACACAACAATGAAATTGCCAGATACATCTTCTGCATGGTATAGTAAGACCATGAACCTTGAGGAATGTCAGAAGTCATGTCTAAAAAACTGTTCCTGTAAATCATATGCAAATTTGGACATCCGTAGTGGAGGAAGTGGCTGTCTACTTTGGTTTGACGATCTAATTGACATGATGCAATTCTCTGAAGGGGGACAAGACCTTCATCTCAAAGTCCCTGCATCAGAGCTAGGTACTCATTTGTTTTTCTCCATTTCCCTTTCCTTTTTGGTATTTGGTTGATTATACTGCATTATTGTAAGGGAAGCGGGTGGAGTGGAGGTAAGGCAGTGAGAACTTCCAAGGTGAGTTCGGCCGAGAATATTTTGGAATTGCAGTTTGAAAGGCCATGCTCAAGTGGAGATCAAAGTAATTAAAACAGAGATAAAAGGGTTACAATATTTTGCTAACTCACTACCAAGGAATTAGTAGTGATGCTTGTTAATTGTTATGTGACTTTTATTTTCTAACTTATTTCCATCTTTCTTACACAGTAGGGGCTAAAATAAATAGATTACCTTTCTCTAAATTCTCCGTCATTCTAAAGAAATTATACACAGATGTCGTCTTCAATTGAGCTGTTGTAATAAAAGTTGGTGATTAATCATGCTTTGCATCTATCAGACCATGTTGCGGATAATGGGCATGGAAACAAGGAGAAGAAGTTGGTAGGAATCACAGTTGGCGTGACTATTTTCGTTTTAACTACATGTGCCTGCATAAGGTTACTTAAAAAGAGAGGTAATGTAACATCTAATATATGATAATGAGCAAGCACTAGAAAAAAAGGGAAAAAACTGCTCATGTTCAGTCATAGTGCTTATTTACTGTTATATTCCAATCAATCAGGGGTAGGAAGAATAATTTACAGGAAGCATTACAAAAATAAACTGAGGAAGGAAGACATTGATATGCACACATTTGATTTCTCAATCATAGCTAAAGCCACTGAAAATTTTTCAAGCAATAACAAACTAGGAGAAGGTGGCTTTGGACCAGTATATAAGGTAATATGAAAAACCAATCAAGAATTTCTATTTTCCTTAAAAAATTTCTAACTATTGTAGATGAGAATTTTCAGGGCACATTGACAGATGGGCAAGAGTTAGCTGTGAAAAGGCTTTCAAAGAAGTCTGGACAAGGGTTGGAGGAGTTCAAAAATGAAGTGGAATTGATTGCCAAACTTCAGCACCGCAATCTTGTGAAGCTGCTTGGTTGCTACATTCATGGAGAAGAAAAAATGTTGATCTATGAATACATGCCAAATAAAAGCTTGGATAAATTTATTTTTGGTTCGAGCCTTCACAATAAACATTACATATGTGGCAATCTTCTTAATTCTTATATATAGTTTGTTAAATTTTTAGACTACAAGTGGTATGCTAACCATGTATGTGTGATTGACTAGATGAAACTGCAAAGAAGTTACTAGATTGGCTTAAGCGATTTAGCATTATTGGTGGCATTGCTCGAGGACTTATTTATCTTCATCAAGACTCTAGATTAAGGATTATTCATAGAGATCTAAAAAACCAGCAATGTTCTACTAGATGCAAATTTGGACCCGAAAATATCAGATTTTGGCTTGGCTCGAACATTCTTGGAAGATCAAGTTGAAGCAAACACAAATAAGGTGGCTGGAACATAGTAAGTTAGTTTCTATCTGGTTATGGTTTTTGGGATTGCATTTTCACTTATTTTACTTTGAAAATTGTACTTTCAGTGGTTACATGCCTCCCGAGTATGCTGTGCATGGGCATTTTCTCAGTGAAATCAGATGTCTTCAGTTATGGTGTGATAGTACTAGAGATAGTAAGTGGGAAAAAGAACAGGGAATTTTCAGACCCAAAACACCACCTTAATCTTCTTGGACATGTAAGCATAATGACTTGACTACCTAGTTGATTAATCAAAATTGAATTGCTTACAACTCACTAATTTGATTGCCACGATTTTAGGCATGGCGGCTATGGACTGAAGGGAGTCCACTAGAACTATTAGATGAATTTTTATGGGGAAGATGCAGCCCTTCTGAAGTCATAAGATGCATACAAGTGGGCCTGTTATGTGTGCAACAAAGACCAGAAGATAGGCCAGACATGTCATCAGCGGTTCTAATGCTGAATGGTGAGAAATTACTGCCCAAGCCAAAGGTTCCTGGATTTTACATCGAAAGAGACATTGCACCTAGAGCATATTCTTTGTCTGCAAATAACCAACTATTCTCACCAAATGAAATTTCCATCACGGAGTTAGATGCAAGATAGAAATTGAAGGCAAGCAAATGACAGGGATTCCCTTTCCATTATAGGATAAAAAAGGTTATTCGAGCATACATAATTATTATCAATGGACTATTTTTTTTACTTACTTGATTCAGTATATTTGATGTATCAGCCCTTATTTTATCTCTATTCACACGTATGTTTGTACAATTGTCTAATTGGTCATCTTTCAATAGCAAAATTATGTTGACCAAGACGGAGGTGATTGTGTGAACCAAAGCTCTCTTATTCATGTTGATGATTCCTAGTATTGTGCTGCATTGCCTAATTCTGCTGATGACTGAGATGATAAAAACTGGTTATTTTATTACTTAATTTTGCTTTCTACGAAACCTGTTAATTTCATTAACAAGAAGATAAAAAAGGAGCATTGACAAGATGTTATTTGTTTCCCAGTCAAGAAAACCCAGTGAACAAAATATCGCCAATAAGAGGAAGCTAGCTTGTAATTGATAGCGCTAATTGCTTGTGCTTGCAAATTTAAACTCTTATGAAAAGCCACATGCTGACTTTTGTTTTTGTAGTTCAATACTTCCCCGGTAATAAATTAAGATGCATTCACAGATGCAACAAATTGACCATACAACATCATTGAGAAACCTGGGACTTCCTTGGATTTGTCAATTTAGAGACTAATGCACCTCTCTTCTTTCACAATTGGCTGGAGGTGCAAGATTTTATAAATATACAAACAGCTGTATCCTCATGAATATGACTTCAAATTAATGTGAGATGAGTTCAAAATGTCAAAGAAAAATGTTAGGACTATTGTAATGTCTTGAGATGTAAGCAACGAAATAAAAAGCCCTTCTTATTATAAGAATTATTAACATATAATTGGAAAGGCAAAGGAGAATACCAGAGAGTTCTCTTCCAGGTTGGGCTACTTCTAATTTGAATTATTTTTCTTTTTCAATAAAATTTTGTTGTGAACTTGAACTAATAATCATTAAACATGACGACCGGGTTAGCTTGTTTACTTGTTAAACAAGCTATTGAAGATTTGAAGTTGTTTACTCAACTACTCTAAAAAAAAAATCTGTCAGGGGCAATTAAGCTTGACTTGAGACAGAAAACTCTTTTTTTCTTTTTTCTTTTCTTCTGGAATACTACTAATTATCATATACTACTAATTAAAGATATCATCACAGGGACATATTTAATTTGTGTGGTTAATACTGCTTAGTCCTATAAATATATATATTACTTGTCTCAAGGTTCAATTATTTCAAAAACTTGAGCTAATTGATAGATGTCTATGAATAGTTTTATATCTTTGACATGCTTCATCATACACGAACTCTTTAGGTTAGAAGCGTGAAAAATGTACAGGCTCATTTTACCATATGCTGACATTCAAATGGGGCTGTAAGGATCGAATTTTTCATTTGGTCATACAGGTTATGATACCATATTATAAACCAATTATCTCAAAAACTTAAGTTATTAGAAGCCTATGAATGATTTTATCTCTCTAAAGATACATAAATAATTTTAAGTTCAAATTGTTTGAGAAAAAAGTAGAGTTAACTAAGGTTTGTGCATCATCCTTAACAGGAGAAAAAACAAGGGACTTTTGACTTGAAATTTTATGTTTCTACTGACATTTGACTGGATTTGATGTGATGGCATTGAATTATATCATATATTGTAATAAACTAACAATAAGAGCAGACTTTGACTAATTCATATGAATCAAAGCAATGTGGCTCCTTTTCCAATGGATAGGACTTTTCTCTTGTTTTGATAGAATTCTCAGGATTGTAAGAGGAATCCAATCCCTTTCTGTAAATTGGTAGAACTTGGACCAATCCCTAGACCATAACTAAAGGGATAGAAAGCTACAACGTGCTATTTGTGGGCTTCCTCTTATTCTTCAGACCCTACTTCAATACACTAGAAACCATTGTTTCAGGACAATCCATCAAAGATAGTGAGACACTAATGTCACCAAAAGGAAATTTTGAAGCTGGATTCACTAGCATTGGAAATTCAAATTGCCAATATTTAGGTATATGGTACAAGAATCTTTCTCCAAGAACAGTTGTATATGTAGCAAATAGAGTCACCCCAATAGGAAACTCAGGAGTTTTCTAAGTCACTAATGGAGGAAACCTTGTTATTCTTAATGGCACGAGTGCTACAGTTTGGTCCTCTAATACATTAGTATCTGTAAAGTAGCTAGTTGTGCAGCTCTTAGAATCTGGAAACCTTGTTGTGAAGGATGGAAAGTTGGAAACAATCCAGCTAACCTGTTGTGGGAGAGCTTTAATCATCCCACTAACACCATGCTCCCAAGGCAAAAAGTTCAAACTAATTTAGTAACTGGTCAGCATATTGCTCTAACATGTTAGAGAAACACAAATGATCCTGCTCGAGGTGAGTATTTAGTGTATATAGATCCTCATGGCCTTCCTCAATTTATTATGAAAAAAGATTCGAAATTATTGTTCATAGAGGGTCTATGGAATGGCCTACTTTTCTCTAGGACTCCTTGGGAGAGGTTGTTGAAGTTTTAGAATTACTCTTTTGTGTTAACTAAAGATGAAGTCTCTTATCAATATGATCTCTTCAAGAGTTGAGTCATCACTAGATACATGCTTAGTCCATTAGGCCTTGGTCAACGTATTACATGATCAGATCAAAAAATAAGCTTGGAACGTTTTCTCTGCTGGTCCAGCAGAGCAGTGTGATTATTATGGTTTTTGTGGTGCAAATTCTATATGCAATATTAGCAACTCTCCAATTTATGCATGCATGGAAGGCATCATCCCCAAAAATGAAGAAAAATAGAGATCATCAGATTGGTCAGATGGGTATATTAGAAGAACACATCTAAGTTGTGACAGTGAGGATGGCTTTCTAGAGTACACAGGAATGCAATTGCCAGATACATCTTCCTCCTAGTTTGTAAGAATATGAGCTTGGAGGAATGTAAGAACTTTTGCTTGAAAATTTGTTCTTGCACATCATATACAAATTTGGATATCAGAAATGGTGGAAGTGGCTGTTTGCTTTCGTTTGACAACACTATAGATTGCAGAAAACACATCTCACGAGGACAACACCTCTACATAAGGCTGGTGGCTTCAGAACTAGCTACTTTTACTCCAATTCCAAGTTCGTCGTTTTCTGATTTTTGCTTTTTTTGTTCAAATATACAAGGAAAAATATATTAAACTTGCTCGACATGACATTTACAATAAAAAGCCACACTTAATAATGGAACCTGAAGGGCATATTTAAGATGGTTGTTTTGAAATTTTATCCTTATAAAAGATAGCAGATCAAGAAAAAGTGATATCAAATAATGAATTATGTTGTGGAGGACATTCTCAGGGTCACCATAATACTAAGACAATTAACATAGAAGGTGGTTCTTGTAGTTCAAAATGAATGCATTACCCGTATTCTGCCCAAACTGGAAGTAGAAGAAATTAGCTTTGCTATGTTTTGAAGCATATAATTGTAGTCAGCTTCCACAACAAAGTTGTGATAAAAGATGTTTTATATATTATTGTTTTTAGTTCCTAAGCAGCTGGAAGTTGCTTATGTGTTGACTTGACTTACAGTGTTCTTTTCATCTCAGGTAATTTTAGGAGAAACCAAAAATCAGACAAGAAAAAACTAGTAGGGATCTTGGTTGGAATTGGGACATTCATCATGAGTATCATAGTACTTGGACTTTTCATTTGTGTGCGGAGGAAGAAACTTGGGAAGCTAGGTGAATTTTGAGAGATTTCAAGCTTGACTTTTGTTCATCTATTGTAATACAAATAACAATTATTAGATATTCAATTGCAACTAATCTTTTTTTAGTGTATTTTGGATTTTTTAGTAAGTTTTCTTTTATATATTATAACGTTTAAAATATACGGTCAATCATAAGTCATCTACCATTTCAGGGAGGGAAACGACAACTAACCATGAGGATCACACTGAAAAATATGAGAAGGAAGATATTGACCTATCGATATTTGATTTTGCAACCATAGCTAATGCCACCAATCACTTCTCCTTTTAATAAGAAATTGGGAGAAGGTGGATATGGACCAGTTTACAAGGTGACGTGATTATATTTTGTTCCCTCTATCTATGCTTGTTTATTAAATATGCTTCAACGAAAGCAAACATAAAAGCAATAGTACAATTTGATTACTTGATAGCAATTTCAGCAGTTAAATCCAATCAAAAAGGGAAGGCCCATAGATCAGTCTGGGTAAGAAGCAAAACATCAGGGCAAAGGATCAAGGAACTATAACCCAAAGTAAAAACCTGAGCAACAGTTTCAAGAGAAGTCACCAAACCTAAGGGTGCTTCACCTGATGCATTTTATTTTCCTTGGCCCATTGTATTTTATTGAAAGGTCGTTGTCCTTATACATCGGCATATTGTTTTCTAGGCCTTTAGCCTGACACATATTACAACTTTAGATACATGCATATTATTTTCCTTATTGATGATTTAAATTCTGAATGTCTACTATTCAGCCCATCATACTTTTAAATTTTGAGTGTCTGTTATTTGGCCCATCGCACTTTTTAAATTTTAGGAGTCTGCTGTTTAGCCCATTGCACTTTTTAAATTTCGGGTGTCTGTTGTTCAGCCCATCGTACTTTTAAATTTCGGGGGTCTGTTGTTCGGCCAATCGCACTTTTAAATTATGAGTGTCTGTTATTCGGCTCATCACAATTTTAAATTCTAATTGTCTATTTTTCAGCCCATCACACTTTTAAATTTCAGGTGTCTGTTGTTCGGCTTATCGTAATTTTAAATTCTGGATGTCTGTTGTTCAACCCATCACACTTCTAAATTTCGGGTATGTGTTGTTAAGCCTATCTCACTTTTAAATTTCAGGTGTCTATTGTTCGACCCATTGCAATTTTAAATTTTGGGTGCCTGTTGTTCAGCCCATCGCATTTTTAGTTTCAAGTAATCCGTTGATCGGACAAAATACATGTTTTCTTTCCTTACTCATTCCTCACTATGTTAAGAATGATAAATTACAATTTTTCATTCTTCTTAGCAAAGAATAAGTAAAGAAGGGCAACTATGAATATCATATTTTGTCCAGTCCTTTTAATGTTAGTTTTATTTAATTACAATTAAATCTATGTTAATCCTAACAAATAATAATAAAATAAAAAAATAACGAGATAAAAATAATAACTAAATTCAATAATTGAGGTTGAGGGAGATTTAATCAGGAGAAGTAATAAAGATAGAATAAGAAGGAGAAGGAGAAAAATTTAATTTGAATTGAGATAGGAGATCATATAATATCTTTTAAGATAACCTCTAACTAAATAAATGGGCTCTATATAAAGAGAAGAGAAAAATCTGAGGGAGAGATTAGAGCAAAAAGAGAGTACTCAGATACAATTAGAGCAAACACACAATTGGCAAGAGGGGGGAGAGTATTTATACTACTTAAGAAACAAGAAATACGTGGAGAAGAGGAGGTCACGACCCACAGAGCATTACACCTTAGGTCCTCTATGTGTGTTTTCAATAAGAAGGTATGTCACTCTTCCTTTGTTACTTCATCATAATTCATAATCAGAAGAGTAAGAGCCATTCAATTGGAAAACCATAGTTTTTATCCACTTTTTAGGAACTCGAAACAATATCATCTTCTTGTTTTTTTTTAAGCTTTCAAATATTTTAAATTATGTGTCCTTTATGCCGTTACTGTCTTTTATGATTAATTGTTCATGGATGTCTGTTTTGTAGTTAAACGTGCCAATATTCCTTTGTTTGATACATAGCTATGGATTTGGACTTATGAACCATTCTATGTTAATGCTAATAAATTGAGAAATTTTTATTTCTTTTATCAAATATAACTCTCCATGTATGATATATGTTTATCATCTAGTTGGATTGATTCTGTTAATGTTATTGGATAATTTGAATTGATTAGAAGAAGCATTTGATTTATGTTTGAATGCATTTGTGTTATCTACATAAGCCTAGCAACAGGTGAAAGTGAATATATATAATCTCTCTTGCTCCCAAACATAATATCATGCTTGAAAAAAATCTCTCCTAACCATGGGTTTAAGTGATAAAATGTGTAATATAAAGAATATATATGTCTCATACTTGGTGTTAAAATAGTTTATCTTCTGTATGCATATGATATAAATTTTTCTTTGTTCTCGTTCTTAAGTCATATAGCATATTCAAATTTTCTTTTAAAAGAATAATAAAGTTTGTAATATGTATATTAATTTGATTTGAAAAAATAATTTTATAAGAATTAATGTTGCCGTGATGGTTCTTTAATCTTAAAATAAATTTAATCATAATAATTCAAATATTTGTTGATGTGATCTACTTTGATCATTTAATTTGACTTATCCTATCTATTTGGTTGCGTTTGAGTTTTATCTTGATATGCCACTTGATTGCCTAGGATAAAATTTCAAATTTGAATTGGTTATATCTATCGTAATCCTTAATTTTAATGAATTTAAAAAAAAATAAAAATTTTTCATAATTATTATTTATGAGTCATTTTAGTTGCGACAGCTTGTTTGATTTGGAGAAATAATTACTTGGGATTAATGTTCCTGTGACGACTCCTTAATAAAATTTTCATCGTATTTAAAAAATAATTAATTGAGATAAATGTTGCTGTGATAGCTGAATCTTAAAAGAAAAACCTCAACATCAATATTACTGTGACGACTCTCTGATAAATTTTTTTAAAATTAACTAATTATTTTATTAAATCCACTAATCTACAATTATTTTCTAGATGAATTATGTGAGTTTTAATTCCCCACTTTGGAGATACGTAGACACTTTTGGTAAACCCAACCTAAATAAAATAATTTTTGGTTTGTCAAGATTTTAAAATATATTTTTAATCAAATTGGTAAAATAATTTATTCTTTCTTTGATTTGTAAATGAATGTTTATTTCTTTCATTTCAAATTTATAAACATTTTAATTTATTGTTTAATTTTTTAATTTTTAGGAGTAAATTAAACGTTATTAAGGTTATTAATAATTTATATAATTAATTTAGGGTGACCATCTTAAGATGGATGTATGCAGTTAGATTAAGTTCCTGCCATTCCCTTTACATAAATAGACTCCCAAATCTAATTTAGTTTTATGATCAGTTTTCTCTTAAAGGATTTTTCTAATTATTTTCTCTAATAAATAAAAATTGATGACTACTCTATTTTTCTATCAATTTATCTTGCCATTTTCGTTGCGACACTTGCCGGAGACGGTCGTAACAAATATCAATAACAACCCTGTCTGTGCATGCTTGAAATGATTTGCACCCAAAAATCCAGAAGAATGGAATATCTCATATTCGTCCAACGGCTGCATTCGGAGCATTCAATTGGATTTTAATAGTAATGATGGTTTCCTGAAGTACACGGGCATGAAGTTGCCAGACACGTCTTCTTCCTGGTATATATATAGTAAGACCATGGGCCTTATGGAATGCCGGCAATCTTGTCTTGAAAACTGTTCCTGTACAGCATATGCAAATTTGGATATCCGGGGTGGAGGAAGTGGCTGCTTACTTTGGTTTGATGGTCTGGTTGACATGAGGCAATTCCCTCAAGGCGGACAAGAACTTTATGTACGAGTTCAAGCTTCAGAGCTAGGTAGTGAAATTTTGTTTCTTAAATTCTTGGTCCTTTTTGTTGTATGTTTTACCATCCTTTTTTTTGTCCTAATATATCGCTGTGAAAAAGAAGAGGTGGGCCGTGGATCATGTGGAAAAGGAGGGATTCAGAGAGCAGGAAGAATAAAAACTTCTATGGTGGCATCAAAACAGTTCAGATTGCAGTTTCAAATTCAAAGCGCAGGGGGAAACTGTACTATATAAACAATAATATAATTGATTACTAGGATTACTAAGACGGTCGAAAATGTCTGCAAGGACAATATAAAATAGGGCTTAGAAATGTTTTTCCACTACGCTTCCCTAATCCATTTCGTTTTTCTCATGAAATAAAGGCCAAGTTAGATCTTTCTCTGAAATTTTCTTTCTCATCGGAGTCTAAAGAGCATTAAGTCACGACTGTAATAGCTTTAATTGAGATGTTGTGCTCAGATATGCTTTTAGCCATGCTCTTTTTTTTTTCAGATACTGCTGCAGACCATGGGCATGGGAACTTCACCAAGAAGAAGCTAATAGGAATAGCAGTTGCGTCCACAATATTAGTCATGGGTTTGATAATTCTTGGATGTACAACAGCCACATTGAAAAGGAAATTTCAAAATTCAGGTACATTTTGTCATGCTAGAATTTGCAAATATTTTAAGATATGATTGTAGATAGGCACCCAAATATAGGGAATGAAAGAAAATAAGGACAATTTTTTGTCGTTGTAATTAATTTTCTTGATATTGTTATCTTGACCATTTCGGTGATGGCGAGAATATTTTATTGGAAGCATTTACAAAAATAAACAGAGGAAGGAAGACACAGATCTTTCAACATTTGATTTGTCAATAATAGGTAAAGCCACTGATAGTTTTTCAAGCAGAAATAAACTGGGGGAAGGTGGATTTGGACCAATGAACAAGGTAATATAGCCATATGCAACAAATATTTCAATTTTCTCAGTAAAATTTTTTGTAGTATTTCAAATGATGATTTTCAGGGTACATGGATTGATGGGCAAGAGGTAGCTGTAAAAAGGCACTCAACAAAGTCTGGTCAAGGTTTGGAGGAGTTTAAAAATGAAGTTGTGTTGATTGCCAAACTTCAGCACTGTAATTTTGTGAAACTTCTTTGTTGCTGCATTCAAGGAGGGGAAAAAATGTTGATCTACAAGTACATGCCTAACAAGGGCTTGTACTACTTCATCTTTGGTTTGTGCCTTTGAAGTTTACACTCAAACATCTGTGGCAATCTGTATATGATTATCTTCAAAGCTTGTTGAGTAAGGAAATGGCATACTAAACATGTAACTGAAATTGAACAGATGAAACTAGAAACAAGCTCTTGGTTTGGCTTCAACGATTCCACATTATCGGTGGCATTGCTCGAAGGCTTCTCTATCTTCATCAAGATTTGAGACTGAGAATTATCCACAGACATCTTAAAACCAGCAATACCCTACTAGATGCCCATATGAATCCAAAAATTTCAGACTTTGGCCTAGCTCAGACTTTTGGGGGAGATCAAATTGAAGCCAACACAAACAAGATGGTTGGAAACATAGTAAGTTATCTTCTAGTTGTACTTGGTGTATGGTTAATGTGCAATTTTTTGGATTTATTCCTCAACAAATATTACTTTCAGTGGTTACATGCCTCCAGAGTATGATGTGCATGGTCATTTCTCAATTAAATCAGATGTATTTAGTTTTGGTGTAATAGTACTAGAGATATTCAGTGGGAAGAAGAATATGGGATTTTCTGACCCAGAAAACTGCCTTAATCTTCTTGGACATGTAAGCACAAAGATTATCCACTTTACTATCTAGTTAAATAGTCAAATCAGAATATATTCAAAATAAGTGACTTTTAATATCCCTGGCTTTAGGCATGGAGACTCTGGACTGAAGAGAGGCCATTGGAACTGATAGATAAACACTTCAGTGAAAGATGCACTCCTTCTAAAGTCATACGATGCGTACACGTGGGCTTGTTATGTGTCCAACAAAAACCTGAAGATAGGCCGGACATGTCCTCTGTGGTTCTTATGTTGAATGGTGAGAAATTGTTGGCCTGGCCAAAGGTTCCTGGATTTTACACTGGAAGGGGTTTACCTAGAGCAGATTCTTCATGTAGAATATGCTATGAATTCTACCCAAATGAGATGTCCCATACAACGTTTGAGGCAAGATAGAACATGAAGACTCAATCAAATTAAGAGTTTTTTACTTGATCAGGAGAGCAAATGATTTACCTGCCAGTACATGATATGATAGAAAATTTGAGCATACAGAACTTGTGAACTGAATTATCTCATATTTCTACTGATCTATTACTTAATTGATCCAGTATATGTATTTGATGCTGTGATCCTGTGTCTCATCTGTGTCCCATTTATCGGTGTGATAATACCGTTATTCTCTGTTGTTTGAAAAGTTTCAGTCACAGTCCTTATTGAATGAGTGCTCTTATAAATGACTGCAAGCTTTAGTCAAAGTCATACTTCTCCACATTTTTACTATAGAATAGAGTGATATTTGCCTTTTAATTTTGCCATGAATAACTCCTGTATCCATTGACAGTATATCAAACTTGCTTATATGTGCATTTTTTTCACTCACACTAGATAAATTTTCATAAAGACAGGAATCCAATTGATATAATATGAGCTGCAAAAGTAAATCAGTTTTTACCACTACATATTTTTTGCAATTTTAGTGCATATATATTACTTCATAAATCATGTTCACTGACATTTAAGATTCTTTCATGAAGAGGCCAAATGAATAAAGACGACTATAATGTATAAAAATAAAGAATTTGATGACTGTTCTGGTATGTTACATGAAAACGTACAAATCTGTATTTCTGTCCTTGCTTTTGAAAATTTTATATATTCTGATCAAGTGATCAAAATCTCATCCCTCATTGCCTATGTTCTTATAATTAATCTATATTTCAGCTCTAGGTGATAGTGAAAAATGATTAATGAATTTTTACTAGCAAGTAACTTCACAATGCCTCCAGTTTGGCGGCTGCTTCTATTGATACTAAGTTCAAAAGACTTGTTAATGTCACTTCCTTTTCAATGGTGGGGAAGTCTTAACAAAGGCTCAAGAGTCAAAACAATCCTTTTCAAGCTAAGTGTGTGAAAGGATATTCCAAGCTAAGAGCCATCAATACGGCACGACATAGTTGTCGTCAATTGACATTTCTCGAGTAGTTGGATTGCTTTAGAGCGCAGAAAAGTGATGAGTTCAGAAGTCAGACAAATTCCAGCCACGCAGTTCTGGATATAAGCACCCTTGTTTGCATGGTGCCATCATAGCATCAGTAATTGGAGGTGTTATTTTCTACAGGTGGAACTTCCCCAGCAGGTTCACGTTAACCCAGACAAATTCTGTCCAATATTCTCAAGATACTTCTACTTCTGGCTCTGATATGCCTTCTCTTATCAAATTTAACAGATTAAATAAAACTGCCAAGCACATTTTGCTGGCATGACTATTCAGTACCAATTTATTAATAGCATTACTCTTGCAGTTGTTAAATTGACTCGTATATGCTTACACATTCATAAGCACATCCATCACTCACCCGAAGGAGAAATCACTAGGTTCATAAATGACCTAAAAACACTAGGTTTTTATTTTGTGTGCTCTCCTCTTGTTTTAACATATAATTCAACAAAATTCATGCACAACAAAAGCTTGGACTACTTATTTTTTGGTTTAAACCCTTTCAGATTACAATTCAAAATCTATGTGGCAATCTTATTTCTTATTCGTAGTTTGACGGGATTAAAGTATAAATCTAGACTCAAATTGTTGGATTGGCTAAGCATTTCAACATTATCACAGTAATTGCTTGAGGACTTCTTTTTCTTCGTCAACACATACTCCGGACTGTGGATTATTCGTAGAGATATACAAATTAGAAATATTATAACATGAGGTGCAAATTTGAATCCAAAAATATCAAAGTTTGGTTTGGCTCATGCATTCTTGGGAGATCAAGTTGAGGCAAACACGAACAAGGTGGCTACTTAAGTTGGGACATACCCAACCACTTATACACCAAAATAGATCTTAAACTATACACACGGACATGGAAGCATATTCTTACACATCGATCAGAAGACCCCCACCTACACTCAGGAATTTAATTTCTTCAGAGTAACGTCTGCAGTTCATGGCCCATTTATGAATGAAAAACTATGAAAAAAGAAAGAAGGATGAAAAATATGCCTATTTATGTATGGGCTTCATATGTCAGTTAAATTAACCACCTTGTTATGAAAAACCTAGAAGAAAAAAGAAAGAATGAAACTCACTTGAAAATTATTTGCATTTTTAATAATGCTACTCATGAGATACGTCTTCACAGAAATTAAAAAGAAAAAAAACTGCCTTAGCAGGTTATTGGATTATTCACGGTTTATCGAATCAATGACCTGCAAAGACAGTTGTAATTTTTTGTTGCAGGTGTGTTTTGTGAGTAGAATTACATAGGTACCCATTCAAGAAAACTTCTATGCAGTTTTCTTTGTAAAGGAATTCTATCTAATGTTGTCATATGTTAATCTCTATGTTATTCTTAGTACTAAAAGAGAACAAAGCATCTGGTTTAACAATTTTCTCCTGTCCTAACTTTCTGTGTTGATAAGTGACACAGATACACTATGGGGTTTTATTTTTTTGGTGGAGAAAATAGACGCAATTTCGGACTTAAAGTAGTGGTTATGTAAAATTATCCCGTGATATGATGTTTAATTTCTATACTTTTTTTCTTTTCATTCCTGAGAGCTACTTAGCACTAAATAGAAGTTTGCCCTGAGCAGTGGTGGATCAATAATATTCGCTGAATGGGTGCAACATTTGTACTATACTATAGAAAAATATCAAATATTTAATGTGTCACACATGTAATATTCAATTATTAAAAGTACATCTATATATTACAATTGCGTGTCACCTGTCTTCCTATTTTAATTGGAAACTAATAATGTTTATTCTCTTTTATTAAAAAATTATTCATTATTAACACTTTAAAAATAAATATAGTCACAATTAGTTCCATGTTCTAATAAAACAATATAGTTTTCAAATAAAATGCTTAATATTGAAAACCAATTACATCATATGCTCTGAAAAGCTATGAACTAAGATTTAAATATATAGCTAAAACTAACATTTTTAATCAGAACAAAATTTGTGATGTCTTACATCAATAATATATATATAGAGAGAGGATGAGAATCTACTTATATTAAGTGTAAGTCTTGACATACTCTATTTTATAACTGTTTATGAACATTGAATCTTGTTAATCCAACCATTGAATTGAAATTTTTTATGAAATAGATCAAGTTTATAAAATTTTATACAATTTAAAAACTAGTTAATACTCCATCGCATGACTTTAGTTTAATGTATAATGTATTTTTTGAAATATAAGTAAATATTTATTATTAGTATGTGTGTCTATTGGGTTAAGTTAATCTACAAACCAGCGAGTTTTGACCTAACTCAATTCATAATTGAAGGGTTAGATTGGATTTATGAGTTGGGTTTAAAAATTCTCAACTCATTAATGATAGGTTGCATTGCAAGTTGAGAAAATTTCAACCCACTCAACCCAACCTAACCCGTCTTTTTAAAAATAAAAAATTATGTAATTTTTTAATATGCAAGCTTCTAAACTTAATGTTTTTTCTTTTTTCATATATCAATTTTTATGTGACTTATTGTATTTAACTTTTAAGACATATGTTAATACTTCTTATGTTTAAGATTAGGATTTGTTATGTTATTTTATGACTTGTGATTTATTATATTTGACTTTTAGTTTATTTGAGACTTTGTATGTCATCTTTTGTTGAAATTTATTAAGTCATTTATTATGATGCGTGATGAATTTTTAATTTCGTATGAATTGTGACATTTATTTTTGTAGATGAAACTTTTTTTAAAGCATGTCGGACCCATGAATTTAACCTAACCTAACCCAATGCTTTGATAAGTCGGTTGAGTGCAAAATCACCCCAAACCCAACCCAACGCAACCCACAGACACTCCTAATTATTAGATTACATACATATATTCAATTTATCTTAAATTTAAAATGCACAATCATCAAGATAATATCATATGATTCAACGGTTAAAAAAAAATTAAAAAAAATAAATTTACATCGTAAGACTTAAGCAAATATCAACCACAAAAAATAAATTTATGATTAAGGAGATGTGTATTCTGTCTTGGTTATTTGGGTTCAAACTCAATACCTAGGGTTATGTTTGAAAGTTTTGAAAGAAATGAAAAGAAAAGAAAATTAAAGAAAATGAAGGGAAGATAATGAAGTAGAATGAGAAGTTAATTAATAAGTCCTCTTTCTTTATTTAAAGTTTTTATATCCTTCAAAATCTTTCAAATAAAGAGAACATCATATTGTTCATAAAAATTAATAAGAATGTTTTTGAGAATGACCTAAAAATACTAATTCCTTTGTCTCTTTTTATAAAACGTATAAATAAGAGAAAGACTTATTAAAAATTTTAGTCTCTTTTCATTTTTCCTTTTAAATTTTCCATCCACACATATTTTAAGAAAATTAATTTTTTGAAACATACATTGAAAGTGCCTCTTTAAAATTATCTAAGGAATAACTTAGTCTTTCATTGACATAATAACTAACCCAAAGTTGTTCTTATTGTAGAATCAAAAAATATCAGTCATGCAAATGACTAGTTATGAGAACAAATTTATTAAAAATTTGCAACGAGGGCAATACAATAAATTCATTGCATATCGTGTGGAAAATTTTTAAGCTAAGTGGGGGCATTTGCCCTCCCGTCAACCAACGTGCATAGGCCCGTCTCCAAGTCCGAGTCAATCTGCTTGGGTTAGGGGGGACCTTTGAACTGAGATGTTGATACTTGTAAATTTTCCTACAAGGTACGCAATCTACTGGAACTCAATTAGTAGCAAGGTTTTGTCTGACCAATATCCTATGATCAGAAAAAAAAAAAAACAAAAAACAAATTGGCACTACTTGTCAAACGTTGCCATTGACTTGCGACGCCATTTTGATTGATGACAATGGACACCAATATGGTTAGACTTAAACTCGTTTATTCTAAAAGGAGCCATCAAGCATTATAACAGTTTTGTGCCTCAGCCCTCGTCCCATTTTGCTCATATTCCATTATACATTACACATACGGATATAATATGAGACAATGAGAATATAACATGCAAAATTATTATAGAGTTTAAATTTGATCCACTGTTAGTTTAAATTGAATCTGAACCACTTTTTTTTTTGTTTATGCTTAAGTCAAGTATTTAATTTTGATTTATTATTTGTATAAACTTTTTTTTCATTATATTATCATCAAATAATATATTGCTACATCATTAAATGATTTTGACCATAATAGTCATTACTTGAAAATTCAAGTTCTTTGTAAAGACATAATTTGATTATAGTGTAAAAATATTTTCATTGACATTGAATCTAAATTAAACTTTAAGTGTAATGATGAATGTGCAATGTTATTAGATTAGGATCTCTTAATTAAAAGCATTATTATAGATTATTATGTGAGTTATTATTTATAAACATTAATTATACGTGTTATGTATGTTCAAGTCTAACAAGTTAACATAAAAAATTAAAAACTAAAATGGGGTAGAAAGAGAAAGAGTGACTCGAAAAATTGTATATTGTTATCTTAATATTAATTAAAATTAGCATCATGATATTTTTTAATACAATTATATTTAATATGTAAAAAATCATAATATTTAATTTTTTGTAAATTTATATAAATCATTCCTTGTATTTTACAAATAATACACTTGCTATAATATTATAATGGAATATTTTTTCTTTACTTAAATTTTGTCATTGTTTTGTATAATTTCAAGAAATATTAATTTAAATTACTTTTAAAAAACAGGAAATTAAGATGCAGCGATGCATTTCATGTTACAATTTGCTCAAAAGGTTAAATCTAGCTGGAGTTAAATAAAGTGTAAACATTAAAAGCACCATTTCTTTTTGTTTTCTCCTAAGAAGCACCGCCAAATAAGTCATGTAACATATGGTAAAAAATAAAATTTAGATATTTGAGGCAAAAAATTAAAAATAACGTGACTAAGACTCAATCTAAAAACCGCGTGCTTTTACGCTAACAAAAGTTAGCTCAATTAATAATCAAGTTATATAGATAAAAAAAAAAATTTGAGTTCAACTTTTGTTAGTCATATTTTATTAGTAGATAATACATAAGCTCTAACTTAATTTTGCACCATACTTTGATTATGCACCATCACTACCACGTGTTATTGTTAACGAAACTGTTATTATTTTTTTGGTAAATTTTGAAAAGAAAAGAAAGGCGAGTCGCTGGCGAAAGGAACAGCAAAGCTATCTGCTTGAAGAATTTAGCGTAAGCAAGGGGGGGAAGGTTTCTCCAAACAGTCCATGAATCACAATTTTTGAGTCTCATTTGGCTGAGAAAGTCCCGGCTGCGCGCATTTCACGGAGGCTATGCATAACATTTCTGACTCTGATATAAACAACGATAGCTCCAAACTTACTGACTCCAAGTCTCGATTGCGCATATTGACATTTCCATATAAAAGGATATGAATGGTTGACAACACTTGGAGTTGGCCTTCTTTTAACCGCGTCAAATAATTTTGTCTTGTGACTCTCTTGTCCATGCATAGGTAGCCATTCAGATAAAGTGGTAAACGGTAAACCTACCCCACTTCTATAAAGTTTCTCTCGACTCTAAAGTGGACACTGCTATTGACTAACAACAGCTTTTGATAGCAAAAATCTTTTACACGAACCAATAAAACTCTGCACATTACTATTACTATTTAATGATGTATCAATTTAATGAGAAAAATAATGTGGTAATGAGCCATATTTGTCGGTTTAGTTTATATAAATAATGTAAACTAAGAATATAGAAAGGAATTTCCATCAGACAATGCACGCTATCATGGTTCAACATAAACTTCGTCAGTGTTTTGATTTTTGTGCATCGTCCCTGACGCCTACTTGTTTCCCCTTCTATTATAGGGTCATCCTCTTCCCCGTCAATAAACAAAACCACATACTCTCACCAAAACCCTATCTTTGCTGATGTCTTAAACAGTTGGAGAGGCCAGCCATGTGAGCATCTTGCTTATGTAAAATTGAAGTCAGAGGAAACTAGTTGAAGTTTGAGAAGATTTCATTGCTTGGAAAAAATAATGGTGGACAACTTGAAGAATATTATTTATTTGGTCTTTTTTATTGTCCTATATGAGAACCTCCACTTCACTAGACATTTTAGCTCTCAATCAATCTATCCAAGATGGTGAAACTCTAGTTTCAGCTGGTGGAACTTTTGAATTGGGTTTCTTCAGCCTTGGAAATTCAAGAAGTCGATACTTAGGAATATGGTACAGGAATTTATCCCCTTCAACAGTCGTGTGGGTGGCCAACCGAGAAACACCTCTCCAGAATATTTCAGGAGTTTTGCAACTCAATGAAAAAGGGGTTCTTTTACTTCTCAATGGCGCAATCAGCATTATTTGGTCGTCCAATATATCAAGGCAAAGCAGTGAGTAGTCCAATCGCACAGCTCTTAGACTCAGGAAATCTTGTGGTGAAAAATGGACAGGATACTAACAAGGACCACTTTTTGTGGCAGAGTTTTGATTATCCTTGTGACACATTGCTGCCAGGAATGAAGCTTGGATGGAACTCAGTAAGTGGTCTAGATAGATTTATTTCATCTTGGAAAAGTGCAGATGATCCAGCTAAGGGAGAGTATTCTATAAAAGTTGACCATAGAGGATATCCACAGTTAGTTCTATTGGAGAGATCTAATATACAGACTAGAATAGGGTCATGGAATGGCCTTGCTTTTACGGGATATCCAAGTTATCTATTCAAAAAGTATATATAGATATGTATTTGTGTTGAATGAAAAAGAGGTGTATTTTGGGTTCGAACTTTTTAATAGCTCGACTGTCTCCATAAGTTAAACTGAACCCTTCAGGCATGGTCCAGCGTTTCTGTTTGGACAAGTCAAACAAGCACCCGGAATCTTATCACAACAGCGGAGATAGGGCAGTGCGAAAGTTATGCCATGTGTGGGGCATATTGCCATATGCAAAACGGATGGCTAACGCTCCGAATTGTGAATGCCTGAAAGGATTTGTGCCCAAGTTTCCTGAACAATGGAATATGTCATATTGGTCTAATGGTTGTGATCGAAAGACTACATTGGATTGTAATGTCAAATATGGCTTCTGGAGATACACAACAACTGAAATTGCCAGACACATCTTCTGCATGGTATAGTAAGACCATGAACCTTGAGGAATGTCAGAAGTCATGTCTAAAAAACTGTTCCTGCAAATCATATGCAAATTTGGATATCCGTAGTGGAGGAAGTGGCTGTTTTACTTTGGTTTGACGATCTAATTGACATCAGGCAATTCTCTCAAGAGGGACAAGAACTTTACCTCAAAGTCCCTGCATCAGAGCTTGGTACTCATTTTTTTTTCTTCATTTCCCTTTCCTTTTTGGTATTTGGTTGATTATACTGCATTATTGTAAGGGAAGCGGGTGGAGTGGGGTAAGGCAGTGAGAACTTCCAAGGTGAGTTGGGCCGAGAATATTTTGGAATTGCAGTTTGAAAGGCCATGCTCAAGTGGAGATCAAAGTAATTAAAACAGAGATAAAAGGGTTACAAGTATTTTGCTAACTCACTACCAAGGAATTATTAGTGATGCCTTGTTAATTGTTATGTGACTTTTATTTTCTAACTTATTTCCATCTTTCTTACATAGTAGGGGCTAAAAAAAATAGATTACCTTTCTCAAAATACTCCGTCAGTCTAAAGATATTATACACATATGTCATCTTCAATTGAGCTGTTGTAATAAAAGTTGGTGATTAATCATGCTCTGCATCTATCAGATCATGTTGCGGATAATGGGCATGGAAACAAGGAGAAGAAGTTGGTAGGAAGTCACAGTTGGCGTGACTATTTTCGTTTTAACTACATGTGCCTGCATAAGGTTACTTGAAAAGAGAGGTAATGTAACATCTAATATATGATAATGAGTAGGCACTAGAAAAAAAGAGATAAAAAAATGCTCATGTTCAGGTCATAGTGCTTATTTACTGTTATATTCCAATCAATCAGGGATAGGAAGAATAATTTACAAGGAAGCATTCACAAAAATAAACTGAGGAAGGAAGACATTGATATGTAGACATTTGATTTCTTAATCATAGCTAAAGCCACTGAAAATTTTTCAAGCAATAACAAACTAGGAGAAGGTGGCTTTGGACCTAGTGTATAAGGTAATATGAAAAACCGATCAAGCATTTCTATTTTCCTTAAAAAAATTTCTAACTATTGCAGATGAGAATTTTCAGGGCACATTGACAGATAGGCAAGAGTTAGCTGTGAAAAGGCTTTCAAAGAAGTCTGGACAAGGGTTGGAGGAGTTCAAAAATGAAGTGGAATTGATTGCCAAACTTCAGCACCGCAATCTTGTGAAGCTGCTTGGTTGCTGCGTTCAAGGAGAAGAAAAAAAATGTTGATCTATGAATACATGCCAAATAAAAGCTTGGACAAATTTATTTTTGGTTTGAGCCTTCACAAATATACATTACATATGTGGCAATCTTCTTAATTCTTATATATAGTTTGTGAAATTTTAAGACTACAAGTGGTATGCTAACCATGTATGTGTGATTGACTAGATGAAACTGGAAAGAAGTTACTAGATTGGCTTAAGCGATTTAGCATTATTGGTGGCATTGCTCGAGGAACTTATTTATCTTCATCAAGACTCTAGATTAAGGATTGTTCATAGAGATCTAAAAACCAGCAATGTTCTACTAGATGCAAATTTGGACCCGAAAATATCATATTTTGGCTTGGCTTCGAACATTCTTGGGAGATCAAGTTGAAGCAAACACAAATAGGGTGGCTGGAACATAGTAAGTTAGTTTCTACCTGGTTATGGTTTTTGGGATTGCATTTTCTCTTATTTTACTTTGAAAATTATACTTTCAGTGGTTACATGCCTCCCGAGTATGCTGTGCATGGGCATTTTTCAATGAAATCAGATGTCTTCAGTTATGGTGTGATAGTACTAGAGATAGTAAGTGGGAAGAAAAATAGGAAATTTTCAGACCCAGAACACCACCTTAATCTTCTTGGACATGTAAGCACAATGACTTGACTACCTAGTTGATTAATTAAAATTGAATTGCTTACAACTCACTAATTTGATTGCCACGATTTTAGGCATGGAGGCTATGGACTGACGGGAGTCTGCTACAACTATTGGATGAAGTTTTAAGGGGAAGATGCAGCCCTTATGAAGTCATAAGATGCATACAGGTGGGCCTGTTATGCGTGCAACAAAGACCAGAAGATAGGCCAGACATGTCATTAGTGGTTCTAATGCTGAATGGTGAGAAATTACTGCCCAAGCCAAAGGTTCCTGGATTTTACACCGAAAGAGGCATTGCACCTGGAGTAGATTCTTTGACTGCAAATAACCAACTGTTCTCACCAAATGAAATTTCCATCATGGAGTTAGATGCAAGGTAGAATATGAAGGCAAGCAAATGATAGGGATTCACTTTCCAATATGGGATAAAAAAGGTTATTCGAGCATACATAATTATTATCAATGGACTATTTTTTTACTTACTTGATTTAGTATATTTGATGTATCAGCCCCTATTTTATCTCTGTTCAGACATATGTTTGTGCAATTGCTTAATAGGTCATCTTTCAACAGCAAAATTATGTTGATCGAGATAGAGGTGATTATGTGAACCTAACCTCTCTTGTTCGTGTTGATGATTCCTAGTATTGTGCTGCATTGCCTAGTTCTGCTGATGACTGAGATGATAAAAAAACTGGTTTATTTTGTTACTTAATTTTGCTTTCTACGAAACCTGTTAATTTCATTGACAAGAAGATAAAAAAGGAGCATTGACAAGATGTTCTTCATTTTCCAATCAAGAAAACCCAGTGAACAAAATATCTCCAATAAGAGGAAGCTATCCTGCAATTGATAGTGCTAATTGCTTGTGGTTGCAAATTTAAATTGTTATGAAAAGCCACATGCTGGCTTTTGTTTTTGTAGTTCAATACTTCCCCAATCATAAAATTAAGATGCATTCGCAGATGCAACAAATCGAATATACAGCATCATTGAGAAACATGGGACTTTCTTGGATTTGTCAATTTAGAGACTGATGCACCTCTATTCTTTCACAATTGGCTGGAGGTGCAAGATTTTATAAATATTCAAAGAGTATCCTCACGAATTTGACTTCAAATTAACTTGAGGTGAGTTCAAAATGTCAAAGAAAAATGTTAGGACTGTTGTAATGTCTTAAGATGCAAGCAACAGAATAAAAGGCGCTTCTTGTTACAAGAATTATTAAACATACAATTGGGAAGGCAAAGGAGAATACCAGAGACTTCTCTTCTAGGTTGGGCTACTTCCAATTCTAATTGTTTTTCCTTTTCAATAAAATTTTGTGTTGAACTTTGAACTAATAATCATTAAACATGACGACCGGGTCAGCATGTTTACTTATTAAACAAGCTATTGAAGATTTGAAGTTGTTTACCCAACTACTCTAAAAAAAAAAAATCTGTAAGGGGGCAATTGAGCTTGACTTGAGACAGAAAACTCTTTTTTTTCTTTTTTCTTTTCTTCTGGAATACTACTAATTATCATATACTACTGATTAAAGATACTATCACAGGGACACATTTCATTTGTGTGGTTAATATTGCTTAGTCCTATAAATATATATATTACATGTTTCAAGAATCAATTATTTCAAAAACTTGAGCTAATTGTAGATGTCTGTGAATAGTTTTATATCTTTAACATGCTTCATCATGCAAGAACCCTTTAGGTTAGAAGTGCGAAAAAATGTACAGGCTCATTTTACCATATGCTAATATTCAAATAGAGCTGTAAGGATTAAATTTTTCATTTGGTCATACAGATTATGATACCATATCATAAACTAGTTATCTCAAAAATTTAAGCTATTAAAAGCCTGTGAATGATTTTATCTCTCTAACAATATGTAAATAATTTTAAGTTTAATTGTTTGAGAAAAAAGTAGAGTTAACCAAGGTTTGTGCATCATCCTTAACAGGAAAAAAAAACAAGGGACTTTTGACTTGAAATTTTATGTTTCTACTGAAAATTTGACTGGACTTGATGTGAAGGCACTGAATTATATCATATATTATAATAAACTAATAATAAGAGCAGACTTTGACTAATTCATATGAATCAAAGCAATGCGGCTCCTTTTCCTATGGATAGGACTTTTCTCTTTTTCTGATAGAATTATCAGGATTGTAAGAGGAATCCAATCCTTTTCTATAAGTTGGTGGAACTTGGCCTAATCTCTAGACCATAACTAAAGCGATGTAAAGTTACAACGTGCTATTTGTGGGCTTTTTCTTATTCTTCGTACCCTACTTCAATATACTGGAAAGCATTGCTCCAGGCCAATCCATCAAAGATAATGAGACACTAGTGTCACCAAAGGAACTTTTGAAGCTGGATTCACCATTATTGGAAATTCAAATCGCCAATATTTGGGTATATGGTACAAGAATCTTTCTCCAAGAACAGTTGTATGGGTAGCCAATAGAGACACCCCAATAGGAAACTCCTCAGGAGTTTTTCAAGTCACTAATGGAGGAAACCTTGTTATTCTTGACGGCACGGGCGCTACAGTTTGGTCCTCCAATGCATCAACATCTACAGAGTAGCCAGTTGTGCAGCTCTTGGAATCTAGAAACCTTGTTGTGAAGGATGGAAAGTTGGAAACAATCTAGCTAGCCTTTTGTGGGAGAGCTTTGATCATCCCACTGACACCATGCTCCCATGGCAAAAAGTTCAAACTAATTTAGTAACTAGTCAGCATATTGCTTTGACATGTTGGAGAAACACAAATGATCCTCCTCGAGGTGAGTATTCGATGTATATAGATCCTCATGACCTTCCTCAATTTATTATGAAAAAATATAACAAATTATTGTTCAGAGAGGGTTCATGGAATGCCCTACTTTTCTCTGGGGCTCCTTGGGAGAGGCTATTGAAGTTTTTGAATTACTATTTTGTGTTAACTAAAGGCAAAGCCTCTTATCAATATAATCTCTTCAACAGTTCAGTCATCACTAGATACGTGCTTAGTCCATCAAGCCTTGGTCAACGTATTACATGGTCAGATCAAAAACAGGCTTGGAACCTTTTCTATGCTGGTCCAACAGAGCAGTGTGATTATTATGGCATTTTTGTGGTGCAAATTCTATATGTAATATTAGCAACTCTCCAATTTTGTGCATGCATGGAAGGCTTCATCCCCAAAAATGAAGAAAAATGAAGATCATCAGATTGGTCAGATGGGCATGTTAGAAGAACACGTCTGAGTTGTGACAGTGAGGATGGCTTTCTGGAGTATACAGGAATGCAATTACCAGATACATCTTCCTCTTGGTTTGATAAGAACATGAGCCTGGAGGAATGTAAGAACTTTTGCTTGAAAATTTGTTCTTGCATAGCATATACAAATTTGGATGTCAGAAATGGTGGAAGTGGTTGTTTGCTTTGGTTTGACAACACTATAGATTGCAAAAAACACATCTCGCGAGGACAAGACCTCTATATAAGACTGGCGGCTTCAGAGCTAGCTACTTTTACTCCAATTCCAAGTTCACGGCTTTCTGATTTTTTCTTTTCCGTTCAAATATACAAGGAAAAATATATTAAACTTGCTCTACATGACATTTACAGTAAAAAGCCACACTTAATAATGGAACCTAAAGGGCATATTTAAGATGGTTGTTTGAAATTTTATCCTTATAAAAGATAGCAGATCGAGAAAAAGTGGTATCAAATAATGAATTATGTTGTGGAGGACATTCTCATGGTCACCATAATACTAAGATAATTAGGATAGAAGGTGGTTCTTATAGTTCAAAATAAATGCATTACCCTTATTCTACCCAAATTGTAACTAGAAGAAATTAGCTTTGCTATGTTTTGAAGCATATAATTATAGTCAGCTTCCATGGCGAAGTTGTGGTAAAAGATGTTTTATATATTATTTTTTTTAGTTCCTGAATAGCTGGAAGTTGCTTGTGTGTTGACTTGACTTACAACGCACTTTTTATCTCAGGTAATTCCAGGAGTAACCAGAAATCAGACAAGAAAAAACTAGCAGGGATCCTAGTTGGAATTGGGACATTCATCATGAGTATCATAGTACTTGGACTTTTCATTTGTGTACGGAGGAAGAAACTTGGGAAGCTAGGTGAATTTTGAGATATTTCAAGCTTGACTTTTGTTCATCTATTGTAGTACAAATAACAATTATCAGATATTCAACTGCAACTACTCTTTTTTGAGTGTATTTTGGATTTTTTAATAAGTATTCTTTTACATATTATAACTTCTAAAATATACTGTCTATCATAAATCATCTACCATTTCAGGGAGGGAAACGACAATTAACCATGAGGATCACACTGAAAAATATGAGAAGGAAGACATTGACCTACCAATATTTGATTTTGCAACCATAGCTAATGCCACCGATCACTTCTTCAATAAGAAATTGGGAGAAGGTGGATATGGACCAATCTACAAGGTGAGGTGATTATATTCTATTCCTTAGCAATGGATCCATATTCTGTTCATAATTTTCATATTTCAGGATAGTGATCAACAGGGTGCACTGGAAAATGGGCAAGAAATTGCTGTCAAGTGGCTTTCCAAGAAATCTGGGCGAGGGCCAGAGGAGTTCAAGAATGAAGTTGTGTTAATTGCCAATCATCAGCATCGAAATCTCGTGAAACTTCTTGGTTGTTGCATTCAAAACGATGAAAGTATCTTAATTTATAAATTCATGCCTAACAGAAGTTTGGACAACTTTTTTTTTGGCTTGAGCTTTTATCCTCAATAATTCCATGATTTGTTCTTACCATGAACATCAAGTCATCTACTTGCTAACTTGAGTTAGGAATTTGTCAGATGAAACTAGAAGCAAACTATTGGATTGGAATAAATGTTTCCAAATTGTAAGTGGATTGGTTGAGGGCTTCTCTATCTTCATCAAGATTCTAGACTAAGGATCATCCACAGAAATCTGAAAACCAGCAATATTCTTCTTGATAATTATATGAATCCAAAAATATCAGACTTTGGACTGGCTAGTGATCATGTTGAGGCCAACACAAAAAGAGTAGTGGGGAATCAGTAAGTATGGTTTAACTGGATTTGATTACCTTATGATTCAAGTGTTGAATTTTTGTTATATTACTTTTCTCTTCTGTGATGTTGCATAGTGGTTATATGCCTCCAGAGTATACAGTGTGTGTCCTTTTCAGTGAAGTTTGATGTCTTTAGCTTTGGCGTTATTGTATTAGAGATGGTTAGTGGGAGGAAGAACAGAGAATTTCATGACCCACATCATCATCTTAACCTTCTTGGACATGTAAGCTTGAAGAGTGTCATGCTGTCACACTTCTCAATACCTTGTTTAATTGCCTATCTGCATCTGGTTTAAACCACAAATAGTACTCCAGAGAGGATTCAAACCCACAATTTAATTATAATTTTACAACTTTCAGGCATGGAGACTGTGGAATGAGGAGAGACCACTGGAGCTGATAGATGAATCACTATGTGATTCAGTTATTCTAGCTGAAGTGTTAAGGTGTATTCGCGTGGGACTCCTATGTGTGCAAGAGAGACCAGAGGATAGGCCAGACATGTCATCTGTTGTTCTGATGTGGAATGGTGAGAAAGCGTTGCCCAAGCCAAGGCCTCCTGGGTTTTATCCTCACAAAGAAGGGTCTCCATCAGGCAATTATGAGCTGTCTTCAACAAATGAAATTTCACTGTCATTGATACAGGCAAGATAGTAAAATCTATACTCAACAGAAGTAAGTTCATTTTTCAATATATGTCACAAAACATACTTTGACTTGTAAAGGCAGTTGAACTGAATAAATTCCTACAAAGGTGCTTCAGCCCAAATTCTGCATACTTTGGAAAGATTTCAGAGAAAGGAGTAAAATGAATAAAAAATTACTTTTGACATTAAGTTGATTAGTGTCTGCATATATACACTTTTTTTCTTTTTTCTTTTAGAAAATTTTTGTAGTTTTCTGCTCGTTGTTGAATACAAGTCTGATATATATATATATATATATATATATATTTTAAAAGAAAGTGTAACGGGAAAATGATGAAGTCTCTAAGTTCTCAACAATTTCGTATCTTGCAAGTATTTGCCAATTTGAATAGGAAACTCCTCCAGCTAACAGAGTAAATAGGCTAAAAATCTGATTTATTCTAATGGGCCTGTCTCATCCCAGTGGCATTTCTCTTTTCTTCTCAGCATCAATATTGGCGTCTCTCTAGTCTCCTTCTATGAAGCTTCCTATTCCTCCTTAGTTACTGAACCTGAGTTGATTTCTTTTTTTTTTCTTCCTCAAAATGCATGTATTCCATTGCATAAGTAGGTGGAGAGTTGCCACTTGCCAATAGAGGTTTTGAATAATTGAAGCAGGTATCTCTTTTTTTGATTACCCATCGCGTAATTCAATTCTTCTGTTTATCGTGCATTCCTTGACCAGGTCAGTCCAGGAATCGTTTCTCTTCTGCACGACCAATTTAATAAGCAGCCATTCCAGAATAACTTCTAATCGAAAGCATGCCCACCAATTTAATGTTGAGAATCCCACATCAACCATTGATGAGAGATTGTTATTATTATTATTTTTTAATAAGAACCATAGGGGAGAGATTATACTCGATGGCGTTTAGTACACATGCTCAATTAGGATTTTGAATATTATTAAGATTTTTCATCGGAAAAAGCTGTTCGGTGATAGATAAATCAAAGCTGTTATGCACTAAAGTCTAGTTTGTGTGCCTGACGCGTTTGTTGATGACCGAGTCAGACAGCGAAGAACACATCCACTTGGTCGTATTGGGTTAGTTAGGTTAGTTAGGTAGCATTCTGTCAAATTAAAACTCAATCTGATGCGTTGATTTAGGTCAGATTGGTCGGGTTTTAATTCATCGTGATCTTATCTTGTATTTGAATATTAAATCTAAAGAGTCATTAAATCAATTGAGGCCCTTTGCTTTGGTTTGTTCTATCTCTTTTCTTCACACATCAAATTTTATTCTTCTTTTAATAAAATACATTTTGTATTAAACAATTTTGAAAAATACAACAATAAGTGACCTTTGTATTGAACATTAAATTTAAAATGCAGTTGTTTTATATTAAAAATAATATATATATATATATATATATATATATATATATATATATATATATATATATATATATATATATACACACACACATATATAATTATATAATTTCAGGTGATCCAATCAAATTAGGTTAGATTTTATCAAATTGAAAAAAAAAAACATGAAACCTAATATTCATTCGATGGGTTAAGTTGACAATTTTTAATTCAAATTAATTTAATCACTCAATTTAATCTGTAATTTGTATTTTGGATCAATCTGAACCACTAGCAGGTTATTACACCCCTCCACTAACTTTGTGTGAATATTATTGAAAAAAAAGGGCAAGTTCTATATAGTCTAAAAATTCATAGAAAATTTTTGAATTTTACCTTATTTTAAAGTAATCATTTTGAACTTTTAGATCCAGCTAAGAGTTCCTTAAATTTTTTAAAACCTACAAACAAATCCTTTGTCCGCTAATTAAGTAAAAATCATTCATTATATGACTTGTATATATTTATTAATATACATGACAATTTTTAATTTATTCATATTATTATTATAAAAAATTATTCTTTAAAATTTTTTTTATGTGAATCAGAAATATCCTATAAGGTTTGGTTTATTTGAACTGTCTCATAGAGCTCGAACTGCTGTCCTCATACTTAGGTATATAATTCACTTCTATTACATTAGCACTTCATAGGTATATTTTTTAAAATTTAATTTATTTGTAAATTATTTAATATTTTTAAAAAAATAGAAATTAAATAAAAAATATTTGAATTTTTTAAAAAAAATAATATGAATAATTGATTGTCATATGTCTGCACAGAATAATTCAAATGTATTAATCAATACATATGATCATGTAATGAACGATTTTAGAATAATTAATGGACGTAAGAGCTTGCTTGTTAATTTTAATAGGTGTAAAACCTTTTAATCTAGATTTAAAAATTTAGATACGAAATAAAATTGAAGGAGTATTTATGTATTTTACTTTTCCTTAAAATATATCCTTCTGGAGACTTTAGGTCATGGGGCTAAAGGATCTTCAATGTGGGTGAAGACTTTATGACATCCCTTTATCCACGGAATTGGCCACACTCGAAAACTTTTCATCTATGACTTCCTCAAATTCAGCTTGTTGCTTTCTTTTAAGTTTCAACTTTGATGTCCTTATTCTTACAGCTTGATAGATTCGTTTTGGCCTCAACTGTGCAAGATATCATCATATTGCCTTTTCTGTTTAAAATTTTCTAAGCACTAATTGGCATCGTTTGGACAAACCCTGTTTGGAACATTAGCCAATGCAGCAAACCAAAGAACATTGTATGGCAAGCTGTAAGGTACTTGTTCTGCACTTTCTCTTATTCTCCTTCACCCCCATGGTTATAGCCCTCAGCCTGAGCAGCATCACTCCAGATAAATCCATCCATTACAACGACACCCTGGTTTCTGGAACTTTTGAAGCGGGATTCTTCCCCTTGGGGAATTCACAGAACCTATACTTCTGTATATGGTATAAGAGTTTATCACCTAGGACAATTGTATGGGTAGCCAACAGAGATACCTCACTTGATAACACCACAGGAATTTTCAGAGTCACTGATGGAGGAAATCCTGTTATACTTGATGGCTCAGGGACCACTGTCTGGTCCTCCAATGCATCAAGAACTGCAGAGAAGCCTGTGCTGTTGCTCTTGGACTCAGGAAACCTTGTTGTACAAGATGGAAATACCTCAGAAAACATTGTGTGGCAGAGCTTTGATTATCCTGGCGACACTTTACTCCCAGGGATGACACTCCAGAGTAATTTAGTTAGTGGTGTGTATAGGTCTCTGACATCTTGGAGGAACACAGGAGATCCTTCTCGAGGTGATTTTTCATACCATATAGACACTCATGGTTTTCCTCAACTAGTTATTACAAAGGGATCAAAATTATTGTACAGACTAGGATCATGGAATGGGTTTTTCTTCAGTGGAATTCCTTGGCAAACACTCTATAGGTACTTCAATTTCTCTTTCTTGTTAACTGAACAGGAAGTTTATTTTAAATACGAACCCTTGAACATTTCAATTGTTTCGAGATACATGATCACCCCAACAGGTATTGTGCAACGTTTCCTGTGGTCAGATCAGACAGAAACTTGGCAGCTATTCCTAGCTGGCCCTGTGGACCAATGCGATAATTATGCCTTTTGCGGTGTAAATTCTAACTGCAATGTTGATAGCTCTCCACAATGTGAATGCTTGACGGGCTTCACACCCAAATCTCAAGAAAAATGGAATTCATTAGATTGGAATGATGGGTGTGTTCGGTCAGTAAACTTGGATTGTGATAATAGAGATGGCTTTCTGAAGTATACAGGAGTGAAGTTGCCAGACACGTCTTCCTCCTGGTATGATAAGAATATGAACCTTCAGGAATGTGAGAAAGTATGCTTGAGAAACTGCTCTTGCACATCATACGCAAATTTAGATATTAGAGACGGTGGAAGTGGCTGTATGATTTGGTTTAATAACATCGTGGACATGAGAAAAGAAAGTTCTGAAGGACAAGAGATTTACATAAGAGTGGCTGCTTCAGAATTAGGTACCACCATTTCCCATTCCATCTGCCTTTCTGATTATTTATTTTTGTAGTCATGGAACTAGAAACTTAGCCTTTGGGTGATATTCTACAATCAGAAGCTGCACATAATGATAGAAACTTGTAGGCAGTCTTAACAATGCATGTTAGACAGATCATCCACATTGCAGGTAGAAAACAAAACATCAAAGAAAGGTAAGAAATCTGAAGGATATTACCCCATAACACAGTCAGCTTCCATAGTAAAGTTGTGCTCAAAAGATGCATTTTCCTTTTTCCTTTTTTCTCTTTATGCTCAGAAACTGCTCGAAGTTGCTTGTGTGTTGACTTACAGTGCTCTTAATATCTCAGGTAACAGGAAATCAAACAAGAAAAAGCTAGCAGGGATTTTGGTAGGAATTGGGATACTCATCATGGGCATCACAATAATTGGATATGTCATTTATCTAAGAAGGAAGAAACTTGGGAAGTCAGGTAAATTTTGAGATATTTATAGTTTGACTTATTTTCTTTATAAATTGGTGTACAATTAACAATTATAAGACAGCAAGACACTCAGCCACAAATACTCTCTTTTTTTTGGGGGGGGGGGGCGGTGGAGATTTCTTAACGAATATTCTGTTACCGTAATATAACTTTTATAATGTACTGTCAAGTGTCAATCAAAATTGTCTACCATTTCAGGTAAGGACACATTCATTAACCAGGAGGATCACACTCAGAAATATGAGAAGGAAAGCATTGACTTACCAATATTTGAGTTTTCAACCATAGCTAATGCAACTGATCACTTCTCCCTCAATAACAAATTGGGAGAAGGTGGATTTGGACCAGTTTACAAGGTGACATGATTATATCCTATTCCTATTAATGGATCCATATACTCTATAATTTTAATATTTCCAGATAATGATCGACAGGGTGCACTCGCAAATGGACAAGAGATTGCTGTCAAGCGGCTTTCCAAGAAATCTGGACAAGGACCAGAGGAGTTCAAGAATGAAGTTGTGTTAATTGCCAATCTTCAGCATAGAAATCTTGTGAAACTTCTTGGTTGTTGTATTCAGAATGATGAAAGAATATTAATCTATGAATTCATGCCTAACAGAAGTTTGGACAACTTTATTTTTGGTTTGAGCTTTATCCTCATTAAATCCTTGATTTATTCTTACCATGAATATCGAGTATCTTCTCCGTGCTAACTTAAGAGGGGAATTTTTCAGATCAAACTAGAAGCAAAGTATTGGATTGGAATAAACGTTTACAAATTATAAGTGGCATTGCTCGAGGGCTTCTCTATCTTCACCAAGATTCTAGACTAAGGATCATCCATAGAGATCTAAAAGCTAGCAATATTCTTCTTGATAATGATATGAACCCAAAAATATCAGACTTTGGATTGGCTAGGACTTTTGGTGGTGATCACGCTGAGACCAAGACAATAAGAGTAGTAGGAACTCAGTAAGCATGCTAAAACTTGATTTAATTACTTTATGATTCATAATGGTTATTTTTCATAGTTTCCTTTTTCTCTTCTACAATGTTGCAGTGGTTATATGCCTCCTGAGTATGCAGTGTATGGGTCTTTTTCAGTGAAGTCTGATGTCTTTAGCTTCGGTGTTATTGTTCTGGAGATTGTTAGTGGGAGGAAGAACAGAGAATTTTTTGACCCACTTCATAATCTTAACCTTCTTGGACATGTAAGCCTAAAGTGACACTTTCTGTCACAACTCCCAAACTCCTTGATTAATTGCCAACTATGTTCTGATTCTATATCTCTGCCTGCATCTGATCTAAACCACAAGTTGGTTCTTTATGAATTTCAGTCATCTCAGTCTCCTCTAATTAGCATTAGCTGTCCACAGTGCACTAAACCAAGAATTTATATTTTTATGTTTTTCAGGCATGGAGATTGTGGAGTGAGGAGAGACCATTCGAGCTGATAGCTAACTCCCTTGGTGATTCGGTCATTCTGGCTGAAGCATTAAGATGTATCCACATGGGGCTCTTATGTGTGCAAGAGAGACCAGACGATAGGCCAGACATGTCATCTGTTGTTCTAATGTTGAATGGTGAGAGACCATTGCCCAATCCAAGGGAGCCCGGGTTTTATCCACATGAAGTTGTTTCTTCATCAAGCAAACGTGAACTATCTTCAACCAATGAAATTTCCATTTCACTGTTAGAGGCAAGATAGTAAATATGCACTTGTGCAAATCAGTGGAGTGGTGTCATTCACCATCCCTGGAGAGAAAAAGGAAAAGTAAATACATAAAGACCAGTTTTGCAAAAATGAACAATTGCAGTAGAAAATTACATTTGAAATTCAGTTCAATTCATTGTCCTCAAGCTGCTTTATTCTGATGTAACTAAGAGAGATCTTTCTAATCTGCGGCACATTAGGCAGTGTGTCCTGAGGTAACTACTAATTAGTATGATTTTTTTTTTTTCTTGGGGAGGGATATTCTGATGAAACTTGTGATTAGTTTTGTATGTGCAGGTTTTTCTTGCTTGTTGATGAATAAAATTCTGATTCATCCTCTCCAAGTTCTTATCATTCTCATATCATACTACTATATGCCAATAAGAAGGCTCAAAATGTTACCACACGCGTGAAGGTGAAGTGAGAAAAGTCCTGCATTGGAAATAATTGGAAAAAAAGTGTGGTATATAATGTGGTATATAAGTTTGGACAGCATAAAGAATTAAAAGTTAGTTTTGGAGGAATTGATGAGGAGCAGATTAAATTGAGAGCTTCCTTTTCCTAGATGAGGAGCTAAGGACTGGCTGACTACCTTCACCCTCATCCATTGGAAGCTGGAATGACATAAGAGATTATTTTTGGAGAAGTTTTTCCCAGCCTCAAGACCACTGCAATCAGAAAGGAGATATGTGGCATAAGACAAGCAAATGGAGAGAATTTGTATGAATACTGGAGAGGTTCAAGAGGCTATGTGCAAGCTGTCCACACCACCAGATATTATCAGTTGCTGATAGTATACTTCTATGAAGGCTTGTTACCCATGGACAGAAATATGGTGGATGCAGCCAGTGGTGGAGCTTTAGTTGATAAGACACCTGCTGCGGCCAGAGAATTGATAGTAAACATGGCAGCTAATTCCCAACAATTCAGCACTAGCAGCAACCAGCAGTGGGGTGTTCTCAATTCAAGCACCCCCAGTCCAATATCATAGTGCCCAGAAACCAGCAGTAGCAACCAGTGCAGACCACCAAAGACTGGATAATAGACTAGACGAATTGACCTCATTAGTAAGGCAATTGGCAGTGACAAACAGTGCATTCTCCTACTCCACAGAAAAGCAAACCATGTGGAATTTGTTCTGATCCACTCCACCCCAACTGATGCTTGCCCAACTCTGCAAGAGGGCACCTCTCCAGACCAATCAGTAGCTGCAGCAGGGTCTTTCCTGGAAAGCCACAGTATCAGCAGCAATACAATCCATTTTCAAACACTTATAATCCTGGCTGGAGAGATCATCCAAACTTAAGGTGGAACCAGAACCAGAACCAGAACAGAACCAGATTTAGAACCAGAACCAGAACCAGCAGAATTTTCCACAATACCAACATAGGCAGTTTCCCAGCACAAACAGAATTTCCAACAGTCTGTACCTCCACAGCCAGTGCAACAGCAGCCACCAGCACAACAGCAGACCAGTAATTGTCCTTCACTGGAAGATTTAGTGAAGCAGCTTGCAACGAACAATTGCAATTCCAGCAGAGACCGAATCTTCCATTCATAATTTGCAAACTCAGATTGGGCAGTTAGCAACATCACTGAACCCAGCTCCAACCCAGGATCTAACAACTCTCTTCCTTCACAGACAATCCTAATCCAACGGGGAATGTCAGTGCTATATCCCTAAGGTCTGGCAAGCAACTAGAAGAGCCCAAGCAAGCTGCAGTTGAGGTTGAACCAACCCTAAAAGGAGAAGACTGATGCTAAGAAAAGTGAAACACTGAAGCAAGGCAATGATGAGTCTGAAACCCCCAACCCTCTACCTTTCCCTCAGAGAGCCCTTCAATCCAAAAAGTTGGCAGAGAAAGCAAAAGAGAATGAGATCCTAGAGATGTTCAGAAAAGTTGAAATTAACATCCCTCTCTTAGAGCGATCAAGCAGATTCCTAAATATGCCAAATTTCTGAAGGAGTTATGTACCAACAAGAGGCGACTGAAGGGAATGAGCGAGTGAAGCTTGAGCCAGAATGTGTCAGCACTCATCCAGCCCATGCCTAAGAAGTGCAAAGATCCAGGGACGTTTACTATTCCTTGCATAATTGGAAATTGTAAATTTGATGATTGCATGTTAGACTTAGGTGCTTCCCATAAATGTCATGCCTGAATCTGTTCATATTCGCTTTTGCCTCGGCTCCTTTTGGCGTTGCTACTGGGTTGGTTGTTATGCAGTTTACGTAATAGAGTAATGCTCACCCTGCTGGTCTGATTGAGTATTGTTTATTAGAGTTAAAGTGATATTAATATTCCTGCTTGATTTTTTTACATTTTAGAGGATGGAGGGTTGAGTCTCCTAGCAGTGGAACCCTCCGATTATTCTCGGGAGGGCCTTCTTGAAAAACAAGCCTAGGACTAAGATAGATGTGCATTCTGGTACTCTTTCATGGAAATTTGGTGAAGATTGTGCATTTTAAATATCTTTGATGGTCATGGAAACATCCTAGGAAGAGCATTCAGTTTTGTGTATTGAATGTGATTGGATGATTGTGGTTGATGATGTTTATTGCTGAATTGTGTTGTGAATTAATCCAGATTTTGTATTCTGTAATGAGCTGTGTTTGTGGTTGTACTGTAGATGAATGGTCGCCTGTTTTTGCACTGAATTTTCATGCTTTTCTAGTTTTATTCGATGCACTAGAAAGTGATGGTGATTCTGATTTAAATGGTGTATTCTGACTTGCTTGGGTGTAATATCTGATGTGAACATTGTGCAGTCCGGGCAAAGTTCTGCTTCCTTAAATTTTATTTTCAGGCACTAACAGGTTCAACTGATGTACAATGCTGCGAATTGTTGCAACCCACCAAGCCTTCTTCCTCTACCTGAGCAAGCCGCCTAAGTTGGAGCTGAAATCTCTACCTGATCACTTAAAATACGCCTTCCTGGAGGACAATGAGCAGCTGCCAGTCATTGTGGCAAGAAACCTTCTACCTAATCAAGAGGAGCAGCTGATGAGAATTCATTGAAGAAAATAAGAAGGCGATTGGGTGGACTTTAGCTGATATTTGTTGGCATTAGCCCTTCCATGTGCATGCAATCGAATTTCATTGGAAGAGGTTGCTAAGCCAGTGAGGCAACCTCAAAGGCGCCTAAATCCCCCTTATTCTAGATGTGGGTGAAGAAGGAAGTGACTAAGCTCCTGCAAGCTGGCATTATCTACCCTATCTCTGACAGCCAGTGGGTCAGCCCAGTTCAGGTAGTCCCCAAAAGGTGTGGAGTGACTGTAGTGGCCAACCAGAAAAATGAGCTAATTCCCACAAGAGCTCAAAACAGCTGAGAGTCTGCATAGACTACCGAAAGCTCAAACCAAGCACCCGCAAGGATCACTATCCTTTACCCTTTATTGGATCAGATGTTGGAGCGGTTGGCTGGCAAGTCTCACTATTGTTTCTTGGATGGCTACTCAGGCTACTTCCCAAATCCATATTGACCAGAAGATCAAGAGAAGACTACCTTCACATGCCCTTTGGAACATTGGCTTACAGAAGGATGCCTTTGGACTCTGCAATGCGCCTGGAACCTTTCAGCGGTGCAATGATAAGCATCTTTTCTGAATTTTTAGAGGATTGCATGGAAGTATTATTGGATGATTTAACTGTGTATGGTGTCTTCTTTTGATGCATGCTTGGTTAGTTTGGCTAGAGTCTTGAATTAAATGCATTGAGACCAATCTTTGTGTGAACTTTGAGAAATGTCATTTCATGGTTGAGTCAAGGATAGTTTTAGGACACGTAGTGTCTAGAAAGGGTATTGAGGTAGATCCTGCTAAGATAGATGTTTATTTCTGCTTTACCTTACCCCGCGTCTGTGCGGGAAGTACGTTCTTTTCTTGGTCATGCAGGATTGCTACCGGCGCTTCATCCAGAACTTTAACAAGATTGTCCGGCCCCTGTCCAACCTTCTGCAGCACGACACGATTTTGTGTTTGATGATAAGTGTAAGTCGCCTTTATCATTTGAAACGCTGCTTGACCACAACTCCGGTGATCCAGCCACCAGATTGTCTCTTCCATTTAGCTGATGTTGCGATTGCCTCTAATATTGTTTGTGCAGTTCTTACTCAGCGGGTCAATAAGGCTCCTCAGTCATTGCCTATGCCTCCAAGACTTTGGATTTGCCCAGTTAATTACCAACCACTGAGAAAGAACTTTGACTGTAGTTTTTTGCACTTGAGTTTAGGTCATATCTGCTAGATACTAGGGTGATTGTCTTTTCTGACCATGCAGCCTTGAAGTTTCTTTTGAAAAAGGCAGATGCTAAGCCTCGACTTATTCGGTGGATGTTGTTGCTCCAAGAATTCGACATTGAGTTAAGGATAGAAGTGGAGCAGAGAACTGGGTAGCTGATCACTGAGTCGGATCACTCACCATCCTCTGACCTCTTCATTCGGGATGATTCCTGTGGCAGCTTTTACAACTGTAAGGTAAGCTTCCATGGTATGCTGACTTGCTAATTATTGGTTGCTGGTGTTTTACCTGCTAATCCTAGGGCCCAGACTCTGAAATTGAAAAGTGAATCTAAATACTATGTTTGGATGACCCTTATTTGTGGAGATTCTGTAATGACCAGTAATTAGGAGATTGTGTGCCTGATAATGAGTTTCATTCCATTTACATTTTTGCCATGCTTCTGCCTGTGGTGGTCCACTTTGGACCCCGAAGAACTGCTAGGAAAGTGTTAGATCTGGTTTATTTGGCCTTCCTTGTTTCATGATTCATAATCTGTTTTGCAAGTCATGTGAGACTGTCAGAGGGCAGGGAGTATTTCCCGTAGGCTGAGATACCCAGCAACCTATACTGTTTTGTGAAGTTTTGATGTGGGTATTGATTTTATGGTCCATTTCCTGTTTCATGGTTTACTTACATATTGCTGGCTGTTGTTATTGTCTCAAAATGGGTTGAGGCGAAAGCCACCCGGACTGATGATTCTGTTGTGGTTGTAGATTTGTCAGGTCTCACATTTTTTGCAGGTTTGGTTTCCTAGAGCTATTATCAGTGACCAGGGCTCTATTTTGTAACCGAAGCATGATGCTTATTACGGAAGTATGGAGTGATTCACAAGGTTGCCACAACATACCACCCACAGACCAATGGCCAAGCTGAAATCTCGACAGAGAGATTAAGCAATCTTCAAAAAGACTGTTAACTCTAACCGGAAAGATTGGAGCAGAGCTAGTGACGCTTTGTGGGCATATCGGACTGCCTACAAGACTCCGATTGGGATGTCTCCCTATCGGCTTGTCTTTGGTAAGGCATGTCATCTTCCGGTAGAGTTGGAAGCATTAGGCATATTGGGCCATTAAGCAGTGCAACATGGATTTGGCCCAGTCGGGGTGGAGAGGAAGCTTGCAATTGCAAGAACTGAAGAGCTTAGATTGGATGCCTATGAGAGTTCGCGTTTATACAAGGAAAAGACAAAGGCATTCCATGATAAGCAAATCTTAAGAAAAGAGTTGTTGTGGGCCAGAAAGTCCTCTTATTTAACTCCCGTCTTAAATTTATGCCGGTAAACTTAGATCTAGATGGGATGGTCCTTTTGTGATTACTAATGTTTTTCCTTTTGGTTGCAGTAGAACTGTGTGATGAGCGGACCAGGAGTACTTTTACAGTGAATGGACTCACCTTAAGCATTTTTATGAGGGACCCCAGCAGCAGCCAATGGAGGCAGAGATTAGGCTCATTGATGCCACATACCCTCCCTCAGGGGATAGGGAGTCTTCTTCCTCTTTTCTCTATTGTTCTTTTCTTTGCATTTTAATTTCAACTTTGATTGTTAATAACAGATTTTGCGAATAATATAGTCTGAACCCTCCTTGTGATAATTGTTGAGATGCACATAGTTTTCAACTTGGATATTTTGTTTTTGATGGATCATTCTGGTTGGACTGAATTTCTCAGCTCTTAGATTATCTGACTTGGTAGTTGATTTTGTGATGTGATTGCGTGCTGGTATTGACCCTTGTCAGATTTTGGGCCTGTGTGAATGGAATTTTATTTTCTGCCATTCTTTCTTTTTGTGTGCTTCTGCTCATGATTTTGTTCTCTAGAACTTGTCCTTTTTCTTTTGAAACTGCATTTTCACTGGCATGCATAAATATGATAGAGGCCTTCTTCTTTTATTCCCACTTTGGCCAGATAGCCATCCTGCATTATATTCCCGTGGTTAGCCCCTTCGTGCTTTTTGTATCATCCTTGTCTTAGCCACATTACAAGCCTAAGCGTAAAACCATTTTATTCCGCACCTTGGAAATTTATTAAGCATTGGTTTCACCTTAGTGTTGTGTTTAAGTGTGGGGGTTGCCAGGGTGTGCAACATTTTAAGTGTGGGGGAGGTATCCGATGCTAATTGTTATTTGGCATTAGTTTGGTCATTGTGCTTGTGTAAATAATTGTGGAATTTTTCTCAAAAAAAAAAAAAAAAAAAGAGAGATAAAAAAAAGAAAAAAAAAAAAAAATCTGAAAAAAATGTATATATATGAAAAAAAAGTCAATTTTGAGAAAAATTTGGTGTAATAATGAGTTTTGGGGAAGGAAAGAGTTTTGTTGAAAAAGGCGACTTGTTTGTAAAAGTGCATTTCATTTTAGTTGGTTTTGAGCAAACCTTTTGTGTTTCTTTACTAATGCTCTTTAAATTTCTTGGGTGCTTAGCCTTTCATTTCTAAACTTGTCCATGCCTTCACCATAGCCCATTACAACATGAATAATAAGTCCTCTTGATTTGTGCATGCTGTTTTTGAGTAGTGGAGAAGTTAGAATTTGAGCAAGCATATGGTAGGCAATTTTCTTGAGTGGAATTGAGTGATACACTTGCTACCCTATACACTTGAGAGATTGATTGAGAGTATACCTTGAGAGGCCATTTTGCGTGATTAGCATCATCAATTGAGATTGCCATGTTTTATAATTTGAGACGAAAGAAATTTTCTGTCATGATTTGGTTGATCTTTTGAAATTTTGTGTTCCTTATTCAAGTTTTGCATTCTTGACAATTGTTAGAAAGGAGATGTTTATCTTTAGTCTTTATTTTTGTTTTATCATTTCTTTAGTTTTGTTTTGAGTTTTTAATTTTGCCCAGGAGTGCAAAAGGATAAGTGTGGGGCATTTGTAATTGAATTTTATCACACTTAATTGTTGCATTTGATTAATGATTTTTGGTATAAATTGGGCTTGGGCTTTTAATTGGATTTAATTCATTTTCGTGCTATTTTCCAGATTTACACTATTCCAGTATTTTGATCATAATTTTGTTATAGGTACCGATTAACCTCATTCTTGTTTTCGTTTTGCAGATAACTCAAAGAGCTACAAATGGTATTAGAGGCTTGAAGGCAAATTCGAACAAGAAGGCAGTCAAAATTGGAGCCAAAGTCAGTCACGAAATTCTGGAGCTATGTTTAGTTAATTGGCTTAACTTTGTAATTAGGAGTCCAAATTACATGGGACCAAAGCCATTAGTTATGTTTTTTAATTGGGCCAGTTTTGGAGCCCTAACCCTGTTTAGTTTTAGGTTTAAAAGCATATTAGGGTAACATGAACAGCAGCTTTTTGATTTTGGAGAAATTTCAGATCTACACCTCTTCTCTTTTCTCTCATCTTCTTCATCTTGTTCTTCTTTTTTCTTCCTTTTCGTTTTCTGTTTTTTTCCAGCCATGGTAGGCTAACTTTCCATTCAATCAACCCATGAGTTGAGGATTTTGCTGTGAATCCAGAGGACTCGTGCTCTCCATGAACTGAATCCGTTTTTCTTCCCCCTTTACTCGAATTGAGCAACACGATTGTGTACATTGAATCCGAGCAGATGAGGTTTGTCCATGAGGTTTGTTTATGATTTCTGTATTTTGATCATCCAGGGGAAGGGATTAAATGTTAGATTTAATATTTAGGTTGATTAACCCAAGGGACTTGAAATCAAAACAGGTTGAAGTGAACACTGTGCGATGGCTGGGTGAACACGCCAAGAGTTTGATTAAATGCTAGGTGATTGTCTAGTAGAGAGGGTTCCTATATGAATGCAGGGATTCCGATTTGTTTAGGGTCAACCACGAGATTCAGTAATTCTTTGTCCAGTGACGGATGTCCTTGAAACCTCAATTCTGGTTGGTTGATTGCTTTTAAATTGTTAATTTCGTTTTATCTCTTGCATTAATTTTCTCTTGCTTTAATTTTAATCGAATTAAAACCCCCCTATTTATTGTTTTGTTTTTAATTGAGTGATTTAGTTCTATGCAAAAATCCTTGGAGACGATCCAGGTTGTCCTATATTACAAATTTCTTTATAAGCCTGGTTAATTTGAGTGAGTTCGACAGTTCACGTCATACCACGACCGTCTACAATCAGATTTTTAGATGGAAAACCTCAACCCGTTACCTATGCAGAGGTAAGAACCTTGGTATGTTGAAGACGCCACAAACGGTGGTGGAAATTCCGTTTGATAAGTCGAATTGTGAATGCCACGGAATGAATTCCGATAAGTTTGAATAGTTCTTCAAGAACCAAAGAGAAACTCTCAATTTTTGTGAATAAAAACTATGTTATTTCTTTCATTCATGTATGCCTTTAAATAGGCTGATTACAATAAAGAAAAGTATCTGATTGAATCAATTAGCCCTAGTAAATAAAGGAAAATATCTGAATAAATCAATCAGCCCTAACAAATAAAGGAAAGTATCTAATTGAATTAATTAGCCCTAATAAATAAAGAAAAATATCTGATTGAATCAATCAGCTCTAACAAATAAAAGGAAAGTATCTGATTAAATCAATCAGCCCCTAAACATGCAAATTTACTGCTACAATTAGCCCCCAAATCATGTAGATCTGCTGCTGCAATTAGTCCTCAAATCGTGCAAATTTACTGCTGTAACTAGGGTGGGCTTGAATCACATTGATGCTTCTTTGTTGAAAACATGGGCTATGCTCAATGGGTCATAAATTTGATTGAGACCAGATTTCTTGAATCAGCCCGTTGAGTGCTTCCTTGAATTTCTTTGCCCGAGCTCTTGCACCTGGACTAACTGGAACTTGGATCGGATCCTTTAATATCGTAACTTCGTTTGTATCATTCCCCTCCTCTTGAAAAGGATTTGTCCTCAAATCATCACCTACATCAAAAAGGAGTTAAGTCAATAACATTAAAAGTAGCACTAACATTGTACTCACCCGATAAATCCAGCTTGTAGGCATTGTCATTGATACGCTCGAGGACTTGAAAATGACCATCTCCTCTCGGAAGTAGTTTGAAACGCCTTTGAACAGGAAATATCTCTTTCCGCATGTGTAGCCAAACTCAATCTCCAGGTTTAAAAATCAGCTTATGGCGCCCCTTGTTGGCTTGTTTTGCATACTGCTCCGTTCTTCACTCGACATTGAGTCTTGCCTTCTCATGGATCTGTTTAACAAATTTAGCTTTCTTTTCGCCATCTAAATTCACATGCTCAGACAAAGGTAAAGGAGATAAATCCAATGGAATCAAGGGATTAAATCCATACACAATTTCAAAAGGTGAAAATTTAGTAGCAGAATGAATAGTACGATTGTAAGCAATCTCGACATGTGATAAACACTCTTCCCATGTTTTGATATTTTTTCTAATGATAGCCCTCAACAAAGTTGACAAAGTCCTATTTACTACTTCGGTTTGACCATCAGTTTGTGGGTGACACGTAGTAGAAAACAAAAGCTTAGTACCTAACTTGCACCACAAAGTCTTCCAAAAGTAACTCAAGAACTTAGCATCTCTATCCGAAACAATTGTCCTAGGCATACCATGTAATATCACAACCTCCCTAAAGAACAAATCAGCAACATATGAAGCATCATCCGTTTTGTGACATGGAATAAAAATGTGCCATCGTAAGAGAATCTATCCACAACCACAAATATTGAATCTCTTCCTTGTTTAGACCTAGGCAAACCTAACACAAAATCCATCGAAATATCAATCCAAGGTTCACTAGGAATTGGCAAAGGAGTATACAAACCGTTGGGCTGCATTCTGGCCTTAGCTTGCCTACACATGACACATTTACCACAAATCCTCTCGACATCTCGTTTAATGTGTGGCCAATAGAAGTGTTCCTGCAAAATAGCTAAAGTCTTGGTAACTCCAAAATATGCCATTAACCCTCCACTATGGGATTCTCTTACCAGTAAGTCTCGTAATGAACAATTAGGCACACACAACTTATTTTCTCGAAACAAGAAATCTTCATGCCTAAAGAACTTTCCCACGCCCTTTTCCTCACAATTCCTATATTCCTCAAAAAAAATCTTGGTCAAAAGGATACAATTCTTTAATGTGTTCAAAACCAAGTAATTTTGCATCAAGAGTAGAGATTAAACACGTACCTTCGAGAAAGTGCATCAGCTACCACATTCTCCTTAACTTGTTTATATCGGATGACATATAGGAACGTCTCAATGAACTCTACTCATCGGGCATGTCTCCTACTCAACTTGTGTTGACTCTTCAGATGCTTTAAGGACTCATGATCAGTGTGAATCATAAACTCCTTAGGCCAAAGGTAGTGCTGCCAAGTCTCTAGAGTTCGAGCCAGTGCGTATAATTCTTTGTCATAAGTGGGATAGTTTAGGGCTGCCCCACTCAATTTCTCGCTAAAATACGCAACCGGCCTTCCCTCTTGCATCAAAACGCCTCCAATGCCTATACCTGAAGCATCACACTCAATTTCAAATGTTTTAGCAAAGTTAGGTACAAAGAATGCGAACCTCGCCAAGAATAACAAAGTTACGATATTAGAGGATCCGATCCAAGTTCCAGTTGGTCCAGGTACGAGAGCTCGGGCAAAGAAATTCAAGGAAGCACTCAACAGGCTGATTCAAGAAATCTGGTCTCAATCAAATTTACAACCCATTGAGCATAGCCCATGTTTTCAACAAGAGAAGGCATTCAAACTTATCAAGAAAAAATTAACTAATGCGCCTTTACTTGTTCCCCTCTCCATTTGAATGGAAAATTCTTCTTGATGACTTCGGTTAAGGGCGCTGCAATACTGCTGAAGTCCCGAATAAAGCGTCGGTAAAAACTCGCCAAGCCATGAAAACTTCTTACCTGTCTTACGGAAGTGGGCGTTGGCAACTCTTGAATGGTGTAAATCTTTTCTTCATCCACCTGTATTCCTTGTGCACTCACAACAAAACCAAGAAACACAAGCTTATCAGTGCAAAAGGTGCACTTCTTAAGGTTAGCAAACAACTTTTCCTTTCTTAACACTTCTAAAATAGATCTTAAGTGCTTAACATGGTCATTTAAGTTTTTGCTATAAATGAGTATATCATCAAAATAGACAACAACAAATCTGCCTATGAAAGCACGCAAGACATGGTTCATTAATCGCATAAAAGTACTTGGTGCATTAGTTAATCCAAATGGCATCACTAACCACACATATAAACCATGTTTTATTTTAAAAGCAGTTTTCCATTCATCTACTTCTTTCATTCTTATTTGATGATAACCACTTTTCAGATCAATCTTGGAAAATACACAAGCACCATGCAGTTCATCTAGCATATCATCTAAGCGAGGAATAGGATGTCGATACTTTACCGTTATATTGTTGATGGCTTGACAATCAACGCACATTCTCCACGTTCCATCCTTCTTAGGAACTAAAATCACTGGAACAGCACATGGGCTCATGCTTTCTCTCACGTACCCCTTTTCCATCAATTCACTAACCTGCCTTTGTAATTCTGTTGTCTCCTCGGGATTACTTCGGTAGGCTGGTCGGTTTGGAATGGAAGCACCGGGTACAAAATCGATTTGATGTTCAATCCCTTGAATAGGTGGTAAACCATGTGGAATCTCCTCGGAAATGACATCATCAAACTCCTGCAAAAGAGAAACAACAGAACTAGGTAAAGCGGAGTCAATTTCATTAGTGTTCAAAAATGCCTCTTTGTACAAAAGTACAATCATTGGCTGATTTGCAAACATTGCTCGCTTAATTTCACTCGCTTTTGCATTAAAATTCTTTTGTTCTCTCTCTGATTTTCTCTCAATAGCCAAATTTTGATTTTTTTTTATTCTCTCATTTTTCTCGGCCTCTCTCTGATTTTCACTATTTTTCTTTTGTTCACTTTCACTCTTTTTCTTTTGATCACTATCTCTCTCTGTAATCTCACTTGATCTTCATAAACTTGCTTTAGTGTCATCGGAATAAGAGTGATGGTTCTCTGATTGAGCACAAAAGAGTATTTGTTGGTAAAGCCGTCATGCTTAACTTGCCGATCAAATTGCCAAGGTCGGCCTAATAACAAGTGTCCAGCTTGCATTGGAACTACATCTCACAAAACTTCATCTTCATATTTTCCAATGCGGAATGACACTAACACCTGTTTAGTCACCCTTAACTCTCCATTATCATTGAGCCATTGCAATTTATAAGGTCGGGGATGTTTTAATTGTTGACAGCCCTAATTTTTCCACCAAAGTAGTGCTAGCAACATTAGTACAACTACCTCCATCAATAATCAGACTACATACCTTGTTTTGCACGTGGCATCTAGTATGAAAGATGTTTTCTCACTACACCTCTTCATCTTCTTTGACTTGCACGCTTAAAGCTCTTCTTGCAACTAACAATTCTCCTTCGGCTGCATATTCTTCCTCATCCGCATCCTCCAATGGTGGCATAGAGTCGGGCTCTAATTCATCGTCGGTTTCAATCTCACCATTATCCCGTATCACCATGACTCTTTAGTTCAGGGCATTGGCTTGCTATGTGACCCCTGCCTTGACATTTGAAATACTTAATGTCGCGATTTCGAGATGTGAAAGGGTCGGATTTACCTTGAAGAATCATGGCTGGTTGTTTCTTGTTTTGGCTCAGTTTTGGGTTTTACAGCTGGCCTTTCTTCTTTCTTTACATAACTCGGTTTCCATGGAGAAGAACCCGAACTATGTACTGCACGTGTACCACCCTCCTCTTGAGCTGTTGCTCTACTTTGATGGCCATGTGCACTATGTCTTCCAACTTCACATAATGCTGCATCTCCACGTTATCATGAATTTCTTGATTTAAGCCATGCAAAAACCTTGCCATAGTAGCCTCTCGGTCTTCTTCTACATTAGCCCGAATCATAGCAATCTCCATCTCCTAATAATAATCCTCCACACTCCAGTTACCTTTTCTAAGGCTTTGCAGTTTTTGGTACAACCCCCAGTACTAATGGCTGGGTACAAACCGTCTTCTCATCACTGTTTTCATCTCTTCCCACGTCTCAACAAGATGCTCTCTATTCCGCCGCATTTAACACTAACTGATCCCACCAAATAATAGCATAATCAGAAAACTCAATAGCAGCAAGTTTTACCTTATTTATCTCGAAGTAATTGTGGCAATCGAACACCAACTCCACCTTCTTCTCCCATTCAAAAATAGGCCTCTGGGTCATTCTTTCCTTGAAATGAAGGAATTGTCATCTTAATACTGCCCAGATTGTTATCTTCCCGGTTCCTAGCTTCCCTAAACCGCCCATATCTCCTAGGATTACCTACTGAATTTTTGATCTTCTTTTCCATCAAAACCAGCCCCATAATACTCGTCGTCCTCATCCCTTACTTTCCTCGGTTGTACTCTTTCCCTCCTAAGCACATTATGAACGTTTTGCAACAGCGCCATACGTTCATTCTCTACCCTATCCAACCGTTCATGCACCTGCTCCAATTCACTCCTCATCATTCTTCTCATCTCTTCCACCATAGCCTTCATGAATAACTTCGGATCAGCCACTCCTTGAGTACTATCACCGCTGTTATGTGACATTTGTTAATTTGCAAAATAAGGTTAGGAACAAATGCAATGGACCTCACGACACTCCCTCACGTGTTTCATTCAAAGAATGATTCACTTGATTTCACTCGTATTTCACTCAAAACAATTTGGCTTTTACCCTCTAATATGCTCACCACTCTTGCCTCTTTCCACTCGATAATTCTCTTTCAATTCTTTTTAAACTAATCAGATAATATCGAATCATTTGTGGCAATTCAAAAGTAAAAACACCAAGGACAGCATAAATACGAAGAAACAACGACTGATGAAGTTTTCGGAAATATGACTCTTTTTTTTTGGGACATTTTTTTTTTGAATTTTTTTTGAACGATTTTTTTTCTATTTTTTTGGACCAATTTTTTTTCTTTTTTTTTTGAATTCCTCCCTTTTTTTTTCGGATCCCTCTCTTTTTTTTTTGAAACCCTAGGCAGAAATCAATGAAAAGACGAAAAAAAAAGGATAGGCAAATCTGATTTAGAACCAAAGCTCTGATAACCAAATGATGCGAACGTCGCCAAAAATAATGAGACCCGTCAACAACTAAGGTACCACGACCGTCTACAATCAGATTTTTAGATGAAAAACCTCGACCCGTTACCTATGCAGAGGTAAGAACCTTGGTATGTTGAAGACGCCACAAACGGTGGTGGAAATTCCGTTTGATAAGTCGAATTGTGAACGCCACGGAATGAATTCCGATAAGTTCGAATAGTTCTTCAAAAACCAAAGAGAAACTCTCAATTTTTGTGAATAAAAATTGTTGTTTCTTTCATTCATGTACGCCTTTAAATAGGCTGATTACAATAAAGGAAAGTATCTGATTGAATCAATCAGCCCTAGCAAATAAAGAAAAATATTTGATTAAATCAATCAGCCCTAACAAATAAAGGAAAGTATCTAATTGAATTAATTAGCCCTAACAAATAAAAGAAAATATCTGATTGAATCAATCAGCTCTAACAAATAAAAGGAAAGTATCTAATTAAATCAATAGCCCCCAAACATGCATATTTGCTGCTGCAATTAGTCCCCAAATCATGCAGATTTACTGCTGTAATTAGGGTGGGCTTGAATCACATTGATACTTCTTTGTTGAAAACATGGGTTATGCTCAATGGGTCGTAAATTTGATTGAGACCAGATTTCTTGAATTAGCACGTTGAGTGCTTCCTTGAATTTTATTGCCCGAGCTCTCGTACCTGGACCAACTGGAACTTGGATCAGATCCTTTAATATCGTAACTTCGTTTGCATCAGTTTGTATGGTTAAACACTGATAAATCTTAGTTATCAGTTTATGTTTTATTTAATCTATGGTTGAAATTTATATGCCCTCGTGTATGGAGAAATTAGAATTAAATGGTTTATTATGATTAAAGATAAATTTAAAATTTTATACAAACATTAGACACGTAATCAAATAAAAGAAAAGAATTAAATTTATAATAAATATCACGTAATCAAATATTTTTATATATTAGAAAGGTTTATTTATTATGTGATTAATATTTTATGGATTGGTAATAAATCCTAGAATTTTAGGCACGTAATCAATTAAATTTATTAAATGAATTAACAAATTCTTTTGTTAAAATAGTCAGTAATCTTAATTTAAATTATTAAATTAATAAATAAATTAATTAAATTTTTAGTTGTTTATTTTTTTATAACACGTAACGTAAATTCTATATTAGGCAGTGTGACAAAAGCTCCTTTTGAAAATGCTTGCTTCATAATTTGGTGCCCATTTGCCTCGAGTGTCCTCTTGATTAGGAAGAGTTTTTTTTAAAAAACCGAATCACCTGCTTGGAGCTCTATGGGGCACACTTTCTTATTAAAAGCTTCAAGGAACGAGAATATGTCTTGGTTATTTATTGTTGTTAAATGAAAGTTTACTTCCTTTTGGTCTATCTTTGACTTTTTAGTTAAACGAACAAACTTAGCAAGCTTTCGTGATTTGAGAGGCCTAGAGGATGTTTGTTTGACCCCAAGCTCTCCCCAAAGGTTCAAGGGATGAGAATATGTCTTGATTATTCGTTATTATTTCTCATAGACAAAGGTTTGCCTCCTTTTGGTCTATCATTGACATTTTGGTCAGAAGGACAAACTTAGCAAGTTTTCATGATTCAAGAAGCCTAGAGGATGTTCGTGTGACCCCAAGGTCCTCCCAAAGCTTCAAGGGACGAGAATATGTCTTGGTTATTTGTTGTTGTTTCTCTTAGACAAAAGTTTGATTCCTTTTCGTCTATCTTTGACTTTCTGGTCAAATGGATGAATTTAATAAGTTTTCATGATTCAAAAGGCATAGAGGATGTTTGTGTGACGCCATGCTCTCCCTAAAGCATCAAGAGAAGAGAATATGTCTTAGTTATTCGCTGTTGTTTCTCTTAGACGAAACTTTGCTTCTTTTTGGTCTAGCTTTGATTTTATGGTCAAACGGAGGAACTTAGTGAGTTTTCATGATTTGAGAGGCCTAGTGCATGTTTGTGTGACCCCAAGCTCTCCCCAAAGCTTCGAGGGCACTTATTCGTTGTTATTTCTCTTAGATGAAAGTTTGCTTCCTTTTGGTCTATCTTTGACTTTTTGCTCAAACGGACAAATGTAGCAACTTTTCGTGATTCGAGAGGCCTAGAGGATGTTTGTGTGACCCCAAGCTCTCCCCAAAGCTTCAAGGGATGACATTATGTCTCTGTTATTCGTTGTTATTTCTGTTAGACAAAAGTTTGGTTCTTTTTAGTTTATTTTTGACTTTTTTGGTCAAACGGACAAACTTAGTGAGTTTTCATAACTCGAGAGGTCTAGAGGTTGTTTGTGCGACCCCGAGCTCTCCCCAAAGCTTCAAGAGATAAGAATATGTCTTGGTTATTCATTGTTGTTTCTCTTAGTTGAAAGCTTGGTTCCTTTTGGTCTATCTTTGACTTTCTGGTCAGACAGACAAATGTAGTAACTTTTCATCATTTGTAAGGCCCAGATGACGTTTGTGGCACCCTAAGATCACCCAAAGTTTCAAGGGATGAAAATATGTCTTGGTTATTCGTTGTTGTTTCTAATAGATGAGAGTTTGCTTCCGTATAGTCTATCTTTGACTTTTTGATTAGACGAACAAATGTAACAACTTTCCATGATTCGAGCAGCCTAGAGGGTGTTTGTGTGACCCCAAGCTCCCCCCAAAGCATCATGAGATGAGAATATGTCTTAGTAATTCATTGTTGTTTCTCTTTGACGAAAGTTTGGTTCCTTTTGGTCTATCTTCGACTTTCTGGTCAAACGGACAAATGTAGTGACTTTTCGTCATTTGTAAGGCCTAGATGACGTTTGTGGCACCCCAAGATCACCCCAAAGTTTCAAGGGATGAGAATATGTCTTGGTTATTCGTTATTGTTTCTTTTAGACGGAGTTTGGTTCCTTATGGTCAATCTTAGACATTTTGGTCAAACAGACAAACTTTGCGAGTTTTCGTGATTCAAGAGGCCTAGAGGTATTTGTGTGACCCCAAGTTCTCCCCAAAGTTTCAAGGGATGAGAATATGTCTTGTTATTTGATGTTGTTTCTCTTAGACAAAAGTTTGGTTCTTTATAGTCTACCTTGGATTTTTTGGTCAAACAGACAAACTTTGCGATTTTCGCGATTCAACAGACCTAGAGGATGTTTGTGTGAACCCAAGCTCTCTCCAAAACTTCAAGGGATGAGAATATGTCTTGTTTATTCATTATTGTTTCTCTTAGATCTATCTTTGAGTTTTTAGTTAAGCGGACAAACTCAGCAAGCTTTCGTGATTCAACTAGCCTACAGGATGTTTGTGTGACCCCAAGCTCTCCCCAAAGCTTCAAGGGATGGCAATAAGTATTGGTTATTCGTCATTGTTTCTTTTAGATGAAAGTTTGTTTTCTTTTGGCCTATCTTCAACTTTTTGGTCAAACGGACAAACTTAGCAAGTTTTCATGATTCGAGAGGCCTAGAGGATGTTTCTGTGACCCCAAGCTCTCCCCAAACCTTCATGGGATGAGAATATGTCATGGTAATTCGTTCTTGTTTCTCTTAAACGAAAGAGTAGTTCCTTTTAGTCTATCTTTGACTTTTTGGTCAAACGGACAAACTTTGCGGCTTGTTATTATTCAATAGGTCTACAGGATGTTTGTGTGACCCGAAGCTCTCCTCAAAGCTTCAAGGGTTGAGAATAAATCTTTGTTATTCATTGTTGTTTCTCTTAGATGAAAGTTTAGTTCCTATTGGCCAATCTTTGACTTTTTGGTCAAACAGATAAACTTAACAAGTTTTCATGATTCAATAGGCCTAGAGGATTTTTGTGTGACCCACAAGCTCTCCCCAAAGCTTCTTGGAATGAGAATATGTCTTGGTTATTCGTTGTTATTTTCTTTGTAGTCAAACGAACAAACTTAGCAAGTTTTCATGATTCGAGAGGCCGATAGGATGCTTGTGTGACCCCAAGATCTCCCCAAAGTTTCAAGGGATGAGAATATGTCTTGGTTATTCGTTGTTGTTTCTCTTAGACGAAAGTTTGCTTCCTTATGGTCTATCTTTGACTTATTGGACAAACGAACAAACTTTGCAAGTTTTCCTGATTTGAGAGACTTAGAAGACATTTGTGTGACCACAGGATCTTCCCAAAGCTTTAAGGGATGATAATATGTCTTGGTTATTCGTTGTTGTTTCTTTTAGACGAAAGGATGCTTCCTTTTAATCTTTCTTTGACTTTTTGCTTAAACGGACAAACCTAGCAAGTTTTTAGGATTCAAGTGGCCTAAAGTATGTTTGTGTGACCCCAAACTCTTCCCAAAGCTTCAAGGGATGAGAATATGTCTTGGCTATTCGCTGTTGCTTCTCTTAGACAAAAGTTTGCTTCCTTTCGGTCTATCTTTGACTTTTTAGTCAAACGCATAAAGTTAGCGAGTTTTCATGATTCAATAGGCCTAGAGGATGTTTGTGTGAGCCAAAGCTCTCCCCAAACCCTCAAGGGATGAGAATTTGTCTTGGTTATTCATTGTTGTTTCTCTTAGACGAAAGTTTGCCTCCTTTTGGTCTATCTTTGACTTTTTGGTTAAACGGACAAATTTAGTAAGTTTTTGGGATTTGAGAGGCCTAGAGGAAATTTGTGTGATCCCAAGCTCTCCCCAAAGCTTCAAGGGATGAGTATATGTCTTGGTTATTCGTTATTGTTTCTCATAAATGAAAGTTTGCTTCCTTTTGGTCTATCTTTGGCTTTTTGCTCAAACGGACAAGCTGAGCTAGCTTTCGTGATTTGAGAGGGCTAGAGGATGTTTGTGTGACCCCGAGCTTCACTGTTGTTTCTCTTAGACGAATGTTTGCTTCCTTTTGGTATAGCTTTGACTTTATGGTCAAACGGACGAACTTAATGAGTTTATGTGATTCGAGAGGCCTGGAGCATGTTTGTATGACCCCAAGCTCTCCCTAAAGCTGGAAGGGATGAAAATATGTCTTGGGTATTTGTTTTTGTTTCCCTTAGACTAAAGTTTGCTTCCTTTTGGTCTATCTTTGACTTTTTGGTCAAATGGACAAACTTAGCAAGCTATCAAGATTCAAGGGGCCCAGAGGATGTTTTTGTGACCCCAAACTTCACCGTTGTTTCCCTTGGACGAAAGTTTGGTTCCTTTGGGCCTATCTTTGACTTTTTGGCCAAACAGACAAACTTAGCAAGTTTTCATGATTCGAGTGGCCTAGAGGATGTTTGAGTGGCCCCAAGCTCTCCCTAAAGCTTTAAGGGATGAGAATATGTCTTGGTTTTTCGCTGTTGTTTCTCTTAGACGAAAGTTTGCTTCCTTTTTGTGTATCTTTGACTTTATGGTCAAACAGACGAACTTAGTGAGTTTTTGTGGTTCGAGAGACCTAGAGTATGTTTGTATGACTCCAAGCTCTCCCCAAAGCTTCAAGGGGTGAGAATATATCTTGGTTATTCGTTGTTGTTTCTCTTGCACGAAAGTTTGCTTCCTTTTGCCCAATCTTTGACTTTTGGTCAATCGGACAAACTTAGAATGTTTCCATGCTTCGAGAGGCCAAAAGGATTTGTGTGACCCCAAGCACTCCCCAAAGCTTCAAGGGATGTCTTGGTTATTCGCTGTTGCTTCTCTTACATGAAAGTATGCTTCCTTTTGATCTATCTTTGACTTTTTGGTCAAACGAACAAACTTAAGAAGATTTCGTGATTCGAGAGGCCTAGATGATGGTTGTGTGACCGCAATCTCTGCCCAAAGCTTCAAGAAATGGCAATAAGTTTTGGTTATTCGTTGTTGTTTCTCTTTGATGAATGTTTAGTTCCTTTTGGCCTATCTTTGTGTTTTTGGTCATACGGACAAATTAACGAGATTTCGTGATTCATTAGGCCTAGAGGATGTTTGTGTGATCCCAAGCTCTCCCCAAAGCTTCAAAGGATGAGAATATGTCTTGGTTATTCATTGTTGTTTCTCTTTGACAAAAGTTTAGTTCCTTTTGGCCTATCTTTGTGTTTTTGGTCAAACAGACAAACTGAATGAGTTTTCGTGGTTCGAGAGGCCTAGAGGATGTTTGTGTGACCCCAACCTCTCCCAAAAGCTTCAAAGGATGAGAATATGTCCTGGTCATTTGTTGTTGTTTCTCTTAGATAAATGTTTGCTTACTTTTAGTCCATCTTTGATTTTTTAGTCAAACAGACAAACTTAGTGAGTTTTCGTGATTCGAGAGGCCTAGAGGATGTTTGTGTGAGCCCAAGCTCTCCCCAAAGCTCCAAGGGATGAGAATATGTCTTGGCTGTTCGCTGTTGTTTGTCTTAGACAAAAGTTTGCTTCCCTTCGGTCTATTTTTGACTTTTTGACCAAACGGATAAAGTTAGCTAGTTTTTATGATTTCAATAGGCCTAGAGGATGTTTGTGTGAGCCAAACTTTCCCCAAACCTTCAAGGGATGAGAATTTATCGTGGTTATTCGTTGTTGTTTCTCTTAGATGAAAGTTTGCCTCCTTTTGGTCTATCTTTGACTTTTTTGTTAAATGGACAAATTTAGCAAGTTTTCGAGATTTGAGAGGCCTAGAGGATGTTTATGTAACCCAAGCTCTCCCCAAAGCTTCGAGGGATGAGAACATGTCTTGATTATTCGTTGTTGTTTCTCGTGGACGAAAGTTTACTTCCTTTTTTTCTATCTTTGGCTTTTCAGTCTAATGGACAAACTTAGCAAGCTTTATAGATTCAAGGGGGCTAGAGGATGTTTGTGTAACCCTAAACTTCACTGTTATTTTTCTTGAACGAAAGTTTGGTTCTTTTGGGCCCATCTTTGACTTTTTAGTCAAACAGACAAGCTTAGCAAGCTTTCGTGATTAGAGAGGATTAGAGGATGTTTGTGTGACCCCAAGCTTCGCTGTTGTGTTTCTCTTAGACGAAAGTTTACTCCCTTTTGGTCTAGCTTTGACTTTATGGTGAAATGGACCAACTTAGCGAGTTTCCGTGATTTAAGAGGCCTAGCGCATGTTTGTATGACCTCAAGCTCTCCCCAAAGCTTATAGTGATGAGAATATGTCTCGGTTATTTGTTGTTGTCTCCTCTTGGATGAAAGTTTACTTCCTTTTGGCCTATCTTTGGCTTTTTAGTCAAACGGACAAACTTAGTAAGCTTTCAAGATTCAAGGGGGCTAGAGGATATTTGTGTCACCCCAAACTTCACTGTTGTTTTTCTTGAACGAAAGTTTAGTTCCTTTGGGCCTATCTTTGACTTTTTGGTCAAACAGACTTCTTGGTTTTTCGCTGTTGTTTCTCTTAGATGAAAGTTTGCTTCCTTTTGGTGCAGCTTTGACTTTATGGTCAAATGGATGAACTTAGCGAGTTTTTGTGATTTGAGAGGCGAATAGTATATTTGTATAACCTCAAGTTCTCCCCAAAGCTTCAAGGGGTGAGAATATGTTTTGGTTATTCGTTGTTGTTTCTCTTAAATGAAAGTTTACTTCCTTTGGCCAATCTTTGACTTTTTGGTCAATCAGACAAACTTGGCAAGTTTCCAAGATTCGAGAGGCCTAGAGGATTTGTGTGGCCCCAACCTCTCCCAAAAGCTTCAAAGGATGATAATATATCTTGGTCATATGTTGTTATTTCTCTCAGACGAAAGTTTGCTTCCTTTTAGTCTATCTGTGACTTTTTGGTCAAACGAACAAACTTAGCAAGTTTTCATGATTCGAGAGGCATAGAGGATGTTTGTGTGACCCCAAGCTCTCCCCAAAGCTTCAAGGGATGAGAATATGTCTTGGCTATTCGCTGTTGCTTCTCTTAGATAAAAGTTTGCTTCCTTTCGGTCTATCTTTGACTTTTTAGTCAAACGTATAAAGTTAGCAAGTTTTCGCGATTCAATAGGCCTAGAGGATGTTTGTGTGAGCCCAAGCTCTCCCCAAACGTTGAAGGGATGAGAATTTGTCTTAATTATTCGTTGTTGTTTCTCCTGGATGAACGTTTGCCTCCTTTTGGTCTATCTTTGACTTTTTGGTCAAACAGACAAATTTAGCAAGTTTTCGGGATTTGAGAGGCCTATAGGATGTTTGTGTAACCCCAAGCTCTCTCCAAAGTTTCAAGGGATGAGAATATGTCTTGATTATTCGTTGTTGTTTCTCATAAATGAAAGTATACTTCCTTTTGGTTTATCTTTAAGTTTTTGGTCAAATGGACAAGCTTAGCAAGCTTTCGTAATTTGAGAGGGCTAGAAGATATTTACGTGAACGCAAGCTTCGTTGTTGTTTCTCTTAGACGAAAGTTTGCTTCTTTTGGGTCTAGCTTTGACTTTATGGTTAAACGAACAAACATAGCGAGTTTACTTGATTCGAGACGTCTAGAGCATGTTTGTATGACCCCAAGCTCTCCCCAAAGCTTAAAGCGATGAGAATATGTCTTGGTTATTCGTTGTTGTTTTTCTTAGACGAAAGTTTCCTTCTTTTTGGTCTATCTTTGGCTTTTTTGGTCAAACGGACAAACTTAGCAAGATTTCAAGATTCAAGGGGGCTAGAGGATGTTTGTGTGACCCCAAACTTCACTGTTGTTTCTCTTGGATGAAAGTTTGGTGCTTTTGGCCCTATCTTTGACTTTTTGGTCAAATAGACAAAGTTAGCAAGTTTTCATGATTCAAGTGGCCTAGAGGATGTTTGTTGACCCAAAGCTCTCCCTAAAGCTTCAAGGGATGAGAATATGTCTTGGTTTTTCGCTGTTGTTTCTCTTAGACGAAAGTTTACTTCCTTTTGGTCTAGCTTGACTTTATGGTTAAACGGATGAACTTAGTGAGTTTACGTGATTCAAGAGGCCTAGAGCATGATTGTATGACCCCAAGCTCTCCCCAAAGCTTAATAGGATGAGAATATGTCTTGGTTATTCGTTGTTGTTTCTCTTAGATGAAAGTTTGCTTTCTTTTAGCCTATCTTTGGTTTTATGGTCAAACGGACAAACTTAGCAAGCTTTCAAGATTCAAGGGGGCTAGAGGATGTTTGTGTGACCCCAAACATTACTGTTATTTCTCTTGGACGAAACTTTGGTTCTTTTGGGCCTATCTTTGCCCTTTTGGTCAAACAGACAAAGTTAGCAAGTTTTCATGATTTGAGTGGCCTAGAGGATGTTTGTTGACCCCAAGCTCTCCCCAAAGCTTCAAGGAATGAGAATATGTCTTAGTTTTTCGCTGTTGTTTCTCTTGGACGAAAGTTTGCTTTGTTTTGGTGTAGCTTTGACTTTATGCTCAAATGGACGAACATAGCGAGTTTTTTTGATTCGAGAGGTCTAGAGTATGTTTGTACAACCCCAATCTCTCCCCAAAGATTCAAGGGGTGAGAATGTGCCTTGGTTATTCGTTGTTGTTTCTCTTATAGGAAAGTTTGCTTCCTTTTGCCTAATCTTTGACTTTTTGATCAATCGAACAAACTTGGATTGTTTCCAGGGTTCGAGAGGCCTACAGGATTTGTGTGACCCCAACCTCTCCTAAAAGCTTCAAAGGATGAGAGGCCTAGAGTATGTTTGTGTGACCCCAAACTGTTCCTAAGGCTTCAAGGGATGAGAATATGTCTTGGTTACTCGTTATTGTTTCTCTTGGACGAAAGTTTGGTTCCTTTTAGTCTATCTCTGACTTTTTGGACAAACAGACAAACTTAGCAAGCTTTCGTGATTCGAGAGGCCTGGGGATGTTTGTGTGACTCCAAGCCCTCCCCAAAACTTGAAGGGATAAGAATATGTCTGGGTTATTCGTTGTTGTTTCTCTTAGACAAAAGTTTGCTTCTTTTTGGTCTATCTTTGACTTTTTAATCAAATGGACAAACTTAGCAAGTGTTTGGGATTTGAGAGGCCAAGAGGAAGTGTGTGTGACCACAAGCTCTCCCCAAAGCTTAAAGGGATGAGAATATGTCTTAGTTTTTCGTTGTTGTTCCTCATAGTCGAAAGTTTCCTTGCTTTTGGTCTAGCTTTGACTTTATGGTCAAACCGACAAACTTAGCGTGTTTTCGTGGTTCGTCCGTTTGATGAAAAAGTCAAAGATAGACTGAAAGGAACCAAACTTTCATCTAAAAGAAACAACAACGAATAACCAAGATATGTTCTCATTCCTTGAAACTTTAGAGAGAGCTTGGCGTCACACAAACATCCTCTAGGCCTATTTAATTACGAAAACTTGCTAAGTTTGTCCATTTTACTAAAATGTCAAAGCAAGATCAATGAACAAAAGTTTTGTCTACGAGAAACAACAACGAATAATCAAGACATATTCTCATCTATTGAAGCTTTGGATTGAGGTTGGGGTCACACAAGCATCCTCTTGGCCTCTCGATCTAAAAAACTTGCTAAGATTATCTGTTAGACCAAAAAGTCAAAGATAGACAAAAAAGGAACTAAACTTTCATCTAAGAGAAACAACAACAAATAACGAAGAAATATTCTCATCCCTTGATGCTTTGGAGAGAGATTGGATCACACAAACATCCTTCAGGCTTCCTGAATCACGAAAACTTGCTAAGTTTGTTCGTTTGATCAGAAAGTCAAACCTAGACCAAAAGCAAGCAAACTTTCGTCTAAAAGAAACAAAAATGAAGAATAACCAAGACATATTCTCATCCTTTGAAGCTTTAGAGAGACCTTGGGGTCACACAAATATCCTATAGGCCTATTGAATCACGAAAACTCGCTATGTTTGTTGTTTGACCAAAAAATCAAAGATAGACTAAAGAGACTCAAGTTTCATCTACGAGAAACAACAACGCATAACCAAAACATATTTCTCATCCCTTGAAGCCTTTGGGAGAGCTTGCGTCACACAAATATCCTGTAAGCCACACGAATCTGGAAAACTTGCTAAGTTTATCCGTTTGATCAAAAAGTCAAAGATAGATTAAAAAGAACCATACTTTCATCTAGGAGAAACAACAACGAATAACCAAGATATATTCTTATCCCACGAAGCTTTGGAGAGAGCTTGGGGTCACACAAACATCCTCTAGGCCTCTCGAATCATGAAAACTTGTTAAGTTTGTCCGTTTGATCAAAAAGTCAAAGATAGACAAAAAGGAACCAAACTTTCATCTAAGAGAAACAACAATGAATAACCAAGACATATTCTCATCCCATGAAGCTTTGGGAAGAGCTTGGGGTCACACAAACATCCTCTAGGTCTCTCGAATCAAGAAAACTTGCTATGTTTGTCCGTTTGACCAAAAAGTCAAAGATATACCAAAAGGAAGCAAACTTTCGTCTAAGAGAAACAACAACGAATAACCAAGATATATTCTCATCCCACGAAGTTTTGGAGAGAGCTTGGGGTCACACAAACATCCTCCTGGCCTACTCAATCCCGAAAACTCGCTAAGTTTGTCCGTATGACCAAAAAGTCAAAGATAGACCAAAAGGAACTACAGTTTCATCTACGAGAAACAACGCATAACCAAGACATATTCTCATCCCTTGAAGCTTAGGCATGAGGTTGGGGTTACACAAACATCCTTTAGACCTCTCGAATCATGAACACTTGCTAAGTTTGTCCGTTTGACTAAAAAGTCAAAGATAGACAAAAAGGAACTAACCTTTCATCTAAGAAGAAAGAACAACGAATAACCAAGACATATTCTCATCCTTTGAAACTTTGGAGTCAGCTTGTGGTCACACAAACATCCTCTAGGCCTCTCAAATGATGAAAACTTGCTAAGTTTGTCCGTTTGACTAAAAAGTCAAAGATAGACTAAAAGGAACCAAAATTTCGTGCCAGAGAAAACAACAACGAATAACAAGACATATTCTCATCCCATGAAGCTATGGGAAGAGCTTAGAATCACACAAACATCCTCTAGACCTCTTGAACCATGAAAACATGCCACGTTAGTCCGTTTGACGTAAAAGCCAAAGATATCCTAAAAGGAACGAAACTTTCTTCTAAGAGAAACAAAAATGAATAACAATGACATGTTCTCATCCCTTGAAGCTTTAGAGAGACCTTGGGTCACACAAATATTCTCTAAGCCTATTGAATCATGAAAACTCGCTATGTTTGTTCGTTTGACCAAAAGGGACTAAAGTTTCGTCTCTGAGAAACAATAATGCATAACCAAGACATATTTCTCATCCCTTGAAGCTTTTGGTAGAGCTTGGGGTCACACAAATATCCTCCAGGCCACACGAATCTAGAAAACTTACTAAGTTTATCCGTTTGACTAAAAAGTCAAAGATAGACTGAAAGGAACCAAACTTTCGTCTAAGAGAAACAACAACGAATAACCAAGACATATTCTCATCCCATGAAACTTTGGGAAGAGCTTGGGGTCACACAAACATCCTCTGGGTCTCTCGAATTAAGAAAACTTGCTATGTTTATCCGTTTAACCAAAAAGACAAAGATAGACCAAAAGGAAGCAAACTTTTGTCTAAGAGACATAACAACGAATAACCAAGATATATTCTCATCCCATGAAGCTTTGGGGAGAGGTTGGGGTCACCCAAACATCCGCTAGGCCTACTGAATCCCGAAAACACGCTAAGTTTGCCCGTATTACTAAAAAGTCAAAGGTAGACCAAAAGGAACTACAGTTTCGTCTACGAAAAACAACAGCACATAACCAAGACATATTCTTATCCCTTGAAGCTTTGGCATGAGATTGGGGTCTCACAAACATCCTCTAGGCCTCTCGAATTATGAAAACTTGGTAAGTTTGTCCGTTAGACCAAAAAGTCAAAGATAGACAAAAGGAACTAAACTTTCATCTATTAAGAAAGAACAACGAATAACCAGGACATATTCTCATCCCTTGAAACTTTGGAGTGAGCTTGGGGTCACACAAATATCCTTTAGGCCTCTCGAATGATGAAAACTTGCTAAGTTTGTCCGTTTGACCAAAAAGTCAAAGATATACTAAAAGGAACCAAACTTTCGTGCCAGATAAACAACAACGAATAACAAAGACATATTCTCATCGCATGAAGCTTTGGGAAGAGATTAGAGTCACACAAACATCCTCTAGACCTCTTGAATCACGAAAACATGCCACCTTAGTCCGTTTGATGAAAAAGTCAAAGATAGCCTAAAAGGAACCAAACTTTCGCCTAAGAAAAATAACAATGAGTAACCAAGACATGTTCTCATCCCTTGAAGCTTTAGAGAGACCTTGGGGTCACACAAATATCCTCTAGGCGTGTTGAATCTTGAAAACTCGCTATGTTTGTTCGTTTGACCAAAAAGTCAAAGATAGACCAAAAGGGACTAAAGTTTCGTCTACGAGAAACCACAACGCATAACCAAGACATATTTCTCAACCCTTGAAGCTTTTGGCAGAGCTTGGGGTCACACAAATATCCTCTAGGCCACACGAATCTGGAAAACTTACTAAGTTTATCCTTTTGGTCTATCTTATACTTTTTGGTCAAACGGACAAACGTAGCAAGTTGCTGTGATTTGAGAGGCCTAGAGGATGTTTGTGTGACCCCAAGCCCTCCCCAAACTGTCAAGGGATGAGAATATGTCTTGGTAATTCGTCATCGTTTCTCTTAGACAAAAGTTTGGTTCCTTATGGTCTACATTTGACTTTTTTGTCAAATGAACAAACTTAACAAGTTTTCACAATTTAGAGGCCTAGGTGACGTTTGTGTGATCCCAAACTCTCCACAAAGCTTCAAGGGATGACAATATGTCTCGGTTATTCGTTGTTGTTTTTGTTAGACAAAAGTTTAGTTCCTTTTGGTTTTTTTTTTGACTTTTTTGTCAAACGGACAAACTTAGCGAGTTTTCATAATTTGAGAGGCCTAGAGGACGTTTGTAGACCCCAAGCTCTCCCCAAAGGTTCAAGGGATGAGAATAAGTCTTGGTTATTTGCTATTGTTTCTCATAGACGAAAGTTTGCTTCCTTTTAGTCTATCTTTGACTTTTTGGTCAAACGGACAAACTTATCAAGTTTTTGGGATTTGAGAGACATAGAGGATGTTTGTGTGACCACAAGCTCCCTCCAAAGCTTCAAGGGATGAGAATATACCTTAGTTATTCGTTGTTGTTTCTCGTAGATGACATTTTGCTTCCTTTTGGCCTATCTTTGACTTTTTATTTTAAACAGGCAAACTTAGCAAGTTTTCATGATTCGAGAGGCCTAGAAGATGTTTGTGTGACCCCAAGCTCTCCCCAAAGCTTCAAGGGATGAGAATATGCCTTAGTTATTTGTTGTTGTTTCTCTATGATGATAGTTTGGTTCCTTTGGGTCCATCTTTCGCTTATTGGTCAAACGAAAAAACTTAGCAAGTTTTCATAATTCAGGAGGCCTAGAGGATGTTTGTTAGACCGAAGCTCTCCCCAAAGCTTCAAGAGATGAGAATATATCTCGGTTATTCGTTGTTGTTTCTCTTAGCTGACATTTTGCTTCGTTTTGGCCTATCTTTGACCTTTTAGTCAAACAAACAAGCTTAGTGAGTTTTCGGGGTTCAATGGGATTAGAGCAAGTTTGTGTGACCTAAAGCTTCAGGAGTTGAGCATATATCTCTAGGCCTCTTAGACGAAAGTTTGGTTCCTTTAGACCTATCTTGACTTTTTCGTCAAACATAAAGTGTTAAGACTTTTCGTGGTTCGAGAGGCCTAGAGGATGTTTGCCTGACCCCAAGCTCTTCCAAAGCTTCATGGGATGAGAATTTGTCATGGTAATTCCTTCTTGTTTCTCTTAAACGAATGTTTAGTTCCTTTTAGTTTATCTTTGACTTTTTGGTCTAACAGACAAATGTTGCCACTTTTGCGACTCAAGAGGCCTAGAGAATGTTTGTGTGACCCCATGCTCTGGCCAAAGATTCATGGGATGGGAATATGTCTTGGTAATTCATTGTTGTTTCTCTTAAGTGAAAGTTTAGTTCCTTTTCGTCTATCTTTGACTTTTTGGTCAAATAGGCAAACATAGCGAGTTTTCGTGATTCAATAGGCCTAGAGAATGTTTGTGTGACCCCAAGCTCTCCCTAAAGCTTCAAGGGATGAGAATATGTCTTGGTTATTCGTTGATGTTTCTCTTAGAAGAAAGTTTGGCTTCTTTTTGTCTATCTTTGACTTTTTAGTAAAACAAACAAACTTAGAGAGTTTTCGTGATTCAATGGGCTTAGAGGATGTTTGTGTAACCCGAAGCTCTCCCCACAGCTTCAGGGGATGACAATATGTCTTGGTTATTCGTTGTTGTTTCTCTTAGACGAAAGTTTAGTTCCTTTTGGTCTATCTTTGACTTTTTGGTTAAACGGACAAATTTAGCAAGTTTTCAGGATTTGAGAGGCCCAGAGGATGTTTGTGTAACCCCAAGCTCTCCCCAAAGCTTCAAGGGATGAGAATATGTCTTGGTTATTCGTTGTTGTTTTTCATAAATGAAAGTTTGCTTCCTCTTGGTCTATCTTTGGCTTTTTGATCAAACGGACAAGCTTAGCAAGCTTTCAAAGTTTGAGAGGGCCAGAGGATGTTTGTGTGACCCCAAGCTTTGCTGTTGTTTCTCTTAGCGAGTTTACGTGATTTGAGCGGCCTAGAGCATGTTTGTATGACCCAAAGCTCTCCACAAAGCTTAAAAGGATGAGAATATGTCTTGGTTATTCGTTGTTGTTTCTCTTAGATGAAAGTTTGCTTCCTCTTGGTCTTTCTTAAACTTTTTGGCCAAACTGACAAACTTAGCAAACTTTCAAGATTCAAGGAGGTTAGAGGATGGTTGTGTGACCCAAAACTTCGCTGTTGTTTTTCTTGGATGAAAGTTTAGGTCCTTTTGGTCTATCTTTGACTTTTTGGTCAAATAGACAAACTTAGCAACTTTTCATGATTCAAGTGGCCTAGAGGATGTTTGTGTTGTCCCAAGCTCTCCCCAAAGCTTCAAAAGGTGAGAATATGTCTTAGTTATTCGTTGTTGTTTCTCTTGCACGAAAGTTTGCTTCCTTTTGTCCAATCTTTAACTTTTTGGTCAATCGGACAAACTTGGTATGTTTCCATGATTCGAGAGGCCTAGAGGATTTGTGTGACCCCAACCTCTCCTAAAAGCTTCAATGGATGAGAATATGTCTTGGTCATTTGTTATTATTTTTCTTAGATGAAAGTTTGCTTCCTTTTAGTCTATATTTGACTTTTTGGTCAAACATACAAACTTAGGAAGTTTTCATGATTCGAGAGGATGAGAATATGTTTTGGTTACAAGTTGTTGTTTCTCTTGGACAAAAGTTTGGTTTCTTTTAGTCTATCTTTGACTTTTTGGTCAAATAGACAAACTTAGCAAGCTTTCGTCATTCAAGAGGCCCAGAGAACGTTTGTGGGATCCCAAGCTCTCCCCAAAGCTTTAAGGGATGAGAATATGTCTAGGTTATTCGTTGTTGTTTTTCTTAGATTGAAGTTTGCTTGCTTTTGGTCTAGCTTTGACTTTATGGTCAAACGGACAAACTTAGTATGTTTTCGTGATTCGAGAGGCCTAGAGCATGTTTGTATGAACCCCATCTCTCCCAAAAGCTTCAAGGGATGAGAATACGTCTTGATTTGAAAGGCCTAGAGGATATTTGTGTGACCCCAAAGCTGCATGGGATGAAAATATGTCTTGGTAATTTGTTGTTGTTTCTCTTAGACGAAAGTTTCGTTCCTGTTGTTCTATCTTTGACATTTTAGTCAAACGGACAAACTTATTGGGTTTTCGCATTTCGAAAGGTCTAGAGAATGTTTGTGTGACTCCAAGCTCTCCCCAAAGCTTCAAGGGATAACAATGCGTCTTGGTTATTTGTTGTTGTTTCTCTTGGACGAAAGCTTAGTTCCTTTTTTCTATCTTTGGCTTTTTGGTCAAACGGACAAACTTAGCAAGTTTTTAGGATTCAAGAGGCCTAGAGGATGTTTGTGTGACCTCAAACTCTCCCCAAAGCTTTAAGGGATGAGAAAATATCTTGGTTATTCGTTGTTGATTCTCATAGACGAAAGTTTGCTTCCTTTTTAGTTTATCTTTGACTTTTTGATGAAACGGACAAACTTAGCAAGCTTTCGTGATTCGAGAGGCCTAGAGGATGTTTGTGTGACCCCAAGCTCTCCCCAAAGCTTCAAGGGATGGCAATATATCATGGTTATTTGTTGTTGTTTCTCATAGATGAAAGTTTAGTTCCTTTTCATCTATCTTTGACTTTTTGCTCAAATGAAAAAACGTAGCAAGTTTCTGTGTTTGAGAGGCCTAGAGGATATTTGTATGATCCCAAACTCTCCCCAAAGCTGCAAGGGATGAGATATGTCTTGGTAATTTGTTGTTGTTTCTCTTAGACGAAAGTTTGGTTCTTGTTGTTCTATCTTTGAGTTTTTGGTCAAACGGACAAACTTAGTGGGTTTTCGCATTTCGAAAGGTCTAGAGAATGTTTGTGTGACTCCAAGCTCTCCCCAAAGCTTCAAGGGATCACAATACGTCTTGGTTATTTGTTGTTGTTTCTCTTGGACGAAAGCTTTGTTCCTTTTGGTCTATCTTCGGCTTTTTGGTCAAACGGACAAACTCAGCAAGTTTTCAAGATTCAAGAGGCCTAGAGGATGTTTGTTTGACCCCAAGCTCTCCCAAGGCTTTAGGGGATGAGAATATGTCTTGGTTATTCGTTGTTGTTTCTCATAGATAAAAGTTTGCTTCCTTTTTTAATCTATCTTATACTTTTTTGCCAAACAGGCAAACTTAGCAAGTTTTTGTGATTTGAGATGCCTAGACGATGTTTGCGTGACCCCGAACTCTCCCCAAAGCTTGAAGGGATGGCAATAAGTCTTGGTCATTCGTTGCTATTTCTCTTAGACAAAATTTTGGTTCCTTTTAATTTATCTTTGACTTTTAAGTCAAACTGACAAACGTATCAAGTTTTTGCTATTCGAGAGGCATGGAGGATGTTTGTGTGACCCCAAGCTCTCCCCAAAGCATCATGGGATGAGAATTTGTGTTGATAATTCATTGCTATTTCTCGTAGACAAAAGTTTGCTCCTTTTGGTCTATCTTTAACTTTTTTCTCAAATGGAGAAACGTCACAAGTTTTCGTGATTTGAGAGGCCTAGAGGATATTTGTGTAACCCTAAGCTCTCCCCAAAGCTTCATGGGATGAGAATTTGTTTTGGAAATTGATTGTTGTTTCTCTTAGATGGAAGTTTAGTTCCTTTTGGTCTATCTTCGACTTTTTGGTCAAACAGACAAACTTAGCGAGTTTTCACGATTCGAGAGATCTAGAGGATGTTTGTGTGATGCCAAGCTCTCCCCAAAGCTTCAAGGATGAGAATATGTCTTGGTTATTCGTTGTTGTTTCTCATAGATAAAAGTTTGCTTGCATTTAGTCTATCTTTGACTTTTTAGTCAAATGGGTAAATGTAGCGACTTTTCATCATTCGAGAGGCCTAGAGGACGTTTGTGTGACTGCAAGCTCTCCCCAAAGCTTAAAGGAATGAGAATATGCCTTGGTTATTGGTTGTTGTTTCTGTTAGACGAAAGTTTGGTTCCATTTAGTCTATCTTTTACTTTTTGGTCAAATGGGCAAATGTTGCGACTTTTTATCAATCGAGAGGCCTAGAGGACGTTTGTGTGACCGCAAGCTCTCCCCAAAGCTTCAAGGGAAGGGAATATGTCTTGGTGATTTGTTGTTGTTTCTCTTAGACGAAAATTCGGTTCCTTTTAGTCTATCTTCGACTTTTTGGTCAAACAGACAAATGTAGAAACTTATCGTCATTCGAGAGGCCTAGAGGATGTTTGTGGGATCCCAAGATCTCCCCAAAACTTCAAGTGATGAGAATCTGTCTTGGTTATTCGTTGTTATTTCTCTTAAACGAAAGTTTACTTACTTTTGGTTTATGTTTGACTTTTTGGTCAAATGGATAAATGTAGCAACTTATCATCACTCGAGAGGCCTAGAGGATGTTTGTGTGACCCCAAGCTCTCCACAAAGCTTCAAGGGTTGAGAATATGTCTTGGTTATTGATGCAAATCAAGTTACGACGTTAAAGGATCTGGTCCAAGTCCTAGTTGGTCCAGTTACGCGAGCTCAGGCAAAGAAATTCAAGGAAGCACTCGACGGGCTGATTCAAGAAATCTGGTTTTTCAATTAAATTTACAGCCCATTGAGCATGGCCCACGTTTTCAATTAAGAAGCATAAATGTGATTCAAACCTAACTAATTACAGCAACAAATCTATAAGATTTGGGGGCTAATTGCAGCAGCAAATCTGCATGATTTGGGGACTAATTGAAGCAGCAAATCTACATGATTTTGGGGCTAATTACAGCAGCAAATCTACATGTTTTTGGTGGCTGAATTTGGACGTATTTTTGAGCTTGGTTCATTGCCAAGTATCTTTTTATAAACTTTCCTTTTATTTGTTACGACTGATTGATTTAATTAGATACTTTCCTTTAATTGTTAGGGCCGATTGATTCAATCAGACACTTTCATTTATTGTAATCAGCTTATTTAAAAGCGTACATGAATGAAAAAGGGGCAGAGTTTTGATGCACAAAAATTGAGAGTTTCTCTTTGGTTCTTTGAAGAACTTTTCGAACTTATCGGAATCATTCGTGGTACCTTAGTTCGTTAAAGGGTCTCGTTATTCTTGGCGAGGTTCACATCATTTGGTAATCAAATCTTTGGTTCTAAATCAGGTTTTGCTTATCATTTTTTTTCGTCTTTCCATTGATTTTTGCCTAGGGTTTTAAAAAAAAATAAAGGGATCCAAAAAAAAAATTTGTCCAAAAAAAAATTCTTTAAAAAAAAATTCGTATTTTCGAAAACTTCATCAGTTGTTGTTTCTTCGTATTTATGCTGTCCTTTGTGTTTTTACTTTTGAATTCCTACAAGTGATTCGATATTGTCTGATTAGTTTAAAAAGAACTGAAAGAGAAATATCGAGTGGAAAAAAGGCAGGAGTGGTGAGTATATTAGAGGGTAAAAGCCAAATTGTTTTGAGATACATGAATGAAAAAGGGGCAGAGTTTTGATGCACAAAAATTGAGAGTTTTCTCTTTGGTTCTTTGAAGAACTTTTCGAACTTATCGGAATCATTCGTGGTACCTTAGTTCGTTAAAGGGTCTCGTTATTCTTGGCGAGGTTCACATCATTTGGTAATCAAATCTTTGGTTCTAAATCAGGTTTGCTTATCATTTTTTTTCGTCTTTTCATTGATTTTTGCCTAGGGTTTTAAAAAAATCAAGAGGGATCCAAAAAAAAAAATTTGTCCAAAAAAAAATTCTTTAAAAAAAAATTCGTATTTTCGAAAACTTCATCAGTTGTTGTTTCTTCGTATTTATGCTGTCCTTTGTGTTTTTACTTTTGAATTCCTACAAGTGATTCGATATTGTCTGATTAGTTTAAAAAGAACTGAAAGAGAAATATCGAGTGGAAAAAAGGCAGGAGTGGTGAGTATATTAGAGGGTAAAAGCCAAATTTGTTTTGAGTGAAATACGACTGAAATCGAGTGAATCATTCTTTGAGTGAAACACGTGAGGGAGTGTCATGAGGTCCATTGCATTTTGTTCCTATCCTTATTTTGCAGATCAACAATGTCTCATAACAGTGGTGATGGTGCTCAAGGAGTGGCTGATCAGAAGTTGTTCATGGAGGCTATGGTGGAAGAGGTGATAAGAATGATGGGGAGTGAATTGGAGCAGGTGCATGAACGGTTGGATAGGGTAGAGAATGAACGTATGATGCAGCTGCAAAAACGTTCATAATGTGCTTAGGAGGGAAAGAGTTCAACCGAGGAAAGAAAGGGATGAGGACGACGAGTATTATGGGGCTGGTTTTAATAGAGAAGAAGATCAAAATTCAGTGGGTAGTCCTAGGAGATATGGGCGGTTTAGAGAAGTTAGGAATTGAGAAGATAACAATTTGGACAGTATTAAGATGAAAATTCCTTCTTTTCAAGGAAAGAATGACCTGAAGGCCTATCTTGAATGGGAGAAGAAGGTGGAGTTAGTGTTCGATTGCCACAACTACTTCGAGATGAAGAAGGTAAAACTTGCTGCCATTGAGTTTTCTGATTATGCTATTGTTTAGTGGGATCAGTTAGTGTTGAACAGGTGGTGGAATAGAGAACGTCCGATTGAGACATGGGAAGAGATAAAAACAGTGATGAGAAGACGGTTTGTACCCAGCCATTACTACTGGGAGTTGTACCAAAAACTGCAAAGCCATAGACATGGTAACCAGAGTGTGGAGGATTATTATTAGGAGATAGAGATTGCTATGATTCGGGCTAATGTAGAAGAAGACCGGGAGGTTACTATGGCAAGGTTTTTGATGGCTTAAATCGAGAAATTCATTATAAGGTAGAGATGCAGCATTACGTGGAGTTGGAAGACATGGTGCACATGGCCATCAAAGTGGAGCAACAGCTCAAGAGGAGGGGTGGTACATGTGCAATACATAGGTCGGTTCTTCTCCATAGAAACCAAGTTATGTCAAGAAAGAAGAAAGGCCAGTTGCAAAACCCAAAACTGAGCCAAAACAAGAAACAACCAGCCATGATTCTCAAGGTAAATCTGACCCTTCCACATCTCAAAATCGTGACATTAATGTTTCAAATGTCAAGGCAAGGGTCACATAGCAAGCCAATACCAGAACAAAAGAGTCATGGTGATATGGGATAATGGTGAGATTGAAACCGATGATGAATCAGAGCCCGACTCTATGCCACCATTGGAGGATGCGGATGAAGAAGAATATGCAGCCGAAGGAGAATTGTTAGTTGGAAGAAGAGCTTTAAGCGTGCAGGTCAAAGAAGATGAAGAAGTGCAGGGAGAAAAACATCTTTCATACTAGATGCCACGTGCAAAACAAGGTATGTAGTCTGATTATTGATGGAGGTAGTTGTACCAATGTTTCTAGCACTACTTTGGTGGAAAAATTGGGGCTATCAACAATTAAACATCCCTAACCTTATAAATTGCAATGGCTCAATGATAATGGAGAGTTAAGGGTGACTAGACAGGTGTTAGTGTCATTCCGCATTGGAAAATATGAAGATGAAGTTTTGTGCGATGTAGTTCCGATGCAAGCTGGACACTTGTTATTAGGCCGACATTGGCAATTTGATCGGCAAGTTAAGCATGACAGCTTTACTAACAAATACTTCTTTGTGCTCAATCAGAGAACTATCACTCTTATTCCAATGACACCGAAGCAAGTTTATGAAGATCAAGTGAGATTACAGAGAGAAAGTGATCAACAGAAAGAGAGTGAAAGTGAACAAAAGAAAAAGGGTCAAAATCAGAGAGAGGCAGAGAAAAATGAGGAAGTAAAGAAAAATCAAAATTCGACCATTGAGAGAAAATCAGAGAGAAAACAAAAGAATTTTAATGCAAAAGCGAGTGAAATTAAGTGAGCAATATTTGCAAATCAGCCAATGATTGTACTTTTGTACAAAGAGGCATTTTTGAACACTAATCAAATTAAGCCTGCTTTGCCTAGTTTTTTGTTGTTCTCTTTTGCAGGAGTTTCATGATGTCATTTCATAGGAGATTCCACATGGTTTACCACCTATTCGAGGGATTGAACATCAAATTGATTTTGTGCCTGGTGCTTCCATTCCAAACCGACCAGCCTACCGAACTAATCCTGAGGAGACAAAGGAATTACAAAGGCAGGTTAGTGAATTGATGGAAAAGGGGTACGTGAGAGAAAGCATGAGCTCGTGTGCTGTTCCGGTGACTTTAGTTCCTAAGAAGGATGGGATATAGAGAATGTGCATTGATTGTTAAGCCATCAACAATATAATGGTAAAGTATCGACATCCTATTCTTCGCTTAGATGATATGCTAGATGAACTGCATAGTATACTTGTGTATTTTCCAAGATTGATCTGAAAAGTGGTTATCATCAAATAAGAATGAAAGAAGGAGATGAATGGAAAACTGCTTTTTTTAAAACAAAACATGGTTTATATGAGTGGTTAGTGATGTCATTTGGATTAACTAATGCACCGAGTACTTTTATGCGATTAATGAACCATGTCTTGTGTGCTTTCATAGGCAGATTTGTTGTGTCTATTTTGATGATATACTCATTTATAGCAAAAACTTAGATGACCATGTTAAGCACTTAAGATCAGTTTTGGAAGTGTTAAGAAAGGAAAAGTTGTTTGCTAATCTTATGAAGTGCACCTTTTGTACCGATAAGCTTGTGTTTCTTGATTTTGTTATGGGTGCACAAGGAATACAAGTGGACGAAGAAAAAATTTGCGCCATCCAAGAGTGGCCAACGCCCACTTCCATAAGTCTGATAAGAAGTTTTCATGGCTTGACGAGTTTTTACGACTCGCTTTATTCGGGACTTCAATAGCATTGTAGTGCCCTTGACCGAAAGTCATCAAGAAGAATGTTCCATTCAAATGGGGAGGGGAACAAGAAAAGGCATTCAAACTCATCAAGGAAAAATTAACTAATGTGCCTTTACTTGTTTTACCTAATTTTGCTAAACATTCGAAATTGAGTGTGATGCTTCAGGTATAGGCAGTGGAGGCGTATTGATGCAAGAGGAAAGGCCGGTTGCGTACTTTAGCGAGAAATTGAGTGGGGCAGCCCTAAACTATCCCACTTATGACAAAGAATTATATGCATTAGTTTCAAACTCTAAAGACTTGATAGCACTACCTTTGGCCTAAGGAGTTTGTGATTCACACTGATCATGAGTCCTTGAAGCATCTGAAGAGCCAACACAAGTTGAATAAGAGACATGCCCGATGGGTAGAGTTAATTGAGACGTTCCCATATGTCATCCGATATAAATAAGGTAAGGAGAATGTGGTAGCTGATGCACTTTCTCGAAGATCCACGAGAAGGCAAGACTCAATGTCAAGTGGAGAACAGAGCAATATGCAAAACAAGCCAACAAGGGGTGCAAGCTGATTTTCGAACCTGGAGATTGAGTTTGGCTGCACATACAGAAAGAGAGATTTCCTGTTCAAAGGTGTTCCAAACTACTTCCAAGAGGAGATGGTCCTTTCCAAGTCCTCGAGCATATTAATGACAATGCCTACAAGCTAGATTTACCGGTGAGTACAATGTTAGTACTACTTTTAATGTTACTAATTTGACTCCTTTTGATGTAAGTGATGATTTGAGGACAAATCCTTTCCAAGAGGAGGGGAATCATGCAAATCAAGTTACAACATTAAAGGATCCTGTCCAAGTCCCAGTTAGTACAGTTACGAGAACTCAGGCAAAGAAATTCAAAAAAGCACTCAACGGGCTGATTCAAGAAATCTGGTTTCAATTAAATTTACAGTCCATTGAGCATAGCCCACATTTTCAACAAAGAAGCATCAATGTGATTCAAACACAACTAAATGTAGCAGCAAATCTGCATGATTTGGGGGCTAATTACAGCAGCAAATCTGCATGATTTAGGAATGAAATGCGGTAGCAAATCTGCATAATTTGGAGACTAATTGCAGCAGCAAATCTGCATGATTTGGGGACTAATTCAAGCAGCAAAACTGCATGATTTAGGGGCTAATTGCAGCAGCAAATCTGCATGTTTTGGGGGCTGAATTTGGACACATTTTGAGCTTAGTTCATTGCCAAGTATCTTTTTATAAACTTTCCTTTTATTTATTAGAGCTGATTGATTTAATCAGATACTTTCCTTTATTTATTAGGGCTGATTGATTTAATCAGATACTTTTCTTTATTGTAATTAGCCTATTTAAAGGCGTACATGAATGAAAAAGGGGCAGAGTTTTGAAGCACGAAAATCGAGAGTTTCTCTTTGGTTCTTTGAAGAACTTTTCGAACTTATCGGAATCATTCTGTGGCGTTCACAATTCGACTTATCAAACAGAATTTCCACTACTATTTATGACGTCTTCAACATACCAAGGTTCTTACCTCTGCATAGGTACCTTAGTTCGTTGACGGGTCTCGTTATTCTTAACGAGGTCCGCATCAGTTTATTCGTTGTTATTTCTCATAGACAAAAGTTTGCTTCCTTTTTAATCTATCTTTCACTTTTTGGTCAAACAGACAAACTTAGCAAGCTCTCGTGATTCTAGAGGCCTAGAGGATGTTTGTGCGACCCCAAGCTCTCCCCAAAGCTTCAAGGGATGGCAATAACTATTGGGTATTCGTTGTTGTTTCTCCTAGACGAAAGTTTGCTTCCTTTTGGCCTATCTTTGACTTTTTGGTCAGATGGTCAAACTTAGCAAACTTTTCTTGATCCGATTGGCCTAGGAAACGTTTTAGCGACCCCAATCACTCCTTAAAGCTTCATCGGTTTGAGAATATGTTCTTTTAGCTTCGCTTGTTCTCGTCTTACTTATGATGAAAGTTTACTTCCTTTAAGTGTATCTTTGACTTTTTGGTCAAACGGACAAACTTAGCAAGTTTTTTAGGAATTTGAGAGACCTAGAGGTCATTTGTGACTGACCCCAAGCTTTTTCCTTAAAGCTTCAAAGGATATGAATATGTCAAGGTTATTCGTTGTTGTTTCTCAAACTTAGACGATTAAGTTTACTTTTTTTCGATCTATCTATGACTTTATTATCAAATGGTCAAACTTGGTAATCTTTTTGTGATCTGAATGGCCTAGGCAATGTTTGAGTGACCCCAATTACTACTTAAAGCTTCATAGTTTGAGAATATGTCTTCGTTATTCGTTATTGTTTCTCTTAAATGAAAGTTTACTTCCTTTTGGTCGATCCATGACTTTTTAGTCAAACGGACAACATAACATGTTTTAGTGACTCGAGAGGCTTAGATGATGTTTATGTGACACCAAGCTCTCCCCAAAGCTTCAAGGGATGAGAAAATGTCTTAGTTATTCGTTGTTTTTTCTCATAGAAAAAAGATTGCTTCCTTTTGGTCTATCTTTGACTTTTTTGTCAATCGGACAAACTTAGTAAGTTCTCGTGATTCGAGAGGCCTAGAGGATGTTTGCTTCCTTTTGGCCCATATTTAACTATTTGGTCAAACTGATAAACTTAGCAAGTTTTGATGATTTTAGAGGCCTAGAGGATGTTTGTGTGACCATAAGCTCCCCCCAAAGCTTCAAGGGATGAGAATAAGTCTTGGTTATTCATTGTTGTTTCTCTTAAACAAAAGTTTGCTTCCGTTTGTTCGATCACTGACTTTTAGTCAAACGGACAAACGTAGCAAGTTTTCGAGATTGGAAGTCCTAGAGGGTATTTGTTTTACTCCAAGCTCTCCCTAAAGCCTCAAGGGATGAGAATATGTCTTGGTTATTCGTTGTTGTTTCTCTTAGACAAAAGTTTGCTTCCTTTTGGCTTATCATTGACTTTTTGGTCAAATGGACAAACTTAGCAAGTTCTCATGATTCGAGAGGCCTAGAGGATGTTTGTGTGACCCGATGCTCTCCCCAGAAGCTTCAAGGGATGAGAATATGTTTTCGTTATTTGTTGTTGTTTTCCTTAAACAATGTTCGCTTTCTTTAGTTCGATCTTTGAATTTTTGGTCAAACGGACAAATATAGCAAGTTCTCGTAATTCGAGAGGCCTAGAGGGATGTTTGTGTGACCCTAAGCTCCCCCCAAAGCTTCATGAGATGAGAATATGTCATAGTTATTCGTTATTATTTCTTTTAGATGAAAGTTTGCTTTTGGTCTATCTTAGACTTTTTGGTCAAACGGACAAATGTAGCAAGTTTTGAATTCGAGAGGCTTTGAATGTTTGTATGACCCAAGCTTCCCCATAGCTTATGAGATGAGAAGCTTGGTTATTTCTGTTTTTTCTCATAGATGAAAGTTTGCTTCCTTTTGGTCTATCTTTTGACATTTTGGCCAAACGCAACAAACTTCGCAAGTTTGTTCGTGATTCGAGTGGCCTAAGAGATTGTCTTGTGTACGGGGGACCCCAAGCTCTCTCCCAAAAGCTTCAATAGGGATTGAGAATAATTTTTTGTATTTGTTGTGTTTCGCTTTAAAACAATGTTTGGCTTCCTTTTGCGTCCTATAATTAGACCTTTTAGTCAAACGGAGGAAAAACTTAGTTAGTTTCGTGGACTCACAAGAGGCCTACAGGCAGTTTGTGTGGGACCAAAACCTCTCTAACCTACTACAATCAGCAAAGAGAATTTACCTTAGTTATTTGTTGGTTGTTTCTTTAAAGGGCCCGAGGGGGGGGGGGGGCGGGGGGGGGGGGCGCGGGGGGCGGAATAGCTTTGCTTCCTTTTAAGGCCTTATGTTTAACTTTTGGCACATGGACAACTTAGCGAGTTTTCGTGATTCAAGGGCTTGAAAGGATGTTTGTGTGGCCCTTAGCCTCTACCCCAAAGCTTCAAGAGAGAAATTAGTGTCTTTCGTTATTGTGTTGTTGTTTCCCTTAAACAAGGTTTGCTTCCTTTTGTTCGATCTTTGATTTTTGGTCAAATGGACAAACGTACTAAGTTTTGTTATTCGAGCAGCCTAGAGGATGTTTAATTTGACCTTCAGCCCCCCCAAAGGGCTCATAGAAGAAGAATATGTCTAGTTAATTTGTTGTTGTGTCATAGACGAAAAGTTTGCTTCCTTTGGTCTATCTTTGACTTTTTGTTCAAACACGAAGTAAAATTATAGGGAAGTTTCTTGGTGGATCTGTCGGGTGAGAACCTAGAGAATATGTTTGTAAGAACCTCCAAAGCTCTCCCAAAACCTTCAAGGGGATATGCAGAATATATTCTTGGTTATTCGTACTGTTGTTTCTCTTTACACGAATGTTTGCTTCCTTTTGGTCTATCTTGTGACTTTTTGGTCCAAACGGACAAAATTAGAAACGTTTTCGCAAGATTCGAGAGGCCTTGAGAATGTTTGTGTGAGCCCAAAAAACTCTCCCAAAGCCATCACAGGCGATGAGGAATTATGTCTGGTTATTCGTTGCTCTGTTTCTCTTAGACGAAAGTTTGGCTCCCTTTGGATTATCTTTGACTTTGATCAAACTAGACAAATTAGCAAGTTTTCGCGATTCAGAGGCCTTGAGGGATGTTGTGGTGATCCTAAGCTCTCCCAAAGCTTCCAAGGCGACTGAAGAATATGTTCTTCATTTTTTGTTGTTGTTCCTTAAACAATATTTGCTTCCTTGTTAGGTCTATCATATTTACATTTTAGTCAAATCGGCAAAACTTCGCTAGTATTTGGTGGACTTCTGAGCGGCCCACAGGATGTTTGTGAAACCCCAACCTCTTCACCAAAGTTTTCAAATGGAGACAGATTTGCGTTAGTTATTATTGTTGTTTCTCTTAAACGAATTGTTTTGCTATACTTTGGTACTATTTTAACTTTTTGGTCAAATGACACCACTTAGGCGAGTTTTCTCGGATTCAAGAGGCCGTGAAAGATGTTTTGTGTTGTGCCCCGTGCTCTAGCCCAAAGCTTCAAGAAAAAGAGAATATGTCTTGCTTATTTGTTGTTTGTTTCCCCTTTAAACCAATGTTTTGCTCCTTTTGTTCGATATTTGACTTTTGAGTGTTCAAACCAGAAAAACGTAGCAAGTTGTCGTAAATTAGAGCGCTTAAGAGGTGTTTGTTTGTGACCTAACCTCTCCCAATGTTTCATGGGGATGAAGAAATGTATTAGTTATTCCGTTCTGGTTTCTCCATAGATGAAAAGTTTGCTTTCTTTTAGGTCTATCTTTGAACTTTTGGTCAATTGGCACAAACTTTAGAAAGTTTTTCGAGATTACGGAGAGGCCTTGATTGATGTTTGTGTGAACCCAACTATCTCCCAAAAGCCTTAAGGATGAGAATATGTCCCTTTGCGTTATTCTGTTGTTTTCTCTAGACAAAGTTTGCTTCCTTGCTTATCTTTGACTTTTGGTCAAACAGACAAAACTTTAGCAAGTTTCGCGATTCGCAAGAGAGCCTTGAGATCGTTTGTGTTGTGAATCTAAGCTCTCCCCAAAGCCTTCAAGGATGAAGAATATGTTCTTATCATTTTTGTTGTTGTTTCCCTTAAACAATGTTTGCTTTACTTTTGGTCTATCATTTTACATTTTAGGCAACGAAAGAAAAACTTACCTAGTTTTGAGTGACTCACGAGGCCTACAGGATGTTTGTGAAACCCAACCTCTTCCAAATGTCTTCAAAAGGAAGAGAATTTGCCTTAGTTATTTGCTGTTGTTTTCTCTTAGATGAAATGTTTGCTTCCTTTTTTGTCTTCTTTAACCATTTGGTCAAATGGACATCCTTATGCCGAGTTTTCTCGATTACAAGAGGCCTGAAAGATAGTTTGTGTGACCCATTGCTCTACCCAAAGAGCTTCAAGAGAAGAGAACATGTCCTTCGTTATTTGTTGTTGTTATCCCTTAAACAATGTATTGCTTCCTTTTCCTTCAATCTTTGACTTTTTACGTACAAACGCAAGACAAACAGTAACATCGTTGTCGTAATTTTGCAGAGGCTAGAGACATGGTTTGTGTGGAACTAAGCACTCCCCAAAGTTTCATGGGATTGAGAATATGTTTAGTTATTCGTTGTTGTGTTCTTCATAGATGAAAGTTTCCGTCCTTTTTGGTCTATCTTTGACTTTTTTTGGTCAAACAGACAAACCTTAGAAGTTTTGAGATTCGGAAAGAAGCTTTGAGGATGTTTGTGTAGTGACCGCCGAAGCTCTCCCAAATGCCTCAAGGGAATAGGGAAATATGTCTTTGGTATTTTTGTGTTGTTTCTCTTAGACGAAAGTTTGACTTCCTTTGGCTAATCTTTGACTTTTTGGTCAAACAGACAAAGTAGGCAACGTTTTCGCGATTCGAGAGGCTTTGAGGATGTTTTGTTGTGATCCTAAGGCTCTCCCAAAAGCGCTTCAAAGGATGAGAACATGTCTTCATTTTTTGTTGTTGTTTCCCTTAAAACAATGTTTGCTTCTTTTACGTCTATCCAATTTAACTTTTTAGTCTCAAACGTAAAACTTAGGCTAGTTTTGGTGAACTCAAGAAGCCAAAAAACAGGATGGTTGTTGTGAAACCCCAACCTCTCCCAAAGTTTCCAAAAGGAAAGAGAAATTTGCGTAGTTTATTATTGTTGTTTCTCTTAAACGGAATGTTTTGCTCTCTTTTGGGTCATACTTTAACTTGGTCAAATGGACACACACTTAGGCGAGTTTTCTCGATTTCAAAGAGGCCTGAAGGATGTTTGTGTGGCCCAAAGCTCTACTCAAAAGCATCAAGGGATGAGAATATGTCTTGGTTATTCGTTGTTGTACTCTTAGCGAAAGTTGGTTCTTTTTTGGTTTGTCTTTGACATTTTGGTCAAACCGAAAAAGTTAGCGAGTTTTCATTGATCGAGAAGGCCTAAGAGGATGTTTGTGTGCCCAACTCTGCCCAAAGCGTAAGGGATGAGAATTGTCTGTTATTCGTTGTTGTTTCCTTAGACGAAAGTTAGCTCCTTTGGTATCTATCTTTGTTTTTTGGTTCAACGACAACTTAGCAAGTTTTCATGATTCGAGAGGCCTAGAAATTTGTGTGACCCAACTCTCTCTCAACGCTTCAAAGGATGAGAATATGTATTGATTATTTGTTGTTGTTTCTCAGATAAAAGTTTGGTTCCTTTAGTCTATCTTTGACTTTATGGTCAAACAGACAAACTTAGCATTTTCATGATTCGTGAGGCCTAGAGATGTTTGTTGTCCCCAAGCTCTCCCCAAAGCTTCAAGGGATGACAAAATGTCTACGTATATTGTTTTGTTTTCTCAGATGAAAGTTTGTTTCTTTTGGTCTATCTTTTGACTTTTTGTCAAACGAAAAATTAGCTGTTTTCTATTCGAGAGCCCATAGAATGTTTGTTGACCCACTTCCAAAGCTCAAGGGATGACAAATATGTCTGGTTATTCGTGTTGTTTCTCTTAGACGAAAGTTTAGTTCCTTTTAGTCTTATCTTTGACTTTTGGTCAAACGGACAAACTAGTAAGTTTTTGTGATTCGAAGGGCCTAGAGCATGTTTGTGTGACCAAGCTCTCCCAAAGCTTCAAGGAATGAGAATTGTCTGGTTATTCGTTGTTTTTCTCTTAGACGAAAAGTTTTACTCCTTTTGGTCTACTTTGACTTTTAGTCAAACGACGAACTTAGCAAGTTTTCGTGATTCGAGAGGCCTAGAGGATGTTTGTTGACCCCAAGCCCCCCAAAGCCTCAAGGGATGACAATATGTCTTGTTATTCGTGTTTGTTCTCTAGAAGAAGTTTAGTTTCTCTTTGGTCTATCTTTGTTTTTTTGGTCAAACGGACGTACTACAAGCTTTGATCGAGGGCTAGAGGATGTTGTGTGACCCCATGCTCTCCTCAAAGTTCAAGGAGGAAATATCTCTAGTTATTGCTGTATTTCTCCTGATGAAAGTTGTTCCTTTTGGTCTACTTTGACTTTGGTTTCAACGGACAAACTGTAAGTTTCGTGCATTTGAGATGCCTAGAGCATGTTGTCTGTGACCCAAGCCCTCCCCAAAGCTTCAAGGGATGAGAATATGTCTTGGTTATCGTTGTTGTCTCTTAGACAGAAAGTTTGGTTTCCTTTGTCTATCTTTGACTTTTTGTCAAACGAGCAACTAAGAGTTTTTCGTGATTTGTGACGCCTCTAGAGGATGTTTGTGGACCAACCTCTCCCAAAGCTTCAAGATTGAGAAATATGTTTGTTTTGTTGTTGTTTTCTTAGACGAAAGTTGGTTCCTTTGTTTATCTTTGACTTTTTATCAAACGGAAAAACTTAGCAGTTTTGTGATTCGAGAGGTCTAGAGGATGTTTGTGTGACCCCAAGCTCTCCCAAAGCTTCAAAGGAGAGAATATGTCTTGGTATTTGTTGTTGTTTCTCTTAGAGAAAGTTTACTTCCTTTTGTCTATCTTGACTTTTTGTCCAAACGCACTAGCGAAGTTTTGTACTCGAGGGCCTAGAGGATGTATATGTGTGACCGAACCCTCCCAAAGCTTCAAGGGATGAAAATATGTCTTGGTTATTCATTTTGTTTCCTTAGACGAAAAGTTTGGTTCCTTTAGCATCTTGACTTTTTGGTCAAACGGACAACTGAAAGGTTTCGGATTCGAGAGGCCTAGAGGATGTTTGTGTGACCCAAGCTCTCCCCAAAGCTCAAGGGATGAAATGTCTTGTTATTCTTTGTTTTTCTCCTAGACGAAAGTTTTGTTCCTTTTGGCTTACTTTAACTTTTTGGTCAAACGGACAAATTAGCAAGTTTTCGTGATTGAGGCCTGAGGATGTTGTTGACCCAACCATCTCCCAGCTTCGAAGGATGAGAATATGTCTTGGTTATTCATTGTTGTTTCTTTAGATGAAAGTTATGGCTCTTTTAGTCTATCTTTGACTTTTTGCTCAAACCAAACAAACGCAATTTTGTGATTGAGAGGCCTAGAGGATGTTTGTGTCCCCAAGTTCTCCCCAAAGCTTCAAGGATGAGAATATTCTTGGTTATCGTTGTTATTTCTCTAGATGAAAGTTTTGGTTTCCTTTTGGTTCTATCATGACTTTTTGTCAAAAACAGACAGACTTAGCAAGTTTTCGTGATTGAGAGTCTAACCAAAGCCTTCAAGGATGAGAATATGTTGGTTATCATTGTTGTTTTCTCTTAGAGAAAGTTTGGCTCCTTTAGGTCTATCTTTGGCTTTTTGGTCCACAAGACAAACTTGCAATTTTAGTGATTCGAGAGGCTTAGAGAATTTTGTGTGACCCCATGCTCTCCCCAAACTTCAAGGGATGACAATATGTCTTCGTTTATCTTGACTTTTGTCAATGACAAATTGTTGAGTTTCAGGATTCGAGAGGGGCCAAGAGGATGTTTGTGACCCAACTCTCCCAAAGCTTAAGGATGAGAATATGTCCGTTATTCGTTTTGTTTCTCTTTAGATGAAGTTTGGTTCCTTTTAGTTTATCTTTGACTTTTTGGTCAAACGACAAACTTAACAATTTTCGTGATTCATAGAGGATGTTTTGCCCAAACTCTCAAAAGAAGGATGAATATGTCTTTTATTCGTTGTTTTTCTCTTAAATGAAAGTTTGAGTTCCTTTGGTCTATCTTTGCTTTTTGTCAAACAAACAAACTACTAAGTTTTCCTGGACTCGAGAGGCCTAGAGGATGTTTGGTGACCTTAACTCTCCCAAAGCTTCAAGGAGAGAATATGTCTTGGTTATGTTGTTGTTCTCTTAGATGAAGTTTGGTTCCTTGGTCTAACTTAGACTTTGGCGTCAATGGAAAAATTAGCAAGTTTTCCAGGTTCGAGAGCCTAGAGGATGTTTGTGTGACCCCAGCTCTTCGCAAAGCTCAAGGATGGAAATATGCCTGGTTGTTCGCTATTGTTTCTCTTAGAGAAAAGTTTGGTTCCTTTTGATTATCTTTGACTTTTTGGCCAAACAACAAATAGCAAGTTTCAAGATTCGAGAGCTAAGATGTTTAGTGACCCAAACACTGCCTATAGCCTCAAGGGATGACAATATGTCTTCGGTTATTCTGTTGTTTCTCATAGAGAAAGTTTGGTTCCTTTTATCTATTCTTTGGCTTTTTGGTAAAACGGACAAATATAGCAAGTTTTGATTTCGAGAGCCTAGAGGATGTTTGTGTGACCCCATACTCTCCCCAAAGCTTCAAGGGATGAGCAATATGTTTTTTATTGTTTTTTTTTCTTAGACAAAAGTTTCGCTCCTTTTGGTCTGTCTTTGACTTTTGGCTGACCAAAGACTTATTAGTTTGACTTTGTCATTTCAAAGCTAGAAGATTTTTTGGTGACCTCTTAGTTCCTTTTAGTCTATCTTTGACTTTTTGGTCAAGACAAACTGAAGTTTTCAGATTCGAAGAGGCCTAAAATGTTTGTTGACCCCAAACTCTCAAGGGATGAAATAGTCTTGTCGATGCTGTTGTTTCCTTAGACGAAAGTTTTTTTCTTTTGTCACTCTTTGACTTTTGGTCAAACAGGACAAACTTACCAAGTTATCGTGATTCAGATAGGCCTAGAGGATGTTGTGTGACCCAACTCTCCCCAAAGCTTCAAGGAGTGAATATGTCTTGGTTATTCTTGTCGTTTCTCTTAGACAAAAGTTTGGTTCCTTTAGTCTATCTTTGACTTTTTGGTCAAACGGACAAACTTAGCAAGTTTTTGAATTCGAGAGGCCTAGAGGATTTTGTATGACTCCAACTCTCCCCAAAGCTAAGGATGAAAATATTTCCTGGTTATTCGTTGTTTCTCTTAGATGAAAGTTTCTTCCTTTTTTTAGTCTTTGACTTTTTGGTCAAACGGACAAACATAGCAGTTTTCTCATTCAAAGGGCCTAGAGGAAATTTGTTGTGTGACCCAAAGCTCTCCCCAAAGCTCAAGGGATGACAATATGACTTGCGTTATCAGTGTTAACTTTTATGATTTAGAGAGGGGCCTAGAGTTGTTTGCGCTTTGACCCCAAGCTCTCCCCAAAGCTTCAAGGTGATAATATAGTCTTGGTTATTCATGTTTTTCTCTTAGTGAAAGTTTGTTCCTTTTGTTCTATCTTTGACTTTTTGTCAAACGGATAAATTAGCGATTTTCGTCATTCAGATCCTAGAGGATGTTTTGTGACCCCAAGCTCTCCCAAACTTCAAGGAGAGAATATGTCTGATTTTTGTTATTGTTTCTCTTCGATGAAAGTTGGTTCCTTTGTCTATCTTTGACTTTTTTGTCAAACAGGACAAAATAGACTTTTCGTCATTCGAGAGGCTCAGAAATTGTGTGACCCCAAGCTCTCCGAAAGTCAAGGATGAAATGTCTATGGTTATTATTGTTTGTTTCTCAAAGAAAGTTGCTTCCTTTTGTCTAATCTTTGACTTTTTGTCAGAACGGACAAAGCAGCATGTTTTGATTCGAGGGCCTATGAGGATGATTTGTGTGACCCCAAGCTCCCCCCAAATCCTCAAGGATGAGCAATATGTCCTGTTATTGTTTTGTTTTCTCGATGGAAAGTTTGAGTTCCTTTTGTTCTATCTTTGACTTTTGACTCAAAAGGCAAACTAGCAAGTTTTCGTGTTTCAAAAGGCGTAGAAGATGTTTTGTGACCCCAGCCACTCCGCCAAAGCTCAGGGATGACAATATGTCTTGGTTATTGCTGTTTTGTTTCTCTTGATGAAAGTTGGTCCTTTGTCATCTTTGACTTTTTTCAAAGGACAAACTAAGAGTTTTCTTATCAGAAGGCCATAGAGGAGTTTTGTGTGAACCCAACTCTCCCCAAAGCTCAAGAGGAATATCTTGGTTTCGTTTTATTTTCTCTTAGAGAAAGTTGTGTTCCTTTTTCGCTATCTTTGACTTTTATCCAAATGCGCAACTAGCAAGTTCGCGATTCGAGGACCTAAGAGGATGTTTGTGTGACCCACAAGCTCTCCCCAAACTCTCAAGGGATTGAATAAGTCTTGGTTATTCGTTGTGTTCTCTAGATGAAAGTTTACTTCCTTTTGGTCTATCTTTGACCTTTGGTCCAAACGGACAAACTAGTAAGTTTCTTGATCTCGAGAGGCGTAGAGGATATTTGTTGACCCCACTCTCCCCAAATTTCAAGGATGCAGTATGTCTTGTTATTCGGTGTGTTTCTCTTCATGGAAGTTTATCCTTTTTGTCTGATCTTTGACTTTTTGGTACAAACGGGACAATTTATGTCTTGGTTATTCTTGTTGTTGTCCTTCAGATCAAAAGTTTAGCTTCCTTTTAATCCTATTTTATGGACTTTTTGGCCAAACGGAAAACTTGATGCTTTCGTGATTCGCAGAGCCTAGAGGAAGTTTTGTGGACCCCAGTCTCCCAAAGGCTCAAGGGTGAGCAATAAGTCTCTTGGTATTACTTGTTTTCTCTTTGAGAAAGTTTGCTTCCATTTGTCCTAATCTTTGACTTTTTGTCAAACGACAAATGTGCTGTTTTCGTGATTCGAGAGGTTAGAGGAATGTTTTGTGCCCTAAGCTCTCCCCAAGCTTCAGGGATGGACAAGTCTATAATCATTCATTATGTTTGTCCTTAGACGAAAGTTGCTTCCTTTTCTACTTTGACTTTTTGGCAATCGGACAAACATGCAGCATTAGGATTCGAGAGGCCTAGAGATGTTTGTGTGACCCCAAGCTTCACCCAAAGTTCAAGGGTGGAATATGTCTGGTTATTCGTGTGTTTCCTTAGGCGAAAGTTTGAGTTCCTTTGGTCTATCTTTGATTTTGGCCAAACAGACAAACTTAGCAGTTTTCGGATTCAACAGGGCCTAGAAGATGTTTGTGGACCCAAGCTCCTCCCCAAGCTTCAAGGGAGAGAATATGTCTTCTTATTCTGTTTGTTATTTTTCTTAGACAAAGTTTGTTCACTTTTTGTATATCTTTGACTTTTTGTCAACGGACCAAACTAGACAAGTTTCGTATTCGAGGAGGCCTAAAGAATGTTTGTGTGACCCAAGCTCTACCCCCAAAGCTTCAGGGATGGCAATCATGTCTTGGTTATTCTGTTGTTTCTCTTAGAGAAAGTTTCTTCCTTTTTAGTTCTATTTTGACTTTTTGGCACAAGACAATGTAACAAGATTTTTGTGATTCGAGAGCCTAGAGGATGTTTGTGTGACCCCAATCACTCCCAAGCTTAAAGGAGATGGAATATAGTCTTGGTTATTCGTTGTTATTTCTTTTAGATTGAAAGTTTAGTTCTCTTTTGTTATCCTTGACTTTTTGGTCAAAAGACAAAACAGCAGTTTTCAGATTAAAGCCTAGAGGATGTTGTGTACCCCAAGTCCCACCAAAGTTCCAAGGATGAGAATATATCTTGTTATTCGTTGTTGTTTCCTTAGAGAAAGTTGCTTCCTGGTCATCTTGACTTTTTAGTAAACGGACAAACTAGCAAGTTTCAGTATTGAGAGCCCAGAGGATGTTTGTGTGACCCAAGCTCTTTCAAAGCTTAAGGATGGTATAAGTTTGGTTATTCGTGTGTTGTTTCTCTTAGGTGAAATTTCTTCCTTTTGTCTATCTTTGACTTTTTAGGTCAAACGAGACAAACTATAGCAAGTTCAGGATTTTGAGAGGCCTAGAGGATGTTTTGTGTGACCCCTAACTTCCCCAAAGCTTCAGAGGATGAGCAATATGTCTGGTTACTGTTATTATTTTCTCTTAGATGAAAAGTTTGTTCCTTTTTGTTCTTCTTTGATTTCGTTCAAACGACAAAGTTGCAGTTTTCTTTTCACATAGAGGCTAGATGATGTTGTGTGACCCAAGCTCTCCCCAGCTTCAAGGGATGGAAATGTCTTATTATTGTTATTGTTTCTCTTAACGAAAGTTTGCTTCTCATTTTGTCTATCTTTACTTTTTGGTCAAACGGACAAACATAGAAGTTTCAGGGATTCGAGAGGCTAGAGATATTGTGGAGACCTAAGCTCTCCCCAAAGTTCTAGGATGAGAATATGCTCTTGGTTATTCATTGTTGTTTCTCTAGATGAAAGTGCTTCCTTTGTCCTATCTTTACCTTTTGTCAAACGGACAAACTTAGAAGTTTTCTGATTCGAGAGGCCAGAGGATGTTTGTGTACCCAAGCCTTCCCCAAAGTTCAGAGATGAGAATAGTTATGGTTTGTTTGTGTTGTTCTCTTGGCACGAAGTTGCTTCCTTTGGTCTATCTTTGATTTTTTTTGCATAACGACAAAACTAACAAGTTTTCGTGATTTGAGAGGCCTAGAGGATTTTGTGTGATCCCCAGCTCTCCCCAAAGCTTCAGAAAGATTGAATATGTCTTGGGTTACTCCGTTTGTTTCTCTTAGATGAAAGTTTGCTCTTCTTTTGGTCTTTCTTACTACTTTTTGGTCAAACAGACAAACTTACGGCAATTTGTGATTTGAGAGCTAGAGATGTTTGTGTGCATCCAAGCTCTCCCCAAAGCTTCAAGGGATGGAATATATCATGGTTATTCGTTAGTTGTTTCTCTTAGACGAAAGTTTAGTTCTTTGGCTAATCTTACTTTTTGGTCAAACGATAAACTTAGCAAGTTTTTCATTGAATTCAATAGAGGCCTAAAGAGATGTTTGTGTCACCCAAGTCTCTCCCAAAAGTTTAGGATGAGAATTATGTCTTGGTTATTCTTTGTGTTTCTCTAGATGAAAGTTTGCTTTCCTTTGTCTATCTTGACTTTTGTCAAAGGAAAACCAAGTTTTCGTGAATTCGAAGAGCGTAAGGATGTTTTGTGACCCCAAGCTCTCCCAAAGCTTCAAGGGATGCAATAAGTTCTTGTATTCGTTGCTTTTCTCTTAGATGAAAGTTTGCTTCCTTTGGCCTATCTTTGACTTTTTGGTCAACAAGACAATAACAATTTTTTGCGATTCTGAGAGCTAGAGGATGTTTTGTGACCCAGCTTTCCCAAAGCTTCAACGAAGACTAAGTCGTGTGGTTATGTGTTATTATTTCTCTTAGATGAAGTTCTCTTCCATTTGCCTATCATTGACTTTTTGACCAAAGGATAAACTAAGCAAGTTTCATTGATTTGAGAAGCCTAAGGATGGTTTGTGTGACCCCAAGCTCTTCCCAAAGCTTCAAGGGATGTGAATAATATTGGTTATTGTATATTTCTCTTAGACAATGTGTTCCTTTTGTCTATTTTGGACTTTGGTCAAACGAAAAAATGTAAAGTTTCATTTGATTCGGAGGCCTAGAGAGTTGTTGACCAAGCACTCTCCAAAGCTTCAGGGATTGAATATGTCTTTATTCGTTAGTTGTTTCTCTAGGACAAATTTGCTTCCTTTCTTGGTCTATTTTGCCTTTTTGGTAAAAAGACAAATTAACAAGTTTATGGATTCGAGAGGCCTAGAGGTTATTTTGATGACCCCAAGCTCTTCCAAAGCTTCAAGGATTGAATATGTCTTGTTATTCGTTGTTATTCTTCTATTAATGGAGTAAGCGTTTTTCTCCATAGTCTATCTTTGACTTTTTGGCTCAAACGGACAAAACTTTACAAGTTTTCGTCATTCAGAGGGCCAATGAGGATGTTGTGTGACCACAGCTCTCCCCAAAATGCCTCAGGGATAGACTAGTCTTGCGTATTGCTGTATGTCCTGAGAAGTGTTCCATTGTCTGTCATTGTATTTAGCGAACGAATAGCAAGTGTGATGGTGTGGTAATCTCTAATTTGGTTCCTTCATCTCTCTGTTGCTTTTTGGTCAAACAGACGAACAATTAGAGCAATTTCGTATTCGAGAGTCCATAAGAGAGTTTTTGTGACCCAAGCTCTCCCTAAACTTATGGAAAGATGCAATATGTCTTGGCGTCATTCGTGTTATTTCTCTAGAGGAAAGTTTGGTTCTTTTGGTGTCTTTGATTTTGGTCAAACGACAAACTTACACCAATTTCAGGTTCGCGAGGCCCTGAGAAGATGTCTTATGTGAGCCCCAAGCTCCCCAATTTCAGGGATGTGAAATTGTTTGGTTACTTCGTTGTTGTTGTCTCTCTTAGGCATGAAACTGATTCTTTGGCTTCCGGTTTTTTGGTCTATCTTTGGAGTTTTTGGCCAAACAGACAAACTTTAGCGAGTTTTCGTGATTCAACAGGCTAGAAAGATGTTTGTGGGGACCCAAAAGTCCTCCCAAAGCTTTCAAGGATGAGAATATGCTCTTACTTATTTGTTTGTTATTTTTTCTTAGATGAAAGTTTGTTCCTTTTGGTTTATCTTTGACTTTTTGGCCAAACGGACAAACATAGCAAGTTTTCGTCATTCGAGAGGCCTAGAGGATGTTTGTGTGACCCAAGCTCTCCCCAAAGCCTCAAGGGATGACAATATGTCTTGGTTATTGGCTGTTGTTTCTCTTAGACGAAAGTTTGGTTCCTTTTGGTCTAATCTTTGACTTTTTGGTCAAACGGAACAAACATAGCAAGTTTTCGTCAATTCGAGAGGCCTAGAGGATGTTTGTGTGACCCCAAGCTCTCCCCAAAGCTTCAAGGGATGACAATATGTCCTTGGTTATTTGTTGTTGTTTCTCTTTAGACGAAAGTTTGGTTTCCTTTTGGTCTATCTTTGACTTTTTGGTCAAACGGACAAACATAGCAAGTTTTCATCATTCGAGAGGCCTAGAGGATGTTTGTGTGACCCCAAGCTCTCCCCAAAGCTTCAAGGGATGACAATATGTCTTTGTTATTGGTTGTTGTTTCTCTTAGACGAAAGTTTAGTTCCTTTTGGTCTATCTTTGACTTTTTGGCCAAACGGACAAACATAGCAAGTTTTTCGTCATTCGAGAGGCCTAGAGGATGTTTGTGTGACCCCAAGCTCTCCCCAAAGCCTTCAAGGGATGACAATATGTCTTGGTTATTGGCTTGTTGTTTCTCTTAGACGAAAGTTTGTTCCTTTTGTTCTATCTTTGACTTTTTGGCCAAACGGACAAACATAGCAAGTTTTCGTCATTCGAGAGGCCTAGAGGGATGTTTGTGTGACCCCAAGCTCTCCCCAAAGCCTTCAAGGGATGACAATATGTCTTGGTTATTGGCTGTGTTGTTTCTCTTAGACGAAAGTTTAGGTTCCTTTTGTTCTATCTTTGACTTTTTGGTCAAACGGACAAACATTAGCAAGTTTTCGTCATTCGAGAGGCCTAGAGGATGTTTGTGTGACCCCAAGCTCTCCCCAAAGCTCAAGGGATGACAATATGTCTTGGTTATTGGCTTGTTGTTTCTCTTAGATGAAAGTTTGGTTCCTTTTGTTCTATCTTTGACTTTTTGGCCAAACGGACAAACATAGCAAGTTTTCGTCATTCGAGAGGCCTAGAGGATGTTTGTGTGACCCCAAGCTCTCCCAAAGCCTTCAAGGGATGACAATATGTCCTTGGTTATTGGCTGTTGTTTCTCTTAGACGAAAGTTTAGTTCCTTTTGTTCTATCTTTGACTTTTTGGTCAAACGGACAAACATAGCAAGTTTTCGTCATTCGAGAGGCCTAGAGGATGTTTGTGTGACCCCAAGCTCTCCCCAAAGCCTCAAGGGATGACAATATGTCCTTGGTTATTGGCTGTTGTTTCTCTTAGATGAAAGTTTGTTCCTTTTGTTCTATCTTTGACTTTTTGGTCAAACGGACAAACATAGCAAGTTTTCGTCATTCGAGAGTCCTAGAGGATGTTTGTGTGACCCCAAGCTCTCCCCAAAGCCTCAAGGGATGACAATATGTCCTTGGTTATTGGCTGTTGTTTCTCTTAGATGAAAGTTTAGTTCCTTTTGTTCTATCTTTGACTTTTTGGTCAAACGGACAAACATAGCAAGTTTTCGTCATTCGAGAGGCCTAGAGGATGTTTGTGTGACCCCAAGCTCTCCCCAAAGCCTTCAAGGGATGACAATATGTCCTTGGTTATTGGCTGTTGTTTCTCTTAGATGAAAGTTTAGTTCCTTTTGTTCTATCTTTGACTTTTTGGTCCAAACGGACAAACATAGCAAGTTTTCGTCATTCGAGAGGCCTAGAGGATGTTTGTGTGACCCCAAGCTCTCCCCAAAGCCTCAAGGGATGACAATATGTCCTGGTTATTGGCTGTTGTTTCTCTTAGATGAAAGTTTAGTTCCTTTTGTTCTATCTTTGACTTTTTGGTCCAAACGGACAAACATAGCAAGTTTTCGTCATTCGAGAGGCCTAGAGGATGTTTGTGTGACCCCAAGCTCTCCCCAAAGCCTCAAGGGATGACAATATGTCCTTGGTTATTGGCTTGTTGTTTCTCTTAGATGAAAGTTTGGTTCCTTTTGTTCTATCTTTGACTTTTTGGTCCAAACGGACAAACATAGCAAGTTTTCGTCATTCGAGAGGCCTAGAGGATGTTTGTGTGACCCCAAGCTCTCCCCAAAGCCTCAAGGGATGACAATATGTCCTTGGTTATTGGCTGTTGTTTCTCTTAGATGAAAGTTTAGTTCCTTTTGTTCTATCTTTGACTTTTTGGCCAAACGGACAAACATAGCAAGTTTTCGTCATTCGAGAGTCCTAGAGGATGTTTGTGTGACCCCAAGCTCTCCCCAAAGCCTCAAGGGATGACAATATGTCCTTGGTTATTGGCTGTTGTTTCTCTTAGATGAAAGTTGAGTTCCTTTTGTTCTATCTTTGACTTTTTGGTCAAACGGACAAACATAGCAAGTTTTCGTCATTCGAGAGGCCTAGAGGATGTTTGTGTGACCCCAAGCTCTCCCCAAAGCCTCAAGGGATGACAATATGTCCTCGGTTATTGGCTTGTTGTTTCTCTTAGATGAAAGTTTAGTTCCTTTTGTTCTATCTTTGACTTTTTGGTCCAAACGGACAAACATAGCAAGTTTTCGTCATTCGAGAGGCCTAGAGGATGTTTGTGTGACCCCAAGCTCTCCCCAAAGCCTCAAGGGATGACAATATGTCCTTGGTTATTGGCTTGTTGTTTCTCTTAGATGAAAGTTTAGTTCCTTTTGTTCTATCTTTGACTTTTTGGTCCAAACGGACAAACATAGCAAGTTTTCGTCATTCGAGAGTCCTAGAGGATGTTTGTGTGACCCCAAGCTCATCCCAAAGCCTCAAGGGATGACAATATGTCCTGGTTATTGGCTGTTGTTTCTCTTAGATGAAAGTTTGAGTTCCTTTTGTTCTATCTTTGACTTTTTGGCCAAACGGACAAACATAGCAAGTTTTCGTCATTCGAGAGTCCTAGAGGATGTTTGTGTGACCCCAAGCTCCCCCAAAGCCTCAAGGGATGACAATATGTCCTTGGTTATTGGCTGTTGTTTCTCTTAGATGAAAGTTTGTTCCTTTTGTTCTATCTTTGACTTTTTGGCCAAACGGACAAACATAGCAAGTTTTCGTCATTCGAGAGTCCTAGAGGATGTTTGTGTGACCCCAAGCTCTCCCAAAGCCTCAAGGGATGACAATATGTCCTTGGTTATTGGCTGTTGTTTCTCTTAGATGAAAGTTTAGTTCCTTTTGTTCTATCTTTGACTTTTTGGCCAAACGGACAAACATAGCAAGTTTTCGTCATTCGAGAGGCCTAGAGGATGTTTGTGTGACCCCAAGCTCTCCCAAAGCCTCAAGGGATGACAATATGTCCTGGTTATTGGCTTGTTGTTTCTCTTAGATGAAAGTTTGGTTCCTTTTGTTCTATCTTTGACTTTTTGGCCAAACGGACAAACATAGCAAGTTTTCGTCATTCGAGAGGCCTAGAGGATGTTTGTGTGACCCCAAGCTCTCCCCAAAGCCTCAAGGGATGACAATATGTCCTGGTTATTGGCTGTTGTTTCTCTTAGATGAAAGTTTAGTTCCTTTTGTTCTATCTTTGACTTTTTGGCCAAACGGACAAACATAGCAAGTTTTCGTCATTCGAGAGGCCTAGAGGATGTTTGTGTGACCCCAAGCTCTCCCAAAGCCTCAAGGGATGACAATATGTCCTTGGTTATTGGCTGTTGTTTCTCTTAGATGAAAGTTTGGTTCCTTTTGTTCTATCTTTGACTTTTTGGCCAAACGGACAAACATAGCAAGTTTTCGTCATTCGAGAGGCCTAGAGGATGTTTGTGTGACCCCAAGCTCATCCCAAAGCCTCAAGGGATGACAATATGTCCTGGTTATTGGCTGTTGTTTCTCTTAGATGAAAGTTTGAGTTCCTTTTGTTCTATCTTTGACTTTTTGGCCAAACGGACAAACATAGCAAGTTTTCGTCATTCGAGAGTCCTAGAGGATGTTTGTGTGACCTCAAGCTCTCCCCCAAAGCCTCAAGGGATGACAATATGTCCTCGGTTATTGGCTGTTCTTTCTCTTAGATGAAAGTTTAGTTCCTTTTTGTTCTATCTTTGACTTTTTGGCCAAACGGACAAACATAGCAAGTTTTCGTTCATTCGAGAGGGCCTAGAGGATGTTTGTGTGACCCCAAGCTCTCCCCAAAGCCTCAAGGGATGACAATATGTCCTTGGTTATTGGCTGTTGTTTCTCTTAGATGAAAGTTGAGTTCCTTTTGTTCTATCTTTGACTTTTTGGCCAAACGGACAAACATAGCAAGTTTTCGTCATTCGAGAGTCCTAGAGGATGTTTGTGTGACCCCAAGCTCTCCCCAAAGCCTCAAGGGATGACAATATGTCTTGGTTATTGGCTGTTGTTTCTCTTAGATGAAAGTTTAGTTCCTTTTGTTCTATCTTTGACTTTTTGGCCAAACGGACAAACATAGCAAGTTTTCGTCATTCGAGAGTCCTAGAGGATGTTTGTGTGACCCCAAGCTCATCCCAAAGCCTCAAGGGATGACAATATGTCCTTGGTTATTGGCTGTTGTTTCTCTTAGATGAAAGTTTGAGTTCCTTTTGTTCTATCTTTGACTTTTTGGCCAAACGGACAAACATAGCAAGTTTTCGTCATTCGAGAGTCCTAGAGGATGTTTGTGTGACCCCAAGCTCATCCCAAAGCCTCAAGGGATGACAATATGTCCTGGTTATTGGCTGTTGTTTCTCTTAGCTGAAAGTTGAGTTCCTTTTGTTCTATCTTTGACTTTTTGGCCAAACGGACAAACATAGCAAGTTTTTGTCATTCGAGAGTCCTAGAGGATGTTTGTGTGACCCCAATCTCTCCCCAAAGCCTCAAGGGATGACAATATGTCATTGGTTATTGGCTGTTCTTTCTCTTAGATGAAAGTTTAGTTCCTTTTCTTCTATCTTTGACTTTTTAGTCAAACGGACAAACATTGCAAATTTTCACCATTCGAGAGGCTTAGACGATAGTTTGTGTGACCCCAAGCTCTCCCCAAAGCCTGAAGGGATGACAATATGTCTTGGTTATTTGCTATTGTTTCTTCTTAGATGAAAGTTTGGTTCCTTTTTGGTGTATCTTTGAACTTTTTGGTCAAACAAACAAACATAGCAAGTTTTCGTCATTCGAGAGGCCTAGAGAATGTTTGTGTGACCCCAAGCTCTCCCCAAAGCCTCAAGGGATGACAATGTCTTGGTTATTCGCTGTTGTTTCACTTAGATGAAAGTTTGGTTCCTTTTGGCCTATCATTAACTTTTTGGTCAAACGGACAAAATTAGCAAGTTTTTATGATTTGAGAGGCCCAGAGGATGTTTGTGTGACCCCAAGCTCTCCCCAACGGTTCAAGGGATGACAATATGTCTTGGTTATCGGTTGTTGTTTCTCTTAGACGAAAGTTTGGTTCCTTCTGGTCTATCTTTCACTTTTTGGTAAAACAGACAAACATAGCAAGTTTTCGTCATTCGAGAGGCCTAGAGGATGTTTGTGTGACCCCAAGCTCTCCCTAAAGCCTCAACGGATGACAATATGTCTTGGTTACTCGCTGTTGTTTCTCTTAGATGAAAGTTTGCTTCCTTTTGGGCTATCATTGACTTTTTGGTAGAACGGACAAAATTAGCAAGTTTTCGTCATTCGAAAGGCCTAGAGGATGTTTGTGTGACTCCAAGCTCTCCCCAAAGCCTCAAGGGATTACAATATGTCTTGGTTATTGGTAGTTGTTTCCCTTACACGAAAGTTTGGTTCCTTTTGGCCTATCTTTGACTTTTTGGTCGAACAGATAAAATTAGCAAGTTTTCATGAATTGAGAGGCGTAGAGGATGTTTGTGTGACCCAATGCTCTCCCCAAAGCCTTAAAAGATGACAATGTCTTGGTTATTAACTGTTGTTTTCTTAGATGAAAGTTTAGGTTCCTTTTGATCTATCATTGACTTTTCGGTCGAACGGACAAACTTAGCCAGTTTTCGTGATTTGAGAGGCCTAAAGGATGTTTCTGTGACCCCAAGCTCTCCCCAAAAGCTTCAAGGGATGACAACATGTCCTCATTATTGGTTGTTGTTTCTCTTAGACGAAAGTTTGGTTCCTTTTGGCCTATCTTTGACTATTTGGTCAAAAGGACAAACATAGCTAGTTTTCGTCATTCGAGAGGCCTAGAGGATGTTTGTGCGAACCCAAGCTCTCCCGAAAGCCTTAAGGGATGACAATATATGTTGTTATTGGTTGTTATTTCTCTTAGACGAAAGTTTGCTTCCTTTTGGCCAATCATTGACATTTTGATCGAACGGACAAAATTAGCAAGTTTTCTGGGTTTGAGAAGCCTAGACGGTGTTTGTGTGACCCCAAGCCCTTCGCAAAGCTTCAAGGGATGACAATATGTCCTCGTTATTGGTTGTCGTTTCTCTTAGACAAAAGTTCAGTTGCTTTTAGTCTATCGTAGACTTTTTTGGTCGAACAGACAAAATTAGCAAGTTATCGTGATTTGAGAGGCCTAGAGGAATGTTTGTGTGACCCCAATCTCTCCCTAAAGCCTCAAGAGATGACAATTTCTTGGTTATTCGCTGTTATTTTTCTCTTAGACGAAAGTTTGGTTCCTTTTCCTCTATCATTGACTTTTTGGTCGAACGGACAAAATTAGCAAGTTTTTGTGATTTGGGAGGCCTAGAGGAATGTTTGTATGGCCCCATGCTCTCCTCAAAGCTTCTAGGGATTACAATATGTCCTCTTTATTGAGTATTGTTTCTCTTAGACGTAAGTTTCGTTCCTTTCAGTCTATCTTTGACTTTTTGGTCAAACGGACAAACATAGCAAGTTTTCGTCATTCGAGAGGCCTAGAGGATGCTTGTGTGACCCCGAGCTCTCCCCAATGCCTCAAGGGATGACGATGTCTTCGTTATTCGCTATTGTTTCTCCTAGACGAAAGTTTGGTTCCATTTGGTCTGTCATTGACTTTTTAGTCGAACGGACAAAATTAGCAAGTTTTCGTGATTGGTTGTTGTAACTCTTAGCGAAAGTTTGGTTCCTTTCAGGTCTATCTTTGACTTTTTGGTCAAACAGACGAACGTAGCAAGTTTTCGTTATTCGAGAGGCCTAGAGGATGTTTGTGTGACCCCAAGCTCTCCCCAAATCTTAAAAGGATGACAATATGTCTTGGTTATTCGTTGTTATTTCTCTTAGATCAAAGTTTGGTTCCTTTTCGTCTGTCTTTGAATATTTGGTCAAACGGACAAACTTAACAAGTTTTCATGGTTCGAGTGCCCTGGAGGATGTTTGTGTGACCCCAAGCTCTCCCCAATGCCTCAAGGGATGACAAAATGTTTTGGTTATTCGTTGTTGTTTCTCTTAGATGAAACTTTGATTCCTTTTGTTCTGTCTTCGAGTTTTTGGTCAAACGGACAAAATTAGTGAGTTTTTGTGATTAGAGAGGCCTAGAGAATGTTTGTGCAACCTCAAGCTCTTCCCAAAGCCTCAAGGGATGACAATGTCTTGGTTATTCGTTGTTGTTTCTCTTAGACGAAAGTTTGGTTCCTTTTGATTTATCATTGACTTTTTAGTCGAACGAACAAAATTAACAAATTTTTATGATTTGAGAGGCCTAGAGAATGTTTGTGTGGCCCTAAGCCCTCCCCAAAGCTTCAAGGGATGACAATATATCCTCGTTATTGGATGTTGTTTCTCTTAGATGAAAGTTTGGTTCCTTTTTATTTTTATCTTTGACTTTTTGGTCAAACAGACAAACATAGCTAGTTTTCGTCGTTCAATAGGCCTAGAGGATGTTTATTTGACTCCAAGCTCTCCACAAAGCCTCAAGTGATGACAATATGTCCTTGTTATTGGTTGTTGATTCTCTTAGGCAAAAGTTTAGTTTCTTTTGGTCTATCTTTAACTTTTTGGTCAAACAGACAAACATAGGAAGTTTTCGCCATTCGAGAGGCTTAGAGGATGTTTGTGTGACCCCAAACTCTCCCCAAATCATCAAGGGATCACAATGTCATGGTTATTCATTGTTGTTTCTCTTAGACGAAAGTTTGGTTCCTTTTGGTCTATCATTGAGTTTTTGGTCTTCCAAGTGATATTGTCATCCCTTGAAGCTTTGGGGAGAGCTTGGGGTCACACAAACATCCGCTAGGCCTCTCGAATGTGAAAACTTACTATTTTTGTCCGTTTAACAAAAAAGTCATAGATAGACCGAAAGGAACAAAACTTTCGCTTAAGAGAAACAACAACCAATAACGAGGACATGCTTGTCATCCCTTGAAACTTTGTGGAGAGCTTATGGTCACAAAAACATTCTCTAGACCTCTCAAATCACAAAAACTTGCTAATTTTGTCCGTTTGACTAAAAAGTCAATGATAGACCAAAAGGAACCAAATTTTCGTCTAAGAGAAACAATAGCGAATAACCAAGACATTGTCATCCCTTGAGGCTTTGGGGAGAGCTTGGGTTCACACAAACATCCTCTAAGGCCTCTGAAATGACAAAAACTTGCTATGTTTGTCCGTTTGGCCAAAAAGTTAAAGATAGACCTAAAGAAACCAAACTTTTGTCCATGAGAAATAATAACGAATAACCAAGACATATTATCATCCCTTGAAGCTTTGGGAGAGCGTGGGGTCAAACAAATATCCTCTAGGACTTTTGAACGATGAAAACTTGCTAAGTTTGTCCGTTTGACTAAAAAGTCAAAGATAGACCTAAAGGAACCAAACTTTCGTCTAAGAAAAATAACAACGAATAACAAGACATATCGTCATCCCTTGAAGCTTTGGGGCGAGCTTGGAGTCACACAAACATCCTCTAGGCCTCTCAAAAGATGAAAACTCGCTAAGTTTGTCCGTTTGACTAAAAAGTCAAAGATAGACCTAAAGGAACCAAACTTTCATCTAAGAGAAATAACGACGAATAAATAAGACATATTGTCATCCCTTGAAGCTTTGGGGAGAGCTTGGGGTTACACAAACATCCTCTAGGCCTCTCGAATCATGAGAAACTTGTTACGTTTGTCCGTTTGACTAAAAAGTCAAATTTAGACCTAAAGGAACCAAACTTTCGTTTAAGAGATTTCCTCTGTTGTTTCTCTGTTTGTTTCGTTGATAGGATTGTGGTGGATCATCCTGTTGCAGGCTTATAGGGAAAACTCAATGGTGACTACAGCTTGCAAGAAATGGTGGATGTTCAAACAGGCTTAACAATGATCCTTAACTTGTGTTTAGCTTATGGCTTCGACATGTTTCCTTCTCTGTTAGTAACCGATGGGTCTTGTATGATAGACAGGCGAATGGGTATTCATGGTCACCCCCTTGAGATCCAAGTGAGTCTAACTGAGTTATGTTTTCATTTTTTTTTTGTTTTTGTATTTGGTGCTATATGGAGTGGAACTTATGCTGTTCTTGGGAACTGTTTTAGTTAAGATGCTCTAATTACTCAAATAATATTATGAGAATGCCCATTCTTTACAACACAAGCAATTTTTGAGAAACAGTATTCTTTTACAGGCATGTTATAAAAGACTGCTAAACACTAACCTGAATCTACAGGTGCAACACGACCTATTGATGATTCCCTAAAATCAGGATCTAATGCTTCTTTAAACTTTTCTGCATCAACAGACACAATTCTAACTTTGAAACTTGTAGGCATCAAGCCCTGCCCTGGGCTATGGCAGTCCACTGTTTTCTCCCAACTCTGTCACAATTATATAAGGGGAAAAAGGAAGTAAAATATTGCTACTAAAGAAAAAAAAGGAAGCAAAATATTAAACATTAATATATAACAAATTTTGAAATACTTGTGATTTTGTAATCCCAAATACATTTTTTTGGGATAAATAAAAATACAGACAGAAAAATGAATTAGATAACTGTTTCAAGGGCAATCAAATCTTGAGATAACGAGAAAAATGACATATTATCCCCATATGATGACAAACAAATGAAAGTATGACAGCAAGCAGATCCTATATCCATTATGGCCATATGCATACGGTCACATTTATTTATGGTCCAAGAGATTTGTGAAAATTATTATGTAATGTAAACCCAAGAACATCAATCAGTGACAAGTAACAGCATACAAAGCACCAAATAAAAAATCCCAAAGCTGGCAAGACAGGGTGGATTGTCCAAACTTTCTTGCATGTAATAGTCACCAGTACTTGTAAGTCCGTTTGAACATCCAGCCTTTCTTGCAAGTTTCTTTGCCCACGGTACAAGAATCGTCAGCATGCCACTGCAGTGGTTACGTACATTACTCTTGATCACATAGCAAGGGATAAATGTGGCAGAACAGAAGAACATGGTTTGGGAACAGGGATTACATTGATGGGTAGGTACCAGACGGCCATTTACGGGGTAGGAAACATAAAATCTACGGTGAAGAGAAAAGCACAGAATAGAATTATAACGTGACAGCAAAAGGGTAAATTACCTGCAATTGCAAGGTGCGAAGTAGAAAGTTCTTGACAACCTCTGTTTCTCCCTTGAACATGAAAGCAAAAGCCGAAGGGATAAAATCCCGAATAAAGACCTGATCATAATTCAAGGGTGTGATGTCACCTGGATTATTTGCTGCTGCCGTCTCCCACAGGGCTGCCACAATACGTCACAAGCGCTTCCTGCAATAACTCCCACGCCTCTTGCTCCGCATCTGTCTCCTCACAGCTGTTCTTGGGCGGAGTCACACCCTCAGATACACTCAAACCACCCGAGTTCCCTGTGCTCTCATCTTCCCCACCAAATTCTAACCCACACTGTTCCTCTCCCACAACATTCTCATGTTTATCAATTCTTTCCACCATTAACGGCTTCCCATTCTTGCCACCCTTTATACGAACTCTTTCCAAGTTATTGTCATTGCCACGGGTCTCAACGGTGGTTGAGAAATCGCGAACCTTGAAGGCAACTCTAGCAATGGGAGAGACATCCCTGTTTGTTGCGCTTAAACTAAGGGAGCTTGAGATTACCTTCGACTGGCCAAAATTCGAAGTGGGTAAGACAGAAACTTTCTGGGCAACATTCTTTATGCGTCGAAACCCCATCATTAGAAAAGGGTAGTGACTGCTGTGATCAATATTGAGACGAAGTTTGGGCGAAGTGTCAGCCATAGCAAGAGTATGGTGACGTTTCGCAGGTGGGAACCCAAAAGACGATGAATTCCTGGAACCAACGAGGACCCTACAGGATGGTTTCATAGTGCATTTGCTTATAAGGCCAACAGTGTTCATAACGAAACGAATCGCAATCAAATGATTATAAGCAAACGGTTGGCAAAGATTTCGAACCAGCAAGTTGACACAGGCTTAATAAATGTTGTCAGACAATCAACGGATTTTCCTTGAAAGAAGCAGTATAATGGTTCTAACAATGTAATGGTAACGAGAGGATCAAGAAACGGTGTTTTCAAATTTTGGAAAACGAAGCAGAATAGAATAGTCAATGATCATCATGTGATGTGGGTAGAACCGTAGAAGGGCCTTTTTATACGTATTTGTATAGGCGGTGCTGCAGCATGCAGGGAAGAGAAATGGGTCATATGTGGATATGATAGTTGCTAAGAAATAATAAAAGTAATGTTATACATCTAAAGATTTTTAATGAAATTTAATTAGAATTTATTGAGATTTATTCATGAATAATTGTTAAATATACTACTATAATGTGATAGGAATGATTATCTCTCTAGTCAGTCATTTTGGTAAACTTTTTTGTCAAAATAAATCTGACTTTTTAAAATTTTATAAATAAATAAATAAATGATAGTATATCTATGGTGCTATAGGGAAAGACCAAACCCATTTTGACACAAGTATAGTAAGCGTCTTTTTAATTTAAATAAATAAAAGAGTGTATGTACTGTTATAGCTGTAATTATAAAAAAATTACTAAATCATAACTATTTATAACTATTTAAATTGATTGAAATAAATAAAAAAATAATTGGATGATAGTAGGCTGTTGGACGCAGGGTAGTTTCAGAGTAAAAAAATTGTTAATTACTTTTAAAATATTGTATTGGACGATTGAGATTTTATTTGAATTTTAATATATAATATTATATATTTAATTTAATTACATATATAGATTATGTTATTCATTAGGCCATTTTACCTGAACGTTCCACCTTTGAAAAAAACTTTTCAAAATATATTACTTTTTTTTATTTATCAATATATGACACTTTTCATTTTTATTATTATTTTTAATTTCAAAATACAGAGTCGTCCAAGATTTGGACGACTCATGGGCTGCTTGTTTCCTTTCATATTATTTTATAATATTTATATTTTTTAATATTATTTTATTTATTTATTTATTTATAAATTTATAGTAAAAATAATATTTTATAAAATGAATTAAAAATATATGAGTCGTCGAGTTACTTTTTCTATTTTTTAAAAAAAAAAAATAAAATGGTTTAATATGAAGAAAATAACATATAATATAATTATTTTATTATTTAATTTTAAATTTTAAATTAAAAATTAATTTAAAAACTTTACTGAATTATTTAATTTATAAATTAATTAGGTCAAAATTATTATAGTTATTATTTTAGTAAATTAATTATGCTATAATTTATTTAATTGTAAGTTATGTTAATTTTAATTAATTAATTATTAAATTAATTAAGTTAAGATTTATTTAATTATAAGTTATTATTATTTTAATTAATTTTTAATAAAAAAAATTATAACATATTCTATTTATTGTAAAAAAGGACCGTTATAATCATCATCAGCTCATATGTATCATTCAAAAAAACTTATATTAGTCATCTTTAATACATATGAGTATATTCTTTAAGGCATATATTATATATCTTAAGGAGACATGCATAATTTTAGTCTATAATATAAGTAGAATTATTTTTTTTATTCTATTAATTTTTTTAATTCTACGTCATAATTTATGTTTTATTAAAAATTAATTAGAATAATAATGACTTATAACTAAATAAATATTAACTTAATTAATTTAATAATTAATTAATTAAAATTAACATAACTTATAATCAAATAAATCATACCTTAATTAATTTAATAAAATAAAAACTATAATAAATTTAACTTAATTAATTTATAAATTAAATATTTAAGTAAATTTTTAAATTAATTTAAAATTTAAAATTTAAAATTAAATAATAAAATAATTATATTATTTGTTATTTTATTTATATTACAACATTATACTTTTATTATTTTAAAAATAAAAAAGTAACCTGAATCGTCAAAAGATTGGAAGACTTAGATTTTTTTTTAATCTATTTTATAAAATATTATTTTTATTCTAAATATATAAAAAAATAAATAAGTAAAATAATATTATAAAATGTAAATATTATAAAACAATATGAAAAAAAAGCAGCCCACCAAGTCGTCCAAATTTTTAAAGTAAAAAATAATAATAAAAATGAAAAGTGTCACATCTTGGTAAATAAAAAAAAGGGGGCATACTTTGATAAATTCTATTTAAAGGTGGCACGCTAAGGTAAAATGACCTACATAATTTCTCCTCAGTTTTGCGGCACGCTTTCGCTCTCTCTGTCTATCGAGCTATCCATTTGGTTTGGTTTCTTGATCTCTTGTCTTGGCAGTTGGCAATTCCACTTCTACTTGAATGGCAAATGCGATTATAATTTTGGAGTTCCTGCCCCCACCCATTACCCACATGACGTCCTTTCAATTCCCCAATCACCGTTACGCCTTCCAATTCCATTCCGCTAAGTTTTGAGGAGAGCTTTGGAGTCATACAAATATCCCTCTAGGCCTCTCGAATGATGAAAACTCGTTAAGTTTGTCTATTAGACCAAAAAGTCAAAGATAGATAAAAAGAAACCAACCTTTCGTCTAAGAGAAATAACAATGAATAACCAAAATATATTCTCATGCCTTGAAGCTTTACGGAGAGCTTGGGGTGTCACAAACATCCGCTAGGCCTAATCGAATGATGAAAACTCTCTAGGTTTATCCGTTCAACCAAAAAGTCAAAGATAGACTAACAGGAATCAAACTTTCGTTTAAGAGAAACAACCACGAATAATCAAGATGTTAGTGTGACCCTAAGCTCTCCCCAAAGCTTCAAGGGATGACAATATATCTTGATTATTAGTTGTTATTTCTCTTAGACGAAAGTTTGGTTCCATTCAGTCTATCCTTGACTTTTTTTGTTCAAACGAACAAACTTTACAAGTTTTCGTAATTTGAGAGGCCTAGAGGTGTATGTTGTGTGACCCCAAGCTCTTCCCAAAGCTGAAGGGATTACAATATGTCTTTGGTTATTCGTTGTTATTTCTCTTAGACGAAAAGTTTGGATCCTTTTGGTCTACCTTTGACTTTTTAGTGAAACGGACAAACTTAGTAAGGTTTCATCATTTCAGAGGCCTTGAGGATGTATGTCTGACCCCAACTCCCCAAAGCTTCAAGGGATTACAATATGTTTTTGTTATTCGTTATTGTTTCTCTCAGACGAAAGTTTGGATCCTTTTAGTCTATCTTTGACATTTTAGTCAAACAGACAAAACTTAGCGAGGTTTCATCATTCGAGAGGCCTAGAGGATGTTTGGGTGACTCTACACTCCCCCAAAGCTTCAAGAGATGAGAATATATCTTGATTATTCGTTGCTGTTTCTGTTAGACGAAAGCTTTGTTCCTTTTGGTCTATCTTTAGCTTTTTAGTTAAACGGACAAACGTAGCAAGTTTTTGTGATTTGAGAGGCCTAGAAGATGTTTGTGTGAAACTCAAGCTCTCCCCAAAGCTTCAAGGGATCACAATATGTCTTGGTTATTCGTTATTGTTTCTCTTAGACGAAAGTTTGGTTCGTTTTGGTCTACCTTTGACTTTTTTGTGAAACAGACCACTTAACAACCTTTTGTCATTCAAGAGGCCTATAGGATGTTTGTGTGACCCCAAGCTCTCCCCAAACCTTCAAGGGATGACAATATATCTTTTTTATTCGTTATTATTGCTCATAGACGAAAGTTTGGTTCCTTTTGGTCTATCTTCGATTTTTTGTTCAAACGAACAAAGTTAGAAAATTTTCGTGGTTCGACAAGCCTAGAGGTTATTTGCGTGACCCCAAGCTCTCCCCAAAGCTTTTAAGGATTAAAATATGTCTTTGTTATTAGTTATTATTTCTCTTAGACGAAAGTTTGGATTCCTTTTTAGTCTAATCTTTGACTTTTTAGGTCAAACGGACAAACTTAGTAAGGTTTTTATCATTTCGAGAGGCCTAGATGATGTATTGTGTGACCCCAAGCTCCCCAAAGCTTCAAGGGATGAGAATATGTTTTTGGTTATTCGTTGTTGTTTCTCTTAGACGAAAGTTTGGATTCCTTTTAGTCTATCTTTGACTTTTTGGTCAAACAGACAAAACTTAGCGAGTTTTTCATCATTCGAGAGGCCTAGAGGATGTTTGTGTGACTCCCATACGCTCCCCCCAAAGCTTCAAGAGATGAGAATATATCTTGTTTATTCGTTGCTGTTTCTGTTAGATGAAAGCTTTAGTTCCTTTTGGTCTATCTTTAGCTTTTTAGTCAAACGGACAAACGTTAGCAAGTTTTTGTGATTTGAGAGGCCTAGAAGGATGTTTGTGTGAAACTCAAGCTCTCCCCAAAGCTTCAAGGGATTACAAATATGTCTTGGTTATTCGTTATTGTTTCTCTTAGACGAAAGTTTGGCTTCGTTTTGGTCTATCTTTGACTTTTTTATGAAACAGACCAAACTTAGCAACCTTTTTGTCATTCGAGAGGCCTAGAGGATGTTTGTGTGACCCCAAGCTCTCCCCAAACCTTCAAGGGATGACAATATATCTTTTTTATTCGTTGTTGTTTCTCATTAGACGAAAGTTTGGTTCCTTTTGGTCTATCTTCAATTTTTTGTTCAAACGAACAAACTTAGAAAATTTTCGTGGTTCGACAAGGCCTAGAAGGTTATTTGTGTGACCCCAAGCTCTCCCCAAAGCTTTAAGGATTAAAATATGTCTTTGGTTATTCGTTATTATTTCTCTTAGACGAAAGTTTGGATTCCTTTTGGTCTACCTTTGACTTTTTAGTGAAGCGGACAAACTTAGTAAGGTTTTCATCATTTCGAGAGGCCTTGAGGATGTTTGTGTGACCCCAAGCTCCCCAAAGCTTCAAGGGATTACAATATGTTTTTGTTATTCGTTATTGTTTCTCTCAGACGAAAGTTTGGATTCCTTTTAGTCTATCTTTGACATTTTTAGTCAAACAGGACAAAACTTAGCGAGGTTTCATCATTCGAGAGGCCTAGAGGATGTTTGTGTGACTCTACGCTCCCCCAAAGCTTCAAGAGGATGAGAATATATCTTGGTTATTCGTTGCTTGTTTCTGTTAGACGAAAGCTTTGTTCCTTTTGGTCTATCTTTAGCTTTTTAGTTAAACGGACAAACGTTAGCAAGTTTTTGTGATTTGAGAGGCCTAGAAGGGATGTTTGTGTGAAACTCAAGCTCTCCCCAAAGCTTCAAGGGATCACAATATGTCTTGGTTATTCGTTATTGTTTCTCTTAGACGAAAGTTTGGTTCGTTTTGGTCTACCTATGACTTTTTTGTGAAACAGGACCACTTAACAACCTTTTGTCATTCAAGAGGCCTAGAGGATGTTTGTGTGACCCCAAGCTCTCCCCAAACCTTCAAGGGATGACAATATATCTTTTTTTATTCGTTATTATTGCTCATAGACGAAAGTTTGGTTCCTTTTGGTCTATCTTCAATTTTTTTGTTCAAACGAACAAAGTTAGAAAATTTTCGTGGTTCGACAAGCCTAGAGGTTATTTGCGTGACCCCAAGCTCTCCCCAAAGCTTTAAGGATTAAAATATGTCTTTGTTATTAGTTATTATTTCTCTTGACGACAATGTTTGTTCTTTTAGTCAATCTTTGTCTTTTTGGTCAAACGGACAAACTTAGCGAGTTTTTATCAATCGAGAGGCCGAGATGATGTTTGTGTGGCCCAAGCTCTCCCCGAAGCTTCAAGGATGAGAATATATTTGGTTATTCGTTGTTGTTTCTCTTAGACGAAAGTTTGTTCCTTTTAGTCTATCTTTGACTTTTTGGTCAAGCGAAAACATAGCCAGTTTTTGTCATTCGAGAGGCCCAGAGGATGTTTGTGTGGTCCCATACTCTCCCCAAAGCTTCAAGGGACCAGAACATATCTTGTTTTTCTGTTATTTCTCTTAGATGAAAGTTTAGTTCCTTTTGGTCTATATTTAACTTTTTAGTCGAACAGACAAACTTAGCAAGTTTTCGTGAATCGGGAGACATAAAGGATGTTTAACACCAAGCTCTCCCCAAAGCTTCAAGGATTAAAATATGTCTTTGTTATTCGTTGTTGTTTCTCTTAGATGAAAGTTTGGCTTCTTTTGGTCTATCTTTGACTTTTTTATCAAACGGAACAAACTTAGCGAGTTTTTTGTCATTCGAGAGGCCTAGAGGATGTTTGTGTGCCCCAAGCTCTCCCCAAATCTTCAAGGGATGAGAATATATTTCGGTTATTCGTTGTTGTTTCTCTTAGGCGAAATTTTGGTTCCTTTTGGCTTATTTTTGATTTTTTGGTCAAACGAACAAACTTAGCGAGTTTTTGTCATTCGAGAGGCCCAAAGGATGTTTGTGTGGCCCCATGCTCTCCCCAAAGCTTCAAAGAGACGAGAATATATCTTGGTTATTCGTTGCAGTTTCTCTTAGATGAAAGTTTAGTTCCTTTTGATCTATCTTTGACTTTTTGGCTAAACGGATAAACCTAGAGAGTTTTCGTCATTCGAGAGGCCTAGAAGATGTTTGTGTGACCCAAGCTCTCCCCAAAGTTTCAAGGATTAAAATATGTCTTTGTTATTTGTTATTGTTTTTCTTATAAGAAAGTTTGGTTCCTTTTAGTCTATCTTTGACTTTTTAGTCAAACGGACTAACTTAGCGAGTTTTTGTCAATCGAGCGGCCTAGATGATGTTTGTGTGGCCCCAAGCTCTCCCCAAAGCTTCGAGGGATGAGAATATATCTTGGTTATTCGTTGTGTTGTTTCTCTTAGATGAAAGTTTGGTTCCTTTTGGTCTATCTTTGACTTTTTTTTCAAACGGACAAACTTAGTGAGTTTTCGTGATTCGAGAGGCTTAGGGGATGTTTGTGTGTCCCCGAGCTCTCCCCAAAGCTTCAGCGGATAACAATATGTCTTGGTTAGTCGTTATTGTTTCTCTTAGATGAAAGTTAGGTTCCTTTTGGTCTATTTTTGACTTTTTGGTCAAACAGACAAACTTAGCAAGTTGTCGTCATTCGAGAAGTCTAGAGGAGGTTTGTGTGGCCCCAAGCTCTCCCCAAAGCTTCAAGGGTTGACAATATGGCTAGGTTATTCGTTGTTGTTTCTCTTAGAATAAAGTTTGGTTCCTTTTGTTCTATCCTTGACTTTTTGGTCAAACGGAAAAAATGTAGCAAGTTTTCATGATTCGAGAGACCTAGAGGATGTTTGTGTTACTCCCAAGCTCTCCCCAAAGCTTCAAGGGATGACAATATATCTTGGTTATTCATTGTTGTTTCTTTTAAACGAAAGTTTGGTTTCATTTGGTCTATCATTGCCTTTTTGGTGAAACGGACAAACTTAGTGAGATTTCGTCATTTGGGAGGCCTAGGGGATGTTTGTTTGATCCTAAGCTCCGCCCAAAGCTTCAAGAGATTAGAATATTTCTTGGTTATTCGTTGTTATTTCTCTTAGACGAATGTCTGGTTTCTTTTGGTCTATCTTTGGTTTTTGTGTCAAACGGACAAACTTAGCAAGTTTTCGTGATTCGAGAGGCCTAGAGGATGTTTGTGTGAACCCAAGCTCTCCCCAAAGCTTCAAGGGATGACAATATGTCTTTGTTATTTGTTGTTGTTTCTCTATGACGAAAGTTTGGTTCCTTTTAGGTCTATCTTTCACTTTTTAGTCAAACGGACAAAATTTAGAAAGTTTTGATGATTCGAGAGGCTTAGAGGATGTTTGTGTGACGCCAAACTCTTCCCAAAGCTTCGAGCAATGACAATATACCTTGGTTATTCATTGTTATTTCTCTAAGACAAAAGTTTAGTTTCTTTTGGTCAATCTTTGACTTTTTAGTCAAATGGAGAAACTTAGCGAGTTTTCGTGATTTGGGAGGCCCAGAGGGCATTTGTGTGACTCCAAGCTCACCCCAAAGCTTCAAGGGATAAAAATATATCTTGGTTATTCGTTGTTGATTCTCTTAGACGAAAGTTTGGTTCCTTTAGGTCTATCATTGACTTTTTGGTCAAACGGACAAACTTAGCGAGTTTTTGTCATTCGAGAGGCCCAGATGATGTTTGTGTGGCCCCATGCTCTCCCAAAGCTTCAAGGGACGAGAGTATATCTTGTTTATTCGTTATTATTTTTCTTAAATGAAAGTTTTGTTTCTTTTGGTCTATATTTGACTTTTTATTCAAATGGGGAAACTTAGCAAATTTTCGTGAATCGAGAGGCTTAGAGGATGTTTGTGTGACCTCCAAGCTCTCCCCAAAGCTCCAGAGATTAAAATATGTCTTTGTTATTCGCTGTTGTTTCTCTTAAACGAAAGTTTAGTTCCTTTTGGTCTATCTTTGACTTTTTTGTCAAACGGACAAACTTAGCTAGTTTTTGTCAATCGAGAGGCCGAGATATGTTTGTGTGGCCCCAAGCTCTCCCCAAAGCTTCAAGGGATGGGAATATATCTTGGTTATTCGTTGTTGTTTCTCTTAGACGAAAGTTTGGTTCCTTTAGGTCTATCTTTGACTTTTTGGTCAAACGGACAAACTTAGCGAGTTTTCATCTTTCGAGGGGTATAGAGGATGTTTGTGTGACCCTAAGTTCTCCTCAAAGCTTCAAGGATTATAATCGCATTTGCCATTCAAGTAGAAGTGGAACTGCCAACTGCCAAGACTCGATCAAGAAACCAAACCAAATGGATAGATCGATAGACAGTGAGAGCGAATGCGCGCCGCAAAACTAAAGAGAAATTATGTAGGCCATTTTACCTGAGCGTACCACCTTTAAATAGAATTTATCAAAGTATGCCCCTTTTTTTTTATTTACCATTATGTGACACTTTTCATTTTTTTTTAATTTTTTAATTTAAAAATTTGGATGACTTATGGGCTGCTTTTTTTTCATATTGTTTTATAATATTTACATTTTTAATATTATTTTACTTATTTTTTTTTGTAAATTTAGAATAAAAATAATATTTTATGACATAGATTAAAAAAATATGAGTCGTCCAATCTTTAGATGATTTAGGTTACTTTTTATTTTTTAAAATAATAAAAATATAATGTTGTAATATAAATAAAATAACATATAATATAATTATTTTATTATTTAATTTTAAATATTTTAAATTAAAAATTAATTTAAAAACTTTACTTAAATATTTAATTTATAAATTAATTAATTTAAATTTATTATAGTTATTATTTTATTAAATTAATTAATTTATGATTTATTTGATTATAAGTTATGTTAATTTAATTAATTATTTATTAAATTAATTAAGTTAATATTTATTTAGTTATAAGTCATTATTATTCTAATTAATTTTTAATAAAAAAAAATTGTGACGTAGTATTAAAAATTAATGGAATGAAAAAAATAATTCTACTTATATTATAGAGTAAAATTATTCGTTGTTGTTTCTCTTAGACGAAAGTTTGGTTCCTTTTGGTCTATCTTTGACTTTTTGGTCAAATAGATAAACCTAGCAAGTTTTAGTCGTTCGAGAGCCCTGGAGGATGTTTGTGTGACCCCAAACTCTCCCCAAAGCTTCAAGGGATGACAATATGTCTTGGTAGTTTCGTTGTTGTTTCTCTTAAGCAAAAGTTTGGTTCTCTTTAGTCTATCTTTGAATTTTTAGTCAAACGGATAAACTTTGCAAGTTTTGGTCATTTGAGAGGCCTCGAGGATGTTTGTGTGACCCAAAGCTCTCCATAAAGCTTTAAGGGATGAGAATATATCTTGGTTATTCGTTGTTATTTCTCGTATACAAAAGTTTGATTCCTTTTGGTTATCCTTGACTTTTTGGTCTAACGGACAAACTGAGCAAGTTTTCGTGATTCGAGAGGCCTGGAAGATGTTTGTGTGATCCTATGCTCTCCCCAAAGACTTTAAGGGATGAGAATACATTTTGGTAATTTCGTTGTTATTTCTCTTAGATGAAAGTTTGGTTCCTTTTGGCCTATCTTTGACTTTTTGGTCAGACAGTCGAGCCTAGCAAGTTTTAGTCATTCGAGAGGCCTGGAGGATGTTTGCGTGACCCCAAACTCTCCCCCCAAAGTTTCAATGGATGATAATATGTCGTGGTTATTCGTTGTTGTTTCTCTTAGACGAAAGTTTGGTTCCTTTTGGCCTATTTTTGTCTTTTTGGTCAAACGGACAAATTTTGCAAGTTTTTGTCATTTGAGAGGCCTCGAGGATGTTTTGCGACCCAAAGCTCTCCACAAAGCTTCAAGGGATGAGAATATATCTTGGTTATTCATTGTTGTTTCTCTTATACGAAAGTTTTATTCCTTTTGGTCTATCCTTGACTTTTTGGTCTAACGGACAAACTGAGCAAGTTTTCGTGATTCGAGAGGCCTAGAGGACTTTTATGTGACTCCAAGCTCACCCCAAGGCTTCAAGGATGACAATATGTCTTGGTTATTCGTTGTTGTTACTGTGAGACGATAGTTTAGTTCCTTTTCATCTATTCTTTGACTATTTGGTCAAACGGACAAACTTTCCAAGTTTTTGAGATTCGATAGGCCTAGATGATCTTTGTATGACCCCAAGTTCTCCCCAAAGCTTCAAGGGATGATAACATGTCTTCATTATTCATTGTTGTTTCTCTTGGACGAAAGTTTGGTTTCCTTTCGCCTATCTTTGACTTTTTAGTTAAACGGACGAACTTAGTAACTTTTCATGATTTGAGAGGCCTAGAGGATGTTTGTGTAACCCCAAGTTCTTCCCAAAGCTTCAAGGGATGACAACATGTCCTCATTATTCGTTGTTGTTTCTCTTAGTTTACAGTTCGGTTCCTTTTGGTCTATCTTTGACTTTTTGGTCAAACAAACAAACTTAGCGAGTTTTCATGATTCGAGAGGCGTAGAGGATGTTTGTGCCCCAAGCTCTACCCAAAACTTCTAGGGATGATAACATATCTTAGTTATTCGTTGTTGCTTCTCTTATACGAAAGTTTAGTTCCTTTTGACCTATCTTTGACTTTTTGGTGTAACAGGCAAACTTTGCAAGTTTTCGTGATTCGAAAGGCGTAGAGGATGTCTGTGTGAGCCCAAGCTCTCCCTAAACTCAAGGGATAACCATAAGTCTTGGTTATTCATTGTTGTCTCTCTTAGACGAAAGTTTGCTTCCTTTTTGGTTTATCATTGACTTTTTTATCAAACGGCTCGACAGGCCTTGAGGATGTTTGTGTAACCCCAAGCTCTCCCCAAAGCTTCAAAGGATAACAATATGTCTTGGTTATTCGTTGTTGTTTCTCTTAGACGAAAGTTTGGTTCCTTTTGGTCAATCTTTGACTTTTTGATCAAACGGACAAACTTAGCAAGTTTTCGTGATTCGAGAGGCCTCGAGGATGTTTGTGTAACCCAAGCTATCCCTAAAGCTTCAAGGGATGACAGTATGACTTGGTTATTGGTTGTTGGTTGTTGTTTCTCTTAGACGAAAGTTTGGTTCCTTTTGGTATATCTTTGCCTTTTTAGTCAAATGGACAAACTTACCAAGTTTTCGTGATTTGAGAGGCCTACAGGATGTCTGTGTGACCCCATGCTCTCACCAAAGCTTCAAGGGATGAGAATATATCTTGGTTATTCTTTGTTGTTTATTTTAGACGAAAGTTTAGTTCCTTTTGGTCCGTCTCTGACTTTTTGGTTCAACGGACACACTTATCAAGTTTTCCTCATTCGAAAAGCCTAGTGGATGTTTGTCTGACCCCAAGCTCTCCCCAAAGTCTCAAGGGATGAGAATATATCTTAGTTATTCGTTGTTGTTTCTCTTAGACGAAAGTTTAGTTCCTTTTAGTCTATCATTGGCTTTTTGGTCAAACGGAAAAACTTAGCGAGTTTTTGAGAGGCCTAAAGGATGTTTTTGTGATCCCAAGCTCTCCCCAAAGCATCAATGGATGAGAGTATATCTTGGTTATTTATTGTTGTTTCTGTTAGACGAAAGTTTGATTCATTTTGGTCTGTCTTTGACTTTTTGGTCAAATGGAAACACTTATCGAGTTTTCGTCATTCGAAAGGCCTAGAGGATATTTGTGTGACCTCAAGCTCTTCCTCAAAGCTTCAAGGGATGAAAATATGTCTTAGTTATTCGTTGTTGTTTTTCTTTGACGAAAGCTTAGTTTCTTTTAGTCTATCTCTGGCTTTGTTGGTCAAACGAACAGACTTAGCGAGTTTTCACGATTCGAGTGGCGTAACGGATGTTTACGTGACCCCAAGCTCTCCCCAAAGCTTCAAGGGATGAGAATATATCTTGGTTATACGTTGTTGGTTCTCTTACACGTAAGTTTAGTTCCCTTTGGCCTATCTTTGGCTTTTTAGTTTGCACAGACAAACCTAGCAAGTTTTGAAGATTTGAGAGGCCTAGAGGATGTTTGTGTGACCCCAAGATCTTCCCAAAGCTTCAAGGCATCACACAAAGTTTGGGGAGAGCTTGGGATTACACAAATATCCTCTAGGCCTCTCGAATGACAAAAGCTCGCTAAGCTTGTCCATTTGACCAAAAAGTCAAAGATAAACCTAAAGGAACCAAACTTTCGTCTAAGAGAAACAACAACAAATAACCAAGACATATTGTCATCCCCTGAAGCTTTGGGGAGAGCTTGGGGTCTCACAAACATCTTCTACAACTCTCGAATCATTAAAACTTGCTAAGTTTGTCCGTTTGAACAAAAAGAGTCAAAGATAGAACTAAAGGAACCAAATTTTCGTCTAAAAGAAACAACAACGAGTAACCAAGACAAATTGTCATCCCTGAAGCTTTGGAGAGAGCTTAGGTTCTCGCAAATATTCTCTACACCTCTCGAATCATGAAAACTTACTAAGTTTGTTCGTTTGACCAAAAAGTCAAAGATTGACCTAAAGGAACGAAACTTTCATCGTAGAGAAGCAACAACGAATTACCGAAATATATTCTCATCCCTTGAATCTTTAGGGAAAGCTTGGGGTCAGACCAACATCCTTTAGTCCTCTCGAATGATCAAATCTCGCTAAGCTTCTCCATTTGACCAAAAAGTCAAATATAGATCTAAAGGAACTAAACTTTCGTCTAAGAGAAATAACGACGATTAACCAAGACATATTGTTATTTTGGGGTCACGCAAACATCCTTTACGCCACTCGAATCGTGAAAACTTGCTAAGTTTGTCTGTTTGGTCAAAAAGTCAAAGATAGACCTAAAGGAACTAAACTTTTGTCTAAGAGAAAGAACAACGAATAACCAAAAATTGGAGAGAGATTGGGATCACACAAACATCTTCTAGGACTCTTGAAAGACGAATACTCGCTAAATTTGTTTGTTTGACCTAAAAGTAAAAGATAGACCAAAAGGAACCAAACTTTCGTCTATGAGTAACAACAACAAATAACAAAGACATGTTGTCATCCATTGAAGCTTTGGGGAGAGGTCACGGTAACACAAACATGCTCTAGTCCTATCGAATGACGAAAACTCGATAAGCTTATCCGTTTGACCAAAATGTCAAAGATAGACCAAATAGAACCAAACATTCGTCAAAGAAAAACAAAAATGAATAAGCAAGACATATTGTCATTCCTTGAAGCTTTTGGGGGAGCCTGGGGTCACACAAACATCCTCTAGGCCTAACGAATTTTGAAAACTTGCTAAGTTTGTTCATTTGAGCAAAAAGTCAATGATAGACCAAAAGGAACCAAACTTTCATCTAAAAGAAACAGCAACGAATAAGCAAGACGTATTGTCTTCTCTTAAATCTTTGGGGAGAGATTGGTGTCACAGAAACATCCTCTAGGCCTCTCGAATGACCAAAACCCACAAAGTTTGTCCGTTTGACTAAAAAGTCAAAGACAGATCAAAAGGAACCAAACTTTCGTCCAATAGAAATAACAAAGAATAACCAAGACATATTGTCATTCGTTTAAGCTTTGGAGAGAGCTTGGGGTCACGAAAACATCCTCTAGGCCGCTCGAAACTCGAAAACCTGCTTGGTTTGTCTGTTTGACCAAAAAGTCAAAGATAGACCCAAAGGAACTAAACATTGGCCTAAGAGAAACAACAACAAATAACTAAGATATATTCCCATCCCTTAAAGGTTTGGGGAGAGCTTGGGGTCACACAAACATGCTTTAGTCCTAACGAATGACAAAAACTTGCTAAGTTTGTCCGTTTGACCAAAAAGTTAAAGATAGACTTAAAGGAATCAAACTTTCATCAAAGAGAAACATAAACGAATAACCAAGATATATTCTCATCCCTTGAAGCTTTGGGGAGAGCTTAGGTTCACACAAACATGCTTTAGTCCTAGCGAATGACGGAAACTTGCTAAGTTTGTCCGTTTGATCAAAAAGTCAAAGATAGACCGAAAGGAACCAACTTTCGTCTAGGAGAAACAACAACGAATAACCAAGATATATGCTCATCCCATGAAGCTTTGGGGAGAAGTTGGGGTCACACAAACATCCTCTAGTCCTAACGAGTGACGAAAACTTGCTAAGTTTTGGCCGTTTGACCAAAATATTAAAGAAAGATGAAAAGGAACCAAACGTTCGTTTAAGAGAAACAACAACAAATAACCAAGACATATTGCAATCGCATGAAGCTTTGGGGAGAGCTTGGGGACACACAAACATCCTCTAGTTCCAACGAATGACGAAAACTTGCTAAGTTTGGCTGTTTGACCAAAATGTCACAGACAGACTAAAAGGAACTAAACTTTCGTCTAAGAGAAACAAGAACGAATAACCAAGACATATTGTTATCCCTTGACGCTTTGGGGAGAGCTTGGGGTCACACACAAATACCTCTAGGCCTCTTGAATCACGTAAACTAGCTAAGTTTGTCTGTTTGACCAAAAGTCAAATATAGACCAAAAGGAACTAAACTTTTGTTAAAGAGAAACAACAACGAATAACCAAGATATCTTCTCATCCCTTGAAGCATTGGGGAGAGGTTGGGGTCACAGAAACATCTCCTAGTCCTAACGAATGACGAAAACTTGCTTAGAGAAATAACAACGAATAACCAATATATATTCTCATCCCTTGAAGCCTTGGGGAGAGCTTGGGATCACACAAACATCATATAGGCCTCTTGAACAATGAAAACTCGATAAGTTTGTCCGTTTGAACCAAAAGCCAAAGATAGACCAAAAGGAACCAAAGTTTCGTCTAAGAGAAACAACAACAAATAACCAACACATATTATCATCCCTTGAAGCATTCGAAAGAGCTTGGGGTCACACAAATATCCTCTAGGCCTCTTGAATTTTGAAAACTTGCTAAGTTTTTGTCCTTTTGACTAAAAAGACAAAATATAAACCAAAAGGAATCAAACTTTCATCTAAGAGAAACAACAACGAATAACCAAGATATATTGTCATCCCTTGAAGCTTTGGGGAGAGCTTGGGGCCACACAAATATCCTCCTAGGCCTCTCGAATGACGAAAACTTCTAAAGTTTGTCTGTTTGACCAAAAAGTCAAAGATAGACCCAAAAGAACCAGAGTTTCGTCTAAGAGAAACAACTTATAACCAAGACATATTGTCATCCCTTGAAGCATTTGGGAGAGCTTGGGGTCGCACAAACATCTTCTAAACTTCTTGAATGATGAAAACTCACAAAGTTTGTCCGTTTGAACAAAAAGTCAAAGATAGACCAAAAGGAACTAAAGTTTCGTCTAAGAGAAACAACAACAAATAACCAAGACATATTATCATCCCTTTGAAGCATTGGAAAGAGCTTGGGGTCACACAAACATCCTCCAGGCCTCTTGAATTTTGAAAACTTGCTAAGTTTGTCCTTTTGACTAAAAAGACAAATATAGACCAAAAGGAATCAAACTTTCGACTAAGGGAAACAACAACGAATAACCAAGATATATTCTCTTCCTTCAAAACTTTGGGAGAGCTTGGGGTAACACAAATATCCTCTAGGCCTCTCGAATCACGAAAAGTCGCTAAGTTTGTCCGTTTGACAAAAGTCAAACATAGACCTAAAGGAACCAAACTTTCGTCTAAAAGAAACAACAACGAATAACCAAGACAAATTGTCATCCCTTGAAGCTTTGGGAAGAGATTGGGGTCACACAAACATCCTCTAGGCCTCTTGAATGACGAAAGCTTGATAAGCTTGTCCGTTTGACCAAAAGGTCAAAGATCGACCTAAAGGAACCAAACTTTCGTCTAAGAGAAACCACAACGAATAACCAAGATATATTCTCATCCCTTGAAGCTTTGGGGACACACAAACATCCTCTAGGCCACTTCAGTGACGAAAACTTGCTAAGTTTTGTCCGTTTGACCAAAAAGTCAAAGATAGACTCTCAAAAAAGAACCTAAAGGAACCAAAATTTCGTCTAAGACAAACAACAACTAATAACCAAGACATATTGTCATCTCTTGAAGCTTTGCGAAGAGCTTGGGGTCACACAAACATCCTCTAGGCCTCACGAATCACGAATACTTGTGGAGTTTATCTGTTTGACCAAAAAGTTAATGATGGACCTCAAGGAACCAAACTTTCGTCTAAGAGAAATGACACTGAATAACCAAGATATATTCTCATCTCTTGAAGCTTTGGGGAGAGCTTGGGCGTCACACAAGCATCCTCTAGGCCTCACGAATCATGAAAACTTGTTATGTTTGTCCGTTTGACCAAAAAGTCAAAGATAGACTAAAACGAACCAAACTTTCGTCTAAGAGAAACAACAATGAATAATTAAGACATATTGTCATCCTATGAAAATTTGGGGAGAGTTTAGGTTCACACAAACATGCTCTAGGCCTTTCGAATCAAAAAAAAACATGCAACGTTTGTTTGTTTGACCAAAAAACCAAAGATAGACCAAAAGTAACCAAACTTCCATTGAAGAGAAACAAGAATGAATAACGAAGATATATTCTTATCCCTTCAAGCTTTGGGGAGAGCTTGGGATCACCCAAACATCCTTCAGGCCTCTCGAATCAAGAAATGTCACTAAGTTTGTCCGTTTGACAAGAAGTTAAACATAGACCTAAAGGAAATAAACTTTCATCTAAGACAAACAACAACTAATAACCAAGACATATTGTCATCTCTTAAAACTTGGAGAGAGCTTGGGGTCACACAGAGATGATCAAGGTCTCTCGAATAACGAAATCTTTCTTATGTTTGTCCGTTTGACAAAGAAGTCAAAGATACTGCAAAAGGAACCAAACTTTTGCCTAAGAGAAACAACAACGAATAACCAAGATATATTCTCATCCCTTGAAGATTTGCGGAGAGTTTGGTGTCACACAAACATCCTCTAGGCCTCTCGAATGACGAAAACTTTCTGTGTTCGTCCGTTTGACCAAGAAGTCAAAGATACTCTAAAAGGAACCAAACTTTCGCCTAAGAGAAACAACAACAAATAACCAAGATATATTCTCATCCCTAGAAGCTTCTGGTACAGCTTGAGGACACACAAACATCCTCTAGGCCACTTGAATGACGAAAACTTGCTAAGTTTGTCTGCTTGACAAAAAAGTCAAAGATAGACCTAAAGGAACTAAACTTTCATCTAAGAGGGACAATAACGAATAGCCATTATATATTCTCATTCCTTGAAGCATTGGGGATAGCTTGGGGTCACACAAACATCCTCTAGGCCTCTCGAATTATGAAAACTTGCTAAGTTTGTCTGTTTGACTAAAAAGACAAAGATAGACTAAAAGGAACCAAGCTTTTGTCTAAGAGAAACAACAAACAATAACCAAGATATATTCTCATCCCTTGAAGCTTTGGGGAGAGGTTGGGGCCACACAAGCATCCTCTAGGCCTCTCGAATCACGAATACTTGCAGAGTTTGTCCGTTTAACCAAAAAGTTAATGATTGACATAAAGGATGTTTGTGTGACCCCAACCTCTCCCCAAAGCCTCAAGGGATGACAATGTCTTGGTTATTCACTGTTGTTTCTCTTAGACGAAAGTTTGGTTCCTTTTGGGTCTATCATTGACTTTTGGTCAAACGGACAAAATTAGCAAGTTGTCGTGATTTGAGAGGCCTAGAGGATGTTTGTGTGACCTCAAGCTCTCTCCAAAGCCTCAAAGGATGACAATGTCTTGGTTATTCGCTGTTGTTACCTCTTGGACGAAAGATTGGTTCCTTTTGGTTTATCATTGGACTTTTTGGTTAAACCAGACATAAAATTAGCAAGTTTTCGTGATTTGAGAGGCACTAGAAGGATGTTTGTGTGACCCCAAGCTCTCCCCAAAGCTATCAAGGAAGATGACAAATGTCTTGGTTATTGGTAGTTGTTGACTTTCTTAGACGAAAGTCCCTGGTTCCTTTCGGTCTATCTTTGACTTTTTAGTCAAACTGACAAAATTAGCAAGTTTTCATTATTCGGAGGCCTAGGAGGATGTTTGTGTGACCCCGAGCTCTCCCCAAAGTTTCAAGGGATGACAATGTGTCCTGGTTATTGGTTGTTCGTTTCTCTTCAGATGAAAGTTTGGTTCCTTTCAGTTCTATCTTTGACTTTTTGGTCAAACGAACAAACATAGCAAGTTTTCGTCATTCGAGGGGCCTAGAGGATGTTTGTGTGACCCCAAGCTCTCCCGAAAGCTTCAAGGGATGACATTATGTCAGGGTTATTTGTTGTTATTTCTCTTAGACGAAAGGTTGGTTCCTTTTTGTCTATCTTTAACTTTTTGGTCAAACGGACACACATAGCAAGTTTTCGTCATTCGTGAGGCCTAGAGGATGTTTGTGTGACCCCAAGGCTCTCCCCAAAGCATCAAGGGATGACAATATGTCTTGGTTATTTGTTGTTGTTTCTCTTAGATGAAAGTTTGGTTCCTTTTTGTCTATCTTTAACTTTTTGGTCAAACGGACAAATACATTAGCAAGTTTTTCATCCTTCGAGGGGCCTAGAGGAAGTTTGTATGACCCAAGCTCTCCCCAAAGCCCCAAGGGTCGACAAAGTCATGGTTATTCGCTGTTGTTCTCTTAGACGAAAGTTTGGTTCCTGTTGGCCTAGAGGATGTTTGTGTGACCCCAAGGCCTCCACAAAGCTTCAAGGGATGACAATTTGTCCTCGTTATTGGTTCTCGTTTCTCTTAGACGAAAGTTTGGTTCCTTTCTGGTTTATCTTTGACTTTTTGGTCCAACAGACAAAATTAGCAAGTTTTTGGGGTTTGAGAGGCCTAGAGGATGTTTCGTGTGACCCCAAGCTCTCCACAAAGCTTCAAGGGATAACAATATGTCCTCGTTATTGGTTGTTGTTTTTCTTAAACGAAAGTTTCATTCCATTTGGTCTATCTTTGACTTTTTACTCAAACGGATAAACTTAGCAAGTTTTCGTTATTCGAGAGGCCTAGAGGATGTTTGTGCGACTCCAAGCTCTACCTAAAGCCTCAAGGGATGACAATGTCTTTGTTATTTGCTGTTATTTCTCTAAGACGAAAGTTTAGTTTCTTTTGGTCTATTATTGACTTTTTGGTCGAACAGACAAAACTAGCAAGTTTTCGCAATTTGAGAGGCCTAGAGGATGTTTGTGTGACCCCAAGCTCTCCTCGAAGGTACAACGGAAGATAATATGTCTTGGTTATTGGTTGTTGTTTCACTTAGATGAAAGTTTGGTTCCTTTTGGTCTATCTTTAACTCTTGGGTCAAACGGACAAACATAGTAAGTTTTCGTCATTCGAGAGGCCTAGAGGTTGTTTGTATGACCCCAAGCTCAGCCAAAGCCTCTAGCGATGACAATGTCTTGGTTATTCGCTGTTGTTTCTCTTAGACGAAAGTTTGGTTCCTTTTTGTCTGTCGTTGACTATTTGGTCAAACGGATAAAATTATGAAGTTTTCGTGATTTGAGACTCCTAGAGGATGTTTGTCCGACCCCAAGCTCTCTCTAAAGCTTCAAGGGATGACAATATGTCCTCGTTCTTGGTTGTTCGTTTCTCTTACGTGGAAAGTTTAGTTCCTTTCGGTCTATCTTTGACTTTTTGGTCAAACGGACAAACGTAGCAGAGTTTCGTCTTTCGTGAGGCCTAGAGGATGTTTGTGTGACCCCAAGCTCACCCTAAACCCTCAAGGGATGACAATGTCATGGTTGATTCGCTGTTGTTTCTCTTGAACGAAAGTTTGGTTCCTTTTTCGTTTATCATTGACTTTTTGGTCAAACGGACCAAATTTGCATGTTTTTTCGTGATTTGAGAGGCCTAGAGGATGTTTGTGTGACCCTAAGCTCTCCACAATGCTTCAAGGGATGACAATATGTCCTCGTTATTGGTTGTTATTTCTCTTAGACGAAACTTTCGTTCCTTTCGGTCTATCTTTGACTTTTTTGTCTAATTGACAAACATAGCAAGTTTTCGTCATTCGAGAGGCCCAGAGGAAGTTTGTGAGGCCCCAAGCTATCCCCAAAACATCAAGGGATGATCATATATCTTGGTTATTGGTGTTGTTCTCTTGATGAAGGTTTGGTTCCTTTTTAGTCTATCTTTAACTTTTTGGTCAAATAGACAAATTACAAGTGTTTTAGCCGGATGCCTAGAGAATTTGTGTGACCCCAAGTCTCCCAAAGCTTCAAGGGATGAAATATGTCTTGTTATTGTTGTTGTTTCTCTTAGATAAAGTTTGGTT